>JAEQBH010003785.1:600000-1103093 GCA_016808115.1 Tetrastigma voinierianum | reverse complement strand
CAATAAATTCTGAGTAGAATGTGTTATCTGATGCTGGAACTAGGAATGACTTACCAAGCCAACAAAACAAAAGGTGTTAGTATCTATCCTTTCTATTCTCTTACAGTTTCAAGTTGTTAAGTATAGGATGATGATATATGGTGGTCATAAACAATTAGCATGGTAAATACAATACAATCAATGATTATCAGGTTCTCCTTGAAATATACAATATATTGTGTGAATTCTACCTAGTTCTCAAGTTGAGACTGATGTATAGTTGGCAGTATGTAATAGAAAATTATAATGATAATGCTATAAGCTAGCAGGGTGGCGGTTTTCTGAGGTGATACTCTTGTGGAGTTGATTTATGGAAAACTATATAAGATGAGATTTAACTCAAGAGTTATCTATAGTAGGGGACAGCCCCGGGTTCTCTTTTTTGATGAATATATTCTTGCTTTATCCATCCAAAAATAGTTGGGGCTGGAGCAAAGTGAAGTTTTTGGAAAGATTGTTGCGTAGTAAGGAGCCTTAAGCTAGATGCCCCCCCACTGTGTAAGCCTTATTTGATGCAAAAGAGGTGTTAATTTTATGAAATTCCATGGTGAAAGAAGTGAAAGGGGTTTTGGGTTGCAGAGTTGCGTTTTTAGTGGGAAATGGATAGAGAGTTAGATTTTGGAAGGACAAGTAGTATGGAGATGAGCTGCTTTATGTTTCTTTTTCCTCCTTATTTGTCATAACCAGTTCTAATGATGCATGGGTGGTAGTGGCTTGGGATTTCCTCTTTATCTATAAAAAAAAAGGTGGTAGAGGTTTGGAAATTTGATGGTGATGTGGGTGGATGAACCCTTAGTTTCTCTTGATCATTTAATGATTGGGAAGTGGAGAGTGTGGGACTTCTTTTGGTGACCCAAGGATGCTTCACATTTCCTGTAGTATATCTTGTGCAGATCTTGTCCATCTCCAAAGGTGGCCTTCTTCCTGTTGCTGGTGACTAGGTGGGAAACCTTAACTTTGGAGCAAGTGCAAAAGAGAGGGTTCTCTTTGGCAATACAGGTGCTTTCTTTGCCATTTTTGAAGAAGAAATGATTGACCAATATCTTCCATTGCAAAGTAGGATTTTATGGCAGTTGCTATTCTCTCTCTTTTCTATTCTTTATGGCAGACGCTTCTTGGGTGGGAAGGATTCTTTGTGAATTTTTTTAAAATGTGTTACAGCCTACAGGGCTACTCCATTATGCATCTTTTGGGCAATGTGGAGAGAAAGAAACTTGTTAACCTTTGATAACGTTTATATTTTCATCCAAAGGGTGAAATATTTTTGTCCAAAGGATGTATAACTTTTGGTCTTGGTCTAGGACATGTGTAGATATGGACCCAATGTCTCTTGTTAGCTTTATTGAGTGGATAGCTTATAAGTGAGGACAAGTGATGTTTTTTGGTTTCTCGCCTTCTCTCTTTTGTGTGAGGTTTTTGATAGTCTATGTATACTTTGGGTTGTCTTTTTTACAACACTTATACAATTGCTCACTTTACCTATCAAAAATATTTTTGATTCCCTTCTAAAGCGAGTGTTTCTTCTCACTTCCTGAGCTTGATGGGGAAGGTGTCAGACTTTGACCTTCTCCCAACAAAGAGGTTTGGCTTGTTACCAACAAGCATGCTCTTTCCAATGACAAGGTGGAATATATTAACCACATTCTTCCCTTTCATGTCGCAAGTTAAGGCAAGGGATTGTATGACCTGTTAGCGAATTCTTTATTTGGCATCCTTTGGTTATTTCGCCTTGATAAGGGACACTCACCAAGATGACATGGTTCTTTTGTGGGTAGAAGGTGTAAGGCTTGTATTTCTTAGTGGATTTGTGTCTATTATGTCTCTCTCTCTCACTACACTTTTTCCAGCTTTTCTCCTCAAGACTATTTGTTGTTGCTATTGATAAGGTAACTAGACTTGCTTCTTATTAAAGAATATCATAAGTTGCAGGGGAATCCTGTTGTGCATGTTGATGTTAATAATTCAAACTCTAACTGGAAAAATTCTTCCCACAAGAACTTTGCAAAGAATCCAAAAGGAAAGCATTCACATTGGGGGTATGTTTTCCTAGCCATTTACTTTTTCTTTCTTATATTCACTTATTAATTTCGTGAGTGGGCTGTTTGACATTGAAATTCATATTCCATGCGTTTCTAGGAAGTCCCAGTCACATCATATGCAAAATGCAAGAGGAGCGGCTGGGATTTCTAACCAAGATAGGGGAAAAGGTTTGCAGTTCTCTGCTTCAGAATTGACTTTATTGTTTCCAAGATTTATTTGGAAAGAAATAACAGGGTAGGATGTGATAGTGGCCATGTTTACTTCATAAAATACATCCCATTAGCCTCTTTTACAAGCAACTGGAGCAATGTGCATGTACGGATGTACCACATAAAGGATAGCCTTAACTAAAACCCACATAAATATGTGAAGAAACTGCTTGAAAATTGAAGACCAATTCAAACCATGAAAAGACAGGGAATTCAACATCAAATATAGAATTTATAAGGAACCAAAATAAAAGTAGCTCAGTAGGATTGCTCAGTCTTTTTTCTTGGTTTGGGATCATTTTTGTTTTACTGAAACAAATACATCAGTGGCACTCGATTTTCAGATGGCTGCCATTGCATGATGTTGATCCATAATACACCGCTACATGGGTGCTGGAGCCTGAAATGGTTCTTTATATGCGTATGGGCTGCCGTATCTAAATATTGGACCAAAAAATAAAGAAAAAAACCTTTAATTGAAGTAACTACGTTACATGGTTTGAAGGGGAAAAAGTTTTGTTTTATAGGAACCCAAACTGGTCTGTTATTTTTGTTGGTCATGCTGCCAGTGTTATCCACTACCAGCTTTGGCAAAATTCTCATATCTTATGCATTAAGATTATTGAAAACTTGAGGAAAGTCCATTTTTACCTTTTTCATCAACAAGGAAGCCTCCTGCCTCCTTGTGAGCATCTGTTTTCTCAGTTGTTGGAAGTTTCCATATCTTTTACATATTTACTTGGTACTTTAACTACTATTTATTTCAATTATGGTATTGAGGATGACACACAGTTTCAAATCCTTTCTTTTCTTCCTAAACAGGACGGAGCAACAACATGGCAGGAAATTTTTGTCATCCTAATTCCACCAACCAAGATAAGGTGGAAAAGAGAAGGTAATTTCTGCTGGGCCTCATCTATATAATAATTGTTTTCCATTTGTCTTGAAAAGAAGTTGTATCGAACAGGCCATTTATTTTTCCTTTTAAATAAGCCTAAAATTGAATCATAATATGCACAATATTTAGACACTGGCTCCCTTACATGATTTATATGCTGTAGATTTATCAAAAAAAAAGATTAGTATGATTTTAGTCATTTCCATAGCCAAGTAAGTGAATCAATTTTTATTGTTTGGGACATAGAATTTGTTTGGAAATAAGAGCTTTTGCTTGGGGATCCTCTTGACTTCCCATTGGAAATTAATTGTGATCTAAATGGCAATTCAATTGTATCCTTTTAAATTTTTATTTATTTATATGAATTTTAGATGAGCTCTATAGCTAGTTGATTTATGTTTCTCCTTACTGTTATTTGAACCGTGATGAGATTTCTGAATGATGGTGTTACTTTTTATTACTATTGATATAATGATTTTTGGTGATAATTTAATTTCTCATGCCTGCATTGTCAAGTCGGTGTAAAAATGCCTCTTATCTTAAGTGTTTTTATTGCAATGAGAACACCAAAGCGTCTTGGTAGTTTAAATCCTATCAGTTTTACAATGCCACAAAAATATTTAAGATGGCTTCGGTCCTCGGAGTCCTTTGATTCCAACACCTTTATCATCCCATCCTCTCTTCTCTTTCTCCTCACCACAACAACACACCCCAACCACCCAAAGAAAGTGCAGGTGGTCTAGGCTCGAGAAAGTCGCTTCATACTAAACAAAGTCTTACTTGCAATGGATTCGAGATTTGTTTCAAAGATGGAGAGAAAATGGAAACATCTTATTAGTTCGAAGTATGGGGAGGAGAACCTTGGTTGGAACTCTAGGTAGGCTCGAGGGCCTTTAGTGGTGGATTCGAAGCGAAATCTTAGCTAGAATCGAGCCGATCGTGAAAATCGAAATTCTTGATCGGTAATGGTACTAGAATAAGATTTGGATAGATCCTGTGTGTCTAATTCGCTTGACCTTTCCTGTCTGCGAAGTTGCGGTTAACAAATGTGAGATAATGGCGGAAGCGTGGGACCAAAAGGATGGGAATAGAAGTTGGAATCTTAGTTTTGTGAGAGCCTTCAATGATTGAGAAATGGGCATGATTGGGAAACTTTTGGGTGCCTTGTACAAAGAAATGGTCACTTTTGAGTTGGATAGGGTCTCTTAGTTAGGGGTTGCAGGTGATAGATTCTCCCCGCCAAGCCACAAAGTGCTTCAAATGAGGGACAACCTCTCCTTCCTACTAAGGGTGTTCGCTTCATGTTCCAACTAAATCAACTTTCTATGCTTAGGAAGCAAATTTGCAGAGGTCCTAACTCTAGATAAGTGTCAAAGAAGGGGGTGATAAATCAAATAGATGTTATCTTTGTGGTGGTGCGTAAGAGCTCTGTCACCACATTCTTACTGTTCTATGGTCACTTTCTCGGGAGATCATTCTTATTATTGGTGTTCGTCAGGTTTTCCCAAGACGCTTAAGGAGGCTTTACCGCTTGGAGGGGTTCTTTGTGGGGAGGAAGAGGAAGAAGATTTTGGAATGCTGCCTTGTGTATTTTTCGGGCAAAGACGGAATGAGAGAAACCGTGATAGCTTTTAAAGAAGGGACGTAACCCGGTAGAGACTAAAGAATTTTCCTCGTCTGGCAACCTATGGAGTCGAACAGATATATTTAGGAGAAGAGGCCTCAAACACTATATAGGTTTTTTCGGGAGTGGATGGCCCCAAGTGCTCGGTGGTAAGGCCTTTTTGCTTTTTTTGCCTATTTGGCTGCTTGTATACTTGTAGCTTTTTGGCTCTTTTTGCTTTAATATACTTTTATTTATGAAAAGAGCAACAATTTCAAAGACGTGCCTTCCCTAAGCCCAATCCTTCAAATTTTCGGTCTACACACTACATCCCTACTAATAAGAGACAAATGAGATCTATATTTCCCTCCCCAATTCCATACTCATTGGAAATCCCTTTACACCTTCTCACCTTAAAGATCATCGATGCTAGGCTCCCAAAAAAAGAGAGAGGAAATGTGTTGAAATTGTGAGATAAACAAGACTACTAAAGTTATCCTCCTTTGTACAAGAGTGCCTTCTTCCTCTATCCAATCTCCTCAAGATCCTATCAACCAGAGGATCCCAAAAGCCTATCGTCTTTGGATTGCCTTCGAAGAGTTAGATGAGATAGGGGTCACTCCCAAAAACATTAATGTTTTAAGGGGAATAATTTTTCTGCTCATTCTTTATGCATTATGAGCTTTGAGCATGTTTTATGGGCGCCTTTCATATTTCTATATCCATATTTTCCTGTTTCCTTTTCCAATTCAAGTTTTTATTATGGATGACATCTTATATCATTTTCAATGCAGACCTCTTCTCGAACTACACAGAACAAGGAATTCAGAATTGGCGTGAAGAATCCAAGAAGAACTATCCATCAAAAGCCAACTTAGATGTAAGGTTTGGTTTATCGTCCTATATAATTCATCAGGTTTCTTAATCTGCCATAAGCATCATGATAATTGACTTTATTCCCTGCAGAAGTCAGCCAAAAAGTTGACAAACTCCAAGAGTATTGAAGCAGAGGTCAAATCTCGACGCCAGGTAGATTGATCTACATATTTGCTTCTTTGATAACTTCATGAGAATCATTACTCGCTAAAACTTATAGTTCTCATGCTAAATATTTATTTGATTTATCAGATGTAATCTGTATAAACTTGTTGACTGATAAGGAACCTTGTAATGAAATACCATGCATAACAGAGTACTGTTTTTTGATTAAATTTTTTTATTTCTCCAATAGCCCATCAGGGTGCTCAAAGGACAGATGAGTGCCAAGATGTGTTATAGGTGCATAGTCCTAGGTTTGATCTCCCTGCCAATGCTTGAATCTGTTGGATTTCGGTGGTTGGTTGTGATCAGATATCCCAAGGTTTGGGTCCCCATGGAAGCCCCAATGGAAGGTTTCCCAGTTGTCAAAAAAAAAAAAAAAAAAATTCAATTTCTAGGATAGATGAGATATGTGGTAAAAATTGTACATGAAGCTTGGGTTGGAATCTCTGCCTGAATGATTTTCACATTGTTATTTTGTATTTCTTCTCTTCTCCTTGTGCATGCACCTGACTTAGCACATTGAATTTGTCTTTAAACAGAGTTCATTGACAAACTGCTAAATAATATGCTTATACCAGTATTCTCATCCACGACAAAACAACTTCGGGTCTAGAACATATATTAGATTCTGCATTTGAGGTAATAGACTGAGATTACCTTTGAGATTTTGATCTCTCTGAATCATCTTAATTTCATCATTTTTACCCTTGTCCTTCTGAACAATGCCAGAAATTAGTGCCATCTCATTGTGTTGAAGGTTGTTAGTTCTTTTCAAATTGATAAACAGCAGGATAAATGGAATACAATTTTGCCTTTTGCTTTGGAAATGCTCTTTGTCTTGCAATGTTTCTGATAATTATAAGATGTAAGCAATATCTTACTTGTTTAAATTACAACACTTTCCTCATTGTTCAATCAGTGGCAGAAAATGCTTCACTGGATTTGTTTTAAAATGACCATTTACCTAATGTAATTTGTTGATATTGGGGAAAAGAAGACAGCCATAGTACTATTAATCCAGAAGAAAGGCCTAGTTGAGGCCTCCTATGTAATCTTCAAAATCCTCAGGTAGAGGAACCATTTTTTACCCTTTCAACTTGTCATGAAATAACTAGATCACCAGTATGTATATCGACATTTTATTTTGTAATTGTTTGTAATGCTTTGCACCTGTGACTCCATTGAATTGGAATCTGTCAATTTCATCTTATGTTTGTTTAATTGGGAAACTTTGTATGCGGTTCAGTGATCTTGTAATTGTTTATGTAAGAACATTGCCCGTGCGACAACTTTGTATTGAAATTTGTTGTATTTCCCCTCATGTTAACAAATTGGGAAACTTTGTATGCAGCAACTCAGGGAAATTTTGGCAAAACAAGCTGCTGAATTGGGCAAGTTGAAGGTAGAGATACCCAGACACTATCTGTCAGGATTCAGAGAAGCAGCAAGTTCATGGCAAAGATAACATCAATAATAATAAGGCGGCATTTGGTAAGAAGGAGAGATTTCAAAACAGGGGTAACAAAAGGAGGCGGCATGATAGAAAACAATGGCAAAGACATGATCAGGAAGAAGGGTTTAGCAAGAAGCAAAGATTAGCAGGCAATGATTCTGGTTACGCGGGTGTATCTAATAACCAGCCTCCGATCATCAAGAAAACCAACACTCCTGCGCTTCTGAGCCTCAGATATAAAGAGTATAAGACACACCTGTTGCAGGTTTTCAGGTTCATGGCTATGAATCTTCTTTCAAAGACTGGCCTGAGAAGCCCTTGAAGTTTCCTTTGGTAGTGGTTAAAGAAACCGGGCGCCAAGGTGAGGTCTTTGACCTGAAATCCTCCTTGCCTACTGTTGCTGAAGAAGACGATGATGATGATGCCGACGAGAAGGATGATGCTCAGGCCAAGGAAACTGGTCATTTTGGAAAGGTAGTAGAAGAAGGTAGGGGTGGAGATGAAATTGAGAAATCAGAAGAAGAAGAAGGAGAAATCATAGACTAGGGAAGCAGCCCTCTTTCAATGTCTGATAGAATGAGAAATGTTCTATAGATTTTGGTTATGGCATGTCTTTTAACGCTGTAAAAGGTTTTGGAAAGTAATGGAATGAGTTGATTTCAAGTTATCTTAAAACCATCATTTATTTTTTTAATACACTCTAATTTCGAGGTAGTAATCGCACCATTGAACTCTAACTGATATGATCCGAGAAATTCCAAATTCGAATAAAGGCAAAGTCGTGAATGACATAAAATTTTAATTACGCAGTCCGGTAATTAATTCCCTGATCTCGCATGACGAAACGATCACCTGAATCGCCTCGCTAAAACTACTAAGACGCAAAATTTCGCAGAATTTGTCGAGATGTACGAGCCCAAGACGCTTTTCTCGAGGCATCGCTTCGTGTCAGAAATCGATTTTCGATGGTGATTTCAGCCGCACATATATCATGTAATTATGCTGGTATGAGTAGAGAAATGATTTAAAATGGACTATCTATGAATGAATATCAAATCCGAGAAACTAGGACATACATGTCATTTGTATAATCGATTTAAGCTCACTAAAGACAAAATAGTCAAGACATGGATACGTTTTCTCCCACTTCAAGTGAGCCAAAAAACGTGAATTTGAGAATGGATGCAATGAGCCCCCAATTTTCTCGATTCTGTAGAGAGAGTCTCTCGGGACTTCTCTTCAGATTTAATCTGCGATCATTGATTTCGACTGAAAGAATATGAACGTTTCACGCGTGGGAAAGTAGCTACGTGCTATGGACCCCGGTTTATGAAGTTTTTGACAACTCCAAGAGGTAGGATTTTCCCTACGAGTTTTTACTCCCATTTAAGTGTTTTTTTTATGTTTTGTTAGTTTGGAGGTCGAGGGGTTGCTGGACGGCCCCAAACATGGGACCGACCAGGGGAATTCTATTTGGGATTTTCTCAGGCCGTGGATCGCCGTAAATAATAATAGGGGTCAGTTGGTTGTATGGTGTTAATTTGTGCATTAAATGCTTACTTGATATGCTTTCGTCGAATGACTGTGGATTGCGGGTTCACTAAGTGAACTTGTTTGTGATTTTCCAGAATAGTAAACGAGTGCTCTACTATTCCCTAATAGTGTTCTAAAAATATATATTTCTTGTGAAAGTAATGTGTTGGCTTAAGTGATTTAAATTAAATTACTGCATGATCATAGCCCAAGTGAGCTACTTTGATGTGTGATTTAAAGTTTTATAAATATATTCATGTATATATATTTGCATGTGATTTGGGGATCAATTGAACCGGCATACATGCATTCCAGACACAAGACCTGAATATCCTGCAATATGCGAACGAAAGTGCATGAGATGAGTCTCCGTGAGAAACAAGGTTCTGGAGGGTAGTCTAAAATGTAAATTATCTGAGGTGTCCAACTAAATAATATATCAACCGTCTGGAAATGCCCACTGATATTTATTCACTCCGGGAGTGGTAGTCCACAAATTAAAGAATAGACTTAACCGGCCTGAAATGTCTAGCTGGGATATCACTTATTCACTCCGAGGGTACCACACAACAATTAATATATATCAATCGTCTGAGCGCCTAATCGATATATATATTCATCTGAGGGTCGCCCCACTCAATAAAATTAATAATACTCCCATACGAGGCTAAAGCAGTGAGAGAGCCTGAGGCCGATCTCGAAGCTGGTCACGAGACACCAAGCAGATCATGCATCATTAATGCGTCATTAAATGGAACATTGCACCGCACTAAAGTGCTAGAACCCACTTAAAAAGGACATTCTCCCATCGAAGCTTTAGCTCACCTCGTCGTGGGATCCCCTTTTCACTGTGCACAGGAGCGTATGAGGAGAAGACTCATCCTAGAGACCATGGATACGAAGAAAAGCCGGATTGCGGGTTTCGGGCTTGACGATATCTACGGATAGAATTTTCCTACTTAATATATGCCAGAGTAAGAAAGAAACATTTGAACTCCTCAGAACTATTGGGTATATAGTTGACTTCATGGTTAGTATGTATTATGAGGATCAGGCCTAAATGGCCTTATTACTCATGCGATTTGATCTTTGATATATCAATATAATCGGATCAAGCTGGGGATGTGTTTCATGCGTATTTTAATTGGGGTAGTTCCCACAAAGGAGACTCCCGCCCTGACATTTTCTAAAGTGGCGCCTGCAACTCGACCTCCACTTGTATTCCGCGGCCGACGAGAGCACAACGAACCTGGACGGGGGGGCGCCACACAAAACCTCCTTATGCCTTTGTTCGTTTTTTTTAACTCGTGAACGCTGCTCACTGAGCCCAGCATAGCGTCATCATTTGTTTTTTTGTAGCAATATATGAAAATTTTAAAATGACTAATGTATATAATTTGCAGAGCGTCTCAAAGTTGAATTCAATATTTACTTAGAATGATTTTTTTGGATGCTTGACAATGATTTCAAGAAATGTTTTTTTAAGCATTTGAAATATTAAAAATGCTTCCTAAAATTGCGTAAACTCAAACATGAAAGAAATTTTCACATTTATTGAAAATGGATGGGGAAGAGCATAGATAAATAAAAATAAATTGCTGGTGTTACTATTGTATAATATTTGAAATTTATTTAATTCATTTGAACTTTTTACATAAAAACAGTTGGCTTGAAGGAAGGACTGGGTTTAAAAGAAGAGGTCATTTTGGTGAGAAAATTGCTTGTATGTAATAATATTGTTTTTAATAAACTATACTTTTCAAAAAAAAAAAAAACCATATTTTAACTTTTTTTCTTTCTTTCATTTCTTAGTATATTCTTCAAGAAAAGAAAAACGCAAAAATATGATCTAGGTATGTTTTTAAAGAAAATATTGCATCCACATTATAATTACACCTTTCATAAAGAATATTGCTTTCAACTAGTATTAGGATAAGTTGGTGCATGTGGTGATTTTTTTTTTTTTTTGTTATTATTCTCTATCCCATGAACGAGGTAGATTAATTTGTTTTATAACAAAATAAACGTTTGAGTATAACTTCCAATAAATTTATAAGAGATGAAAAGAAGTAAATTAAAAATAAAGAAATAAAATTATTTAAATATTAAATTAGGTTAATTACATAGATTGTGTTTCAACTTTTCCATTTTTTTTTTAATTTTAATTAAAGTGTTTTTGAACTTTTGTTTTATTGTATAAAATGATGAAATTATTTAAATGGCTTTTAATGAGTTGAAAGGATAATATTTATCTTTTTCACATTAAGGTTTTTGCTATATCCTACCAAACATAAAATTTTATTAAATTGGATGCTATGGATACTTAGAAAACAAGTAAAAATAATAGATGATAATTGAAAGTTTTTTTTTTTTAAATTATTATATTTTCTTTTTAAGAATTTTTTTATATCAATTAATCTATAGTAGTCAATTTTATTAATTTTTTTTATCGTAATAAACATAGGTAATGTCTCCATAATGTGAAAATGATATTGTTATAAGGGTACCTCTAATCGAGATTTTGATGATAACAAATTAAGGTTATTGGTTACTAACGATTAAAATTGAATTGAGTGATATATTGAAATTGATCAAACATCAAATGAAGATATTCCAAGCTTAAGATAACAATGATGTATTTGATCAAGCTCTTAGAAGTCAAATTCACTTCAAATTAAAAGAACCAAGATTTCAACCAAAATGACAAGTAACAAAAACTCTAAGCTCAAGCATCAAGTGAAGATTTATGAGCTTAGGGAATCTATGCAGATGAATGCATTTGTGCAATCTTAAAGTATATCATCTTTTTACATGCATATTCTTCATAACCTCGGTTTTTGTGTTTAAATGTCTTTGAAAACTCAAGTTCGAAAGACAAAAACCTTCGGTTTATAATAAAAAATGTGCTTCAATGAAAAACATCTGTTGTTTAGGCGTTTTAAAGAAACAATACATGAGAAAACCAATTCACCAGTTGTGTGTAAACCAATTCACCCTCCCTCGTGGATAGGTTGTTAAGTCGTATTCAACTTTCAGATAATATTGTTAAAGATCATTTGAGTAATTTCATTATTTTATATGACACAGAATGTCTTTTGTATTCAATTTTTTCTTATTCAAATATCCTAATAAGTTTTTAGTGGTTAAGAAACATTTGATTGAACAAAAATTAAAAGTTTAAACAATTGATTGGAAAATAAAGTTAAGACACAAATAAAAAATAAAAAAAATTTATACACTTAGATTGAATGTAAAGTTGAGATACTAAAATAGAAAAATAACTAACCTATTAAATTATCATATATTTAGAGGAAGACTTAAGAATGAACATATAACTACACGAAAGCAATTTATTAAAAATATTAAAAACCCTAGCCAATCTCCTCTTTTTTTTTTTTCAATGTGAGAGCTTTTTTTATTTTTTATTTAATAAAGTTGTTTTTCCATGAAGATTTATATTTTATCTTTGTTTTTTGTGTCATGATGCTTAATCGCTGCTTGGTTTGTCACTTCTATTACAAATGCTTGGTTTGTCGTCGACGGTTACGACGCGGTACCGTTTCGTCGCCTTGTTGCACGCGATTCTGTGGTGAGGTAATTTTAGTGGCTGATGGAAGGAGGGGAAGCGCCACTACCGCCGGATGAAGGGGTCGACTTTATTTATTTTAATTGCACCAAAACGACGCCATTTTGGTCTCACCAAAAATAAAAAGCAAAGAAACGTAGTCCCGCCTCCCCGCCGTATTCATTTGACTCGTCACTCGGGCCGGAGTCGGACGATCGACTAAATTTTTCCAGCGCCGCCTCCTCACCGCTTTTGCCGACGTATGACCGCCCATCTCTTCCCAATGCCCCATCGCTGTTCGCTACCATCGCGATCGCCCAACATTCTCGTGTTTGTTTCTTCACTCATTTGGTAAATTTTTTAGGTTTTAGGCTCTTGTAAATTTTTAGAAAATTGGTTGAGTTTTGATTTTGAATAATTTTTCACCCATATCTATTATGAGAAATTGTCAGGTTTGAGTTTCCAACGTATTTATTTGGTTGTAGGTTAATTTTTGATTATTTTTGACTGAAATTGATTGCTGTTTTAATTATTCAATTGATATTGGTTATGAATTATGAATTATTGAATTGGATTGAATCGTGGATTGTTTAAATTCTGATTATTGAATTGTTGATCGTTGAATTGCAGCATGTTGAATCGTGGAACAATAAATTGAATTGTTGAGAATTGCTTTGTTTTATTAATCGTTGAATTATTAGTAATATTGGAAATATTGAATTGTTGAGAGAATTATGGTTATTTTGTAGGTTTTATTCTATTGAGAATGAAAAGATATTTTTCAAACGCAGTTTCAAAAGTTCAATCGGGTCACATAGTATTGAACAATGCACAAACTCCAAATGCAAATACTGAAAGGCAGAATGTTGAATTGACGGTAATCGATGAGATTGAAATTAATCAAGATGACATTGTGTTAGTGATCCGGGATTACGTAGTTTCGATTGAAAGTTTTAATGTAATATTCGGATCGTATTAGAAGAGAATACGCATCCAAAGGTCCTTGCCTTAACCACACACCTGTTATTCTTTTCCTCAAGTTACATAAAAGATAATAAGTTTTAGAGATGCTTGGTTTAAGGGACAATATTTGGTTGGGAATATAGTGTAGCAAAAGATGCCGTTGCTTTTGGTGTTTTCTTTTCGTTTGCTTACAGGATGAGGCGTTCACAACAAATGGGTTTGGGTCAAGTAGCACTGGAAAAAGCCATAGATAAATTTAGGAGACCATGTTGGTTCGCCTAGCAGTGCCCACAACAAAAGCAAGAACAGTATTTTGAGAACTTTCAAAATAAAAATGTGAGTGTGGCTTACATTGTTGGTTATGAACAAATCTAAAAAGTGAACAACCTTTATTCTATTCGCTGATAGCAATTTGATGTTATCTGCTATCTTTTTAGGTCGTATATTTGGCTTTCGTAGGACATGATGAGTCTTCCACGTCATGAAGGAAATTTTCTCGGAGTTAGTGCATTGCATAGCTTAAGGAATGAGGAGGTCGGGAATGTTGTTTTGAAGAATGCTCCAGGCAATAACCATATGACCGCTCCATTAATTCAAAAGACATAAGTTAATGCTTTGTGCCTGCTGAAACTACATTTGCAATGTTAGGTGATCTCGTGACAAGTCATTTTCATTATGGTTGATGAAGCTCAGATTGCTCTGAAATAACAAATGGCTGTTGTGATTAGGATATGTGAACAAGCCGTGAGAAATAATTTGAAACGATTTTTTAGGTTTGACTAATTTAGGAGACATCGGAAAAATGTTTGAAGGAAGCATGAATCTCTCTTTGATAAATATGGTTTGTCTTGTCGAGATTGAGAGGTTAAGGGTATGATGGTGTGAAGAAATATGGCGAGGCGAGTTTAATGGTTTGGAAGTCACTAGATTTTGAGAGAAAATCCTTCGCATGGTATGTTCATTGTTTTGCACATCAACTTTTCGCTTGGTAATTGTTGTCAGATGCAAACAAATCGATATACTTGTGATTTTTTTGTTACACTTGCTATGATTGTGAATACATGTGGATCATCTTGCAAAAGGTCAGATGAACTTCGACAAAAGGAACATGAGAGAAGGGTAGAACGTCTTGAGAATGGAGAAATAACTTCTGGTACAGGAAAAAATCAAGAGACTTCTTTGCATAGACCAGGTAATACTCGATGGGGGTCACACTATGTCATCGTTGTTCGCCTCATAGATATGTGTCATCTGCAGCGGGAAGTTTTACAAATTGTGTTTGATGACAACACTCAACCTCAATCAGAGCTCAAGTTAGGAGGCTGTACTCAAAGGATGCACTTTTGAGTTTGTTTTCCTATGATATTGATGAAACGCTTGTCGAATGACAACAGATTATCTATGGTTTTGCAAAGAGAAAGATGCAGCATTCAAATGCTATTATTCATCAAAGCCGTGAAAATTGAGTTACAAAGTCTAAGAGAACTGACGGGATGGTTTCGTTGAACTAAGTAGAGACGCTTTTGTCAAGTTAATAAAATTTCAAATTGTTAATATGGAAGATATAGCATCAAGACTAGTTCAATGAAGAGGAGCGACAAACGGTCATAACCATCAATATTATCGAAAGTAAATATTTTTACGAGGTATACCCAAACTATGACTTTATTTATTTATTTTTAAATAAAGTTGTCTCATAATATTTAATTTAATTACTATTAATATTTTGTTAGGTTATTGATTCAATTATACAAGAGATGAATCATCGCTTTCTCCGAAGCAAGCACGGATTTAATGATTGCATTGCATATCTTTGATCTAAAGAATGGATTCTCTAATTTTGATATGGATATGTTTAAGATTCACGATCTTTATCCGACTATACACGGCACATTTCTTTTTCTAAACTTCAATATTTTCTTAGCGACATGAGAATGTATTTCATTCAGCCTTGATCCTAAGACTCGATAGCAAAGCAGCATAAGAAACCATGAAAGATAGAGTTTTTCCGATGGTTTATCGTTTAGTTGAATTGATATTACTTCTACCTATTGCGACAACATCTGTTGAAAGAGTATTTTCTGCTATGAAAGATGTGAAAACTGATTTGCGAAATAGAATGGGGGATGAATGGTTAAATGACGCTTGCCGCAGATACATGTAAGCAGATATTCGATTCTCTATTTGACAACGAACTCATTTTGAATCGTTTTCAAAATATGGATAGTCGTAAAATACATTATCTCAAGCAAAGATAAAACATAGTGTAGCTTGATTTGTACTTCTTTTTTCTATCCTTCAAAGTTTTTAAAACTTTTATTAATATAATTGTTCGCAGACTTATTTCTATATATTGATATATTTCGTAAAAATAATAATAATTTATTAGCGACTCGCCTCTCTGAGTTTCGGATCCGGCCAAAGGTAATTTAGATAGGCAAATGGATTCGATAAGTGGAAGATATCAAATATGGTGTCAATATGTCAGTTAATCAAGCCACAGCTTCTACCACGATATTGGCGTCACCGGGATTTACGCCATTTGTTACGCATAACTCTATCGTCGTTTGTCATATGTATAATTTTATTCATCGATTGGTTGGAAAGCAAATCAATAATATTAGTTTTTTTCAAAAAACAAGATTAGTTATGGTACTTTGTGTTTTCTTTGCTTATCAACATGATAATTAAAAGAACATTTCAGCCTTTTTTTTAACCTTTGTTACACAAATAAAGGCAAAGAATATTATTCACACCACCTAGATTTAAAAATGATGGTATTGTACTTCTTAGAATATAAGATAAGAATTAATATCTACTTTTATATTTATAATCTTCAAAAAAGATGATTTAATTATTTATATTAAAATTAAATTTCATTTTAATCACATTTTTTAATATGTAAAAAATTATTTTAATCTAATCTTTATGAAGTGTTTTAATGAAAGAAACATCATTTTTATAATGAATAAATAAAAAACACTGATAGACATATGATGCATATGAAAGAGATAATTTCAAACAAAAGTAAAGATTTAATATATGAAAAAATTGAAAACAAATCTACTTCAATCAAAACTGTTTTTCTTGGTATGAAACGCTTCTCAAACCAAAACGCTTCTATCATAAACAATTTTTAAAGAACTATAAAAAAGCATTTTATAAAGGTTTTTTTTTTGTAACATGTCAATGTTTTTATATCATTAAAATTACAGCACACGTCAATATAATTACTATAAAAATAGGATATCATAATAAATAAAAACTTTTATTATAAAAGTATATAAACCCATATAAAATTTATATTAAAAACATAAATGAACTATTTTTATGATTATAAAAAAATTTTAAAAATATTTAAAGAAATAAGTAAATTAATGAATAAATATATATGTTTTTTGTATTAATAAATACTAAAATAATTATTTATCCGATCATAAAATATTTATAAAAATATTTAAACTAATGAATAAACATTTGTATTAATAAAAACCCTCAAATAATTATTCATATGATTATAAAATATTTACAAAAAAGATTTGAACCAATTAATAAACACATGCAAATTTTTTTATTAATAAATACTTAAAATAATTATTTTTATAAAATAATTTTTTATGATTATAGAAATTATTTTAAAATATTTACAAAAATATCTAAATTATTTGAATTTTTAAAAGTATATGATATTATCTAGATTTTTTTTAACTAAATAAATAGATGTTTTTAAGTGAAAAATAAATAGATAAACAAGTAGGTATTTGAATTATAATGTGTTTTTTTTTACCCTAAAAACATTTTTGAAAATATTACCAAACGCCTTTTTTTTATCTTATAAATATTTAAAAGTGTTTTTAGGGCTCAGAAACATTTAAACTCTTCGTCAAATTTTTATCACATTTTTATAAAAATATACTAATTGTTCTTTTTATTTGTAAAAATAGCTTTCTTTTTATAAAAAAAACATGTAAATACCTAAAATGTTACAGGTATTTTTGTCTCACGGTTTGAAAAAAAATATATGAGAACGGACGGAACTTATAAATTTTGAAATATTTGATGTTTTTTCAACCAAATATTTTTAATAATAATAATATTGAAATGATATCCTAAGATACCAGGTTTTTATATCCGATCAATTAACAAAATCATAAACATTATTAATATAAAAGTATATAATACAAATGAGATACTATTTTTTGAAAAAATATTTGAATAGACAGTACAGTTCGTCTCATATAGTATAGCGTTGATTTTTAACCACAAAAATTAACTAAAAATATATTGAAAATGATAAACAAGATTTAGAAAATCTTTAAAAATATATATTTTCCCTTTTCTTGTATTATACGAAAACGTATCCGGGGAGAAGGAAAGGTATAAATAAGGCCAGTGAGTGTGAGAAGATCAACACTCTCTCTTCCACTCCCGCTTCGTATCCTATCTCTCAGGGATTTCGATTTCGATCTCGATCTTCAACAATCAAGAATGCCTCAAGGTTTGATTCGTCTCTCGATCGTCGTCCTCCGACTTTTCTCGTCTTCTTTTTTGGAATTAGAGTGATTGCTGGATTTAGGTCTGTTCTTGATCATGGTTTCTGGCAGTATTCAAGATTCCAGAATTTGGTTTTGCTAATTGGATCCCAGAATTGGTTCTTTTATATATTTCTATTCAAGATCATACCATAGTTTTTCGTTTAGATTATTGTAGGTTTATGCCTTCCGATTCCTTTGCAAGACCTTCCTTTTAGGTTCTTTATTTGTATCGAGGGTTTCCGTTAAAGAGACCTTTGGGAATTGAAAGATTCAATTGTTTGATTGCATCGCAATGGGTTGACCGTCTGATTTGTGATTGAACCCGCTGTCGCTGTCGCTGTTTATTGTTTCTTGTTTAAGATCCAATTGGAACCGAAGGATCATATATTCTCAGACTTTGAGATCCGTTATTCATTGATCGGTGTTTATTTCAATGGAAACTTTTGCAAGGGTTTTCCCCTTGAAGGAGAGGATGATTTATTTGGCTGTCTTTTATGTTACATACAGTGATGGATGTCAAAAGGATTCAATACAAACCTCCAGTAAGAGCAGGTGGAGGACATGGGAAGAAAGGTGCTGTTTGCAGATATTGGCTTCAAGGAAGGTGCAATAGGAACCCATGTAGGTTTGTGCATGGGGAAGTGCCACAGCCTACCAACCACACCTATCACTGGAATGCGCATCCTTATCAGCAAACTTCAAATCAGCCGTCTCATGCAGCCAGGCCTAATTCTAAGAAGTCATCTGCCTTAACAAGCGGAGGAGGTGGAACTACAAATAACAGAGATGGAACCCTGACCAAGAACCCTCTCCCTGAACCTAAGCAATCACCCTCCCAAGCACAGAGCATGGCGCGGAGGAAAGTGGAACTGTAAACATTCACATGAAAATCTTGACTCTGAGCCTCAAGATTCATCTTTCCTGAAAAGCACAGGTGATGCAATTTCCCAGAAAGATAGCCAGCAAAGTATGATACTGGGAACCAGCAATAATGGAGATAAGCATGAAAATTCTGACCCTGAGCCTCAAGAGTCGCCTTTCCTGACAAGCACATGCGATGCACTTCCAAGAATGATTCCTGCAAAGTACATGATTAATGGAGATGAGGGCCAATGCTTGAATTCATGGTTCATGGGAGATGGGTTTTGGAAGATAGCACAGCTTGAAGGGCATAACAAGGTACTTGTTGTGTTGTGGTTAGAGATGCTTTTATTTTATTTTATTTTCTTTTTCCAATACATATTATCAGTTGTCTCTTTTGTAATTTGGTTTTTGCTGCCAGGCTGTTACTGGGATTGCACTTCCACAAGGCTCAGACAAGCTCTACACAGGAAGTGGAGATGGTGTTTTTCGTTTGGGATTGTCATACTGGACAGTGTGTTAGAGAGCTTAATCTCGGTAGTGAAATTGGGTGTTTAATTAGTGATGGCCCATGGATTTTTATTGGACTGAGGAACCTTGTCAAGGTAATTTTCCATCATGGTTTATACTTAACAAAAAAAGTTGCAAGCATGGTTTATTCCTAACCTTTTACACGGATTAGTTGGAGTGCAATGAGGTATGCTCAATGGTGTTCGTGTTGGTGATTCTTGTAGGTCTGGAACACTCAGACTTCAGCTGAATACAGTCTCGAAGGACCAGTTGGTCAAGTTTTTGCTTTGGAGACATCAGATAAAGATATGCTTTTTGCTGGCATGCAGGTAACTAGCTACTTTTCCAACTGACTTGTTTTAATTTTCTAATTATGTTTTTCTCTTCTGTTCAAATTTATGTGATCATGTGCTGCATCCCAACATTGTCTTCAAGCCGTCTACATTACTTCATCTTATTCCTTTATATTTCTCCAAAAACAAATGATTGCTTTGTTCTCAATTTTTCCTTTTTGTTGCAGGATGGAAGCATATTGGCATGCTGGAAATACAATCCTGAAACCAACGCATTTCAATTTGTCACAACTTTGAAAGGTCACAGTTGTGGCGTGCTTTCACTAAAAGTGGGACGGCAGTCCCTGTATTCTGGGTCCATGGACAACACTATTCGAGTAAGTTAGTGTGATCAAGTTCTCTTCCATGTTAATACCCTTTGTTTGTGATGAGTAGTTTGTACAGATATCAGCCTGACTGCTGCTGATTGAGGTGTCAAAATTTGATATATAAACCCATTCCAGTCTCACTCTACTAGATTTACAGAATAGAATGCAAGCATAGTAGCTTATTGGTGTTCAAATTTTGAAGGACAGAAGTTACTAATTTATGATTCTAGATCCATATATTTTGATTCACAACAGTCATGAACATTTCAATATGAACTAATTTGCAGAACACCTTGCCTATGCTAGTTTACTTAATTCTATTATTGTTCAATTGCTGTTTGTTCAATTATTTCGCAATGTATGAATGATCATTTATTTATTTATTTTGCTTCCAGAGATGGGACCTAGACACGTTGCAGTGTGTTCAGACACTAACTGGCCATAGTGCAGCCGTAACGTCTCTTTCTTGCTGGATAATTATTTATTATCATGTTCATTGGACCAAACAATTAAGGTTTGTTTTTTTTCTAGTTATATAATGTTTATTGGCCCCAAAACTATCAGCAGGGCTTTCTTTTCTGATTCTTCTTGTCATGCAGGCTTGGGCTTATACTAAAAATGGTTGCTTGGAAGTCATCCATGCGCATAAGGAAGAACATGTATGTATTTTATCCTTCCTTGTTGGATATTTCTTTCTCTCTTCGTCTTCTTTAATTAGGTCTTACTCATGGGAATGGTATTTTTATGTCTGTATGTTTATACAAGAGAACATAGCCATAGCTTAGGAACCAATACACTTACCAAATACTGAACCTTAGACCTTTTGAAGAGCAGGGTTCCTGACCCTGGAGAATGATTTAGAGTGCGTTTGACAGTGATTCTACTCGAAGTAGAGAGAATCACCTGTCAAGTATTTCTGCTTTTCATATTTTTAGAAGTGTTACCTGAATTTTTTTTTTAAGAAAAACACTTAAAGCACTTGCTATGATCACTGTGCTGAAGGGCTTTAGTTCAAAATTGGTGATGGAGTTTGCTGATATTTAAAGGTCGTGTCTTATTGTGAATAAAATTTGTTTGTTATGTATAATATAGGGTGGTAGCACTGTTTGAATGCATGATGCAGACAAGAAACCAATACTGTTGTGCTTCTGCAATGATAAATCTGTCCACTTATATGAATTACCACTGTAAGTATTATTGAATATTGTTTCCTTCATTTCTGATTGTGGGTTGTGGGTTTGTTACTCAATTAATCACTCGTGTATTTATTTATTTATTTATTGGGGTGTAGTTTTAGAGTGAGGGGCAAGATATATGGAAAACAAGAAGTTAGGACGATGGAGTCAGGAGCAGGAGGGGGTCTATTTTTCACTGGTGAGGGAGCTGGAGGAGGAGGTGTTGCTGCGGAAGTGGCTTTCGCAAGCACAGACCGCTGAGAAAGATAGCCCACACACCGACCTCTCTCTGTGACAGTCAGATTAGACTTAGCAATAGAAATAAGCTATATATGAATAGAAGAAATTGTAAAATTATATGATTCATTCATTCACTTGGGTTTGTTTATGTGATTGCCTTTTCTTTTCTGTTATCCTCCATTTTCTGAATTTGACACAACTGATAGGAATGGCAGTTTATAAAAACAATTGGGTTTGCCAATTGACTTTAATGACCAGTTTTACAGAAAAGTTAATTTGGTGAGAAAGATTGCTTGTTTGTGTGTAGGTTGATTTATTCAATAGAAATCATCATCAAACCCAATATCTACTTCTTCTTTTTTTAATTTTTGTTTTAAAAAAATATATAAGTATTTCGTGTCATAAGCAAATATCAATAAAAGCATAAGGTTGAAGGATCTCATATGCCGTGAGTAGCAAGGCAACAAGGAGGATTAAGCTGCAAAATTGATGCCACCTTTTCATTTTTCTTCTCACCCCTTTGCTTTGTTACTTTGATTTACCATTACTTATTATTGCTTTTTAACAATTGTATTATAAAAATTTGAAGTATTAGAAGGATTAGAAATGTCCAAAATTCAAAGTGTAAAACTCAAACATAAAAAAGAAATTTTATATTTGATGAAAGATAAATGAATAAAATGTAAAGAAAAAATTCAAAGCTTGAAATTATTATTGTATGTTATTTTGACATTTATTTAGTTTGTTTTAAATTTTTATATAATGTTTTAGATAATTTTAAAATAAATATTTTTTCAACTAATTGGAATTAAAATTGATTCTTTGGGTGATACTTACAATGAAAAAAACATGATAAATCACTTTTGTTAATATCTCTATTTTCCTATAAATAAAGAGTTAAAGGAAGAAACCAAAGAAATGAGAAATAGTTTCCTCATAACTAAATAATTATTTTTGCATACTTCTTAAAATTAATTCTTAATTTTTTTCTACTGTATAAAAATTTTTTAAATTACTAATTTTTAATTAGTTCTAGTTACATATGGTTTTATTTCATAGCTTTATTAATAAAATAAGATTTTAACTAATTCCTTTTCTTCATGTTCTTAAAATTTTTCAAGAGAAAAATAAATAAAATTATTATAAATCTAATTAAAAATTTTGGTATTATAGTCATTAATTTAATTTTACTTTAATTTATATTTTTATTATTAAATGTATAAAAAACAAAGATTAGGTTATGATTTATAATGACTTTGTGAAAATATTACAGTTTTTTTTTAAAAAGTATTTTTAAAAATCTATAAAATAATTTGATGTTTAATTGAAATAAATTTGTTAGCAATTTTAAAAATTTTATTAATTTAATGTATTTTTTATATTTTCAAATATATATTAAAATAACTTCTGTTCATAATACTTTATTTTCAAACCATTCTTTACATTAATATTATTGATTTTAAAATAAATCTAAAATAAGAAAAATAATACTTATTTTTGTTCTTATTATTTTTGTATTTATGTATTTTCTAAAATGAATCTTAAAATTGGGAAGGTTTTTAAGAATATTATTTAATTACCTTTTGAAAACTTGCTCATGGTAAATTAGTGGAATGAGATACATAAAGTCTAAAAAGCTCTAATCCTTTATAAGAACATAAAGAATAAACGCAAAGTAACAAATATGAAACAAGAATATTATTTAATCCAATTAAAAAAAAGGAATATTATTTAATCAAAATTTCTTTGTTTTTATTTAGTTTTTTTCTTTGGGTTAATAATATAACAAAGATTTGGTTAAAGTGGTGAAAGGGTAGAATGGGGCAAGGAAGATTCAAAGCATGAATTCTTATAAAAACATAATAATACAATATGCAAAGTGAATAGATTTAAAAATAAAAATAAAAATTATTTAATCAATTTTTTTTTGCTTTTTATTTACTTTTTTTTTCTTTGATTGTTACTTATTATCATATAACAAAGATTGTCTCAAGTGGTAAAAGAGTGGAGTGGGGTACGAAAGATTACAAGCTCGAATCCTTATAAAATATAATACTACAATATAATATACAAAATGAATAGATGTAAAAAATAATAATAATAATTATTCAATCAAAATTTCTTGGTTTTTTATTTAGTTTTTCTTTGGTTATTATTCTGCATTCAAAAAATAAAAATAAAAAATAAGAAGCTCATGTGGCAGCTTTTTGAGAGTATATTTATCTCTTACAAACTTACATCCCAGGAATTTGAAGGTTTTATAGACTCTTTGTCAATTTTGAAACTAATTATTCCTCAAACATAATTCTCTCAAAGGTATATGAATATCTATTTAAATCAGACATATATTAATATTACAAATAAATGAAATTTGTCATTTAAAAATATGTTTTAATTGATCCATTTAAAAATTAGTTCATATTAGAAATATGTAAAAAAAGATTATGATAGAATTGGTTAATAATCCTAACTGCCTCTCTCTTGCTCTCATCTTGTTCTTTCTAAGCCATTTTCTTAAAATAAAAAGGGATGATTTTTTTTATCATTCTTAGCCTTAAATTACCTTCCTACATTTCTTTATACAAATTTTCTTTTTCAATAAAGTGGTTATTCCTCAAAACTATGGATTTTTAATTTGTTTTTTCGTGTTTTTGTATGAATAAAGACATCAAATCAAATTATAATCATTAATATACCATAAAACCTGAAATATATGTATTCTACACTAAGGCCATAAATTATTATTTTAATTTACGAAAAATATATTGAATATGAAAAAGGTCGATACTCTAAAGACACTGATTATGAATGGAAAAACATTGATATTTGTAGTTTTTCAATTAGTTTGTTGTATTTATTATTGTTTACAAATATTGATTGGTTTTACAAAACATACAAGTTGGAAAATCTCAATCACAAAACCAAAAGCTTGAACTAAGAAAAGAAATGGAGTTATATGATTAGGAGCATTCAATTCAATCAAAGGGCCATCAAATTGAAATCCATTAACCAAACTTGCTGGTAAAAACAACACCATCAACCGGAAACCCATGAGACCAAGAACGATCTGATAAACCACAAACCCCTCGCTAAGAGCCGGTAAACCTCCGCTAATCCGGTGTGATTCAAAACAATTAAAGACCGGGTAAACTTCCAATGAACGGGATTAAAAAACAACACCATCAATTCCCAATGAAAAAGCCAACAAATGATACTCCCTGTCTTCTAGCTTTTGATTTCCCCTCCTCAAAATGGGGTCACAAAACCAGTACATGTCATGAGCTCTATATTCTCTCCTTTTTTTTTTTCTTCTCTCACTAATTTTCAGGTTATACATCCATGGTTGCTGACAAAGCTTGGACACCAAAACTGAAGGCAAATGGAGCTGTCTGTCCATGGAAGTTGCTGTCATCCATATCAGCAAACTGCATATGATTGATTGTACAAAAGGGAGTTGTAAGGATCTCTAACCACAACAAAACTTTTGGATCTTTCAGTGTCTATGAGAATGCTTCCGGCTGCTAAAGTATGCCTCTCCCTTCTCTCTGTTCCTTCTCTCTATGATCTTGAAAGTGAAGGAGATGAACCCTATGGCAGCCATGGCATAGAACGCCCAGTATGGGGCCAAGGCGAGTCCAGAAAGGTAGGAGTAAAACCGGTGCGTGTAGATGTAGCCTGCCTTACTTCCTGAAGCCAGGTATGAGTGGGAAGGAAACAAGAGGGGGTTAATTCAGGTTTTGAGTCACAGACAATTATGGACTATTACACCAGCACAAAAGAGCTGAATCCAGGAGCCAGGGAGCTCTGACCTATCCCAATTTCTCTGCAAGCAACAAGTTTCACATGGAGACCCGGAAAAAATATTAGAACGAATCGACTGATTCCATTTTGCTAACAAGCCAGCCAAACATTATAATTAATCAACAGGCTGCATTTTGCTCCTAACAAGTACTAAAGTATTAGCTCTAGAGCTTGGACATGATCGAGAGTACCGGATTCAGCAGCGCACCTATTTCAAAACTGTATGTGCATGTCACAGCATAGAAGCTCAAGAAAAAAAGGACTAAAATATAAAATTGTCAGGAAGGTAAAATACATGGTGATACAAAAATGTGTCATGCTCATCACCCAATGTCATTTTAATTTACAATGCAAGAAAAAGAAGCAGCAGCAAAGGGCCTGTTTGGTTCATGTGTTTGAAAACTGTTATCGAGAACAATTTTTGAAAACAATGAGAATACTATTTTGTTGTTCTCTGAAAACTGTGCTTGTTTTCTGAATTCAGTGTTTTTTGTGTTTTATAAAACAAAAAAAAACACTGGGAACCAAACGTGTTTTCCGTGTTTTCCTTGTTCTCATTGTTTTTGAGAACAAAAAACAGTTTTCAAAAACAGGCCCAAAGAGAGCCACAAAAAAAAACCAGGAAAAAATTGCCCCAAGGACTTAACTCACAGTTGCTAGGAGTAGTTGCTACCTAAATATGATTTTTATCAGTGTGATATCTGGATATTCTCCAGTGACTTTGAGAACATATTTTCTAGTTTCAGCTTTGAATGCTTAGCCAAAGTTTTTTTTAGTTTCAGTACTTTGATTTTGTGGTATAGTACTCAGCAATCCATATTTAAACTAATCAAAGTCTTCAATCAAGGCACATGCCAAAAAGTCTCTGATCCATATCACTTTCAAAAGAAGGAAAATGATACGTTGGACATACCTGAAACCAAGCGACAAGCGAAGGGACGAACATTAGAGCTGCCAGAAGATGCAAAATAAGTATGCCATGCCGGTGGTGGAAGATCTCTAATTGGGTGTCACTAAAGCTTTTGGCAGAGTTTGGACTACTGGAGTAGCTGTCATCCAAAGGAAAACTCTGGTTCGATTCACCTTCACGTTTCATTTGAAATTGTTCAATTCCACTATTGCCTTCATTTATGTAATCAACCAACTCTTTTCTTCTTGCATGGCTGCGAAAGGAAGCCGTAAAAAAACTGTTACAAAAACAGGGAGCAGTTCTTAGAATCATTAGTCATATGTTTCATTATGAAGCTTTGATATTGTGAAGAAATATAAGAAAATGATGTTTTTCTTATTGAAATGGATGAAAAGAACAGTACAAGTCCTATCTACTTATATACATCAGGGAGACATAAAAGGGAAGGGAATAAACCAAAGAAACTTAGTGAAATGTGTGTACTGAATTTGAACCAAGGAAGGGAGTACAAACTTCTGTTACAAATGTATCGAATCCTTAGACTCGCAGAGACTTTAGTGAAAATGTCCGCTTAGTTGGTTACTCGAAAGGATCTAAATTAAAGAATCATGTATCTTGGGGCAATTTTCTCTCTAATTAGCAGATAGTCCACTAATAATATGTTTGGTCTTCTCATGGAAAGACTCGGTTGAAAGCAATGTATAGGGCTGTTTCGTTATCACACACTGCCGCCATTTGTCCATCCTTCCCAAATCTTATTCCCAAGAAGCCGCTTGAGCCATACGACCACAAATTGCCAAAGTCATAGCTCGATACTCCGCGCCTTCAAAGACTAGACCCCGGCCACCATCTTGTTTCTACTCTTTCGAATATTAAGTCAGCCCAATAGTCACACAATATCTTGAAGTGGAGCGTCTGTCTGCGGGCGAGCCTGCCCAGTCTGCATCACAATATCCAATAATTTGGGTGTGACCTCTGTTTTCATATAACACCCCTGCACTCCACGTTCCTTCGATATAATTCAGATACTGATCAACACTTCGTTGACTATCACATGGTGATCGCATGAATTGGACTAAACGACACACACAAGAAAGGAAATGTTCGTCGGGTGATGGTGAGGTAGTCTGGGCCTCCCAATTAGCCGGTCGATATCTCCTCGATCTTGTAGAGGCTCCGCCCAGGAACAAGCTTGACATTCGGATCCATAGGAGCTGCCTGTGCTTCCATACCTAGCATACCAGTTTCCTCCAATATATCCATGACATACTTCCTCTGAGACATAACCACACCGTAGTTAGATTGAGCTATCTCAATCCCAAGAAAGTACTTGAGTTTCCCCAAGTCTTTTATCTAAGAGTGGCTGAAGAGATGTTGTTTAAGATTCCGAATACCATCTCAATCACTGTCTGTTATAATAATGTCGTCCACAAAAGAGAAGACGAACGGAAGTCATCTTGGCAATAGGAGAAAAAATGTCATAGTAGTCGGAGCCATATATCTGAGTATACCCCTTGGCAACTAAACAAGCCTTAAGATGGTCGACCTGGCCATCCAGACTAATCTTAACAGTATAAACCCAAAGAAAACCAACATGAGACTTGCCAGCAAGTAAGGTGACTAGGTCCCATGTGCTAGTAGAATACATAGCGCTATTTCTTCAACCACGTCAAGCTTCAAATTCTACGAGACAGTGGCCTCATGCACAACTTTAGGGAAGAGAAACAAAAGACAATGTGGAAATAAAAGCAGAATATTGTGAAGATAAGCGATGATAAGTCAAGAAATTATAAATAGGATGAGGGTTACGAGAGGAACGAGTACCTTTCCAAACGGCGATGGGAAGATCAACGGGAGACGGCAAGACCGGCGTCGAGGAGGAGGGCGCCACAAGAGAGGAATCAGCCCGGTTTTAGTACACGAGCGACGAGTATAAACCTACAATGGTCGAGGTGGAGTAGCTAGAGGTACAGATGAGGTATCCGGGACGGGATAAAGAAGAGTTCTCAAAAAAAGTGACATCAGTAGAGACAAAGTATCGATGTGTATTAGGAGAGTAGCAGCGATAACCACGTTGAAGTCGGGAATAACCAAGGAAGACACTTCATGGCTTTGGCTAAGAGCTTGTCTTGTTCGTATAAGAATATGATTTCAAAATGCATAATAACCAAAGACACGAGGCAAAGGCAGAAGAAGGGTTGGTTTGGAAAAATGGATTTGATCATGCAAGACAGATGATGACATACGATTAATCAAATAACAAATGGCTAAGGTAGCATCCCCCTAAAAATGTTGAGGAACCTTATGATGGAGTAGAAGAGTGCGAGCAATTTCAACTAAATGACGGTTCTTGCGCTCAACCACTCCATTCTGTTGAGGAGTGTGTTGAGAGAAAATGAATTTTGTATTCTACAATTTACGTAGGATAACACATATATATACTCTAGTGTTTCGGGGCAAAGAAAATGCTGTAGTCTAACTAGGAGACTAAAGAGAGAAGGAAAAGAATCCTAAATGGATTAGGAGACTAATCCTTAACAGAGTGTAAGCACAAGATGATTGATGAAGAATCCCATGTGAGGACATAAAGGAGGAGAATGGTCCATAAAGATATTCCTTGGCATTATCACTTCGTAGGATACAAATTGAAGTATTAAATTGAGTTTGAACTTTAGCATGGAACTTCTGGAAAATAGAGAATAACTCAGCGCGAGTTTTCATTAAAAATAGCCAAGTACAACGAGAATAATCATCTATAAGAGAGACAAAGTACCGGAACCCCAAGGTAGACTCAATCCAAGAAGGACCCTAAACATTAGTATGGACAAGCTCGAAAGGAGACTTGTTCGTTGATCTAGGCGCCTAGGGAATGGGACACGAGTATGTTTCCCAAGTTGACATGACTTACACTCAATTAAGGACAAATTGGAAAAACGAGGAACCATTATCCAAAACTTGGAAATATTCGGAAAGGCGACTATGAATAAGGAGAGGAGTATCTATGGAAGTGCAAGTACTGGAAGATGAAGGGAAGTTGAGATGAAAGAGGCCCTGAAACTTACATCTTATGCCAATCATCCTCCCCGTATTCGCCCCAAGAATGTGACGTAATTACCCAGTGCATCAAACAATTAAGGTCACGAGTCAACTTCATCGATAGTAATCAAATTAAAAGGACAATCACGAACATAAAGGACGTAAGTAAGGGGTAATGTAAAGGAAGAGGACATGTCGACGATTCCGAAATATGGTTTCGTGATCCATTAGCTAAAGTAATCATGGGTAAAGGTGATGTAATAATAAGGGAAGAAAAAAGATCCCCATTACCAGAGAGGTGATCAAAGGCTCCAGAATTGAGAATCCATGGCTAGATGAATGTGAAAGGCAAGCAGAGGCATTACCGGTTTGAGCAACAGACTAAATGGATTTAGATTTACGTCTGGCGAGGTGGATGTACTCCTATAATTATCGGGCCTAAGAATAACCCCTGAGGTGTGGATGAGCCCCTTCGGGAAGCCATAGAAGTGAGAAAAAGCAACAAAGTCAACTCCAAACAACAAAACAAAATTACCAGTGGAGACAACGGGGCCTTAGGATCTTGGAAGAGACTGTAGCAATGACTAGTGCTCGGAAATCAAGAGGAAATCTCGAAGAAAAGTGCCAGTTGGACACAAAAATTGATAAAAGGGCAGCTACAGGTCTCAAACCATGAAGACAGGTGGATAGAAGTGAATATCGACACCTAACGAGCTAGGGGAAGAAGTCCGATCGCCAATGGCAAGCTCGCGTGCCCTCACGCGCCGGCACGTGGTGTTTGACCTTCTGCTGGAGATGTTTCCTCCGAAGGGTAGATTGGGTAAAGGCGATTCCAAAGGTGGGGTCAGCCGTCCGACATGCAGCGTTTGTGTTCTTTCCGACACCGAGGTAGTCTATCACGCAAAGGATTCCGTAGATGAATGTGAGTTGGCTCTGATTATGATATTTGACTACTAGATGGGCTGCCAGAGTTGGAACTATGGCAAAACCCTAACCCGAGCCTTCCGTGGCTCTGATACCATGTGAAGAAATATAAGAAAATATGCTTTTCTTATTGAAATGGATGAAAAGAACAATACAAGTCCTACTTACTTATATACATCAAGGAGACATAAAAAAGAAATAAATAAAGTACAAAAACGAAGGAAAATATTGTACAAGAAAGGAAAGGAATAAATAAGATAATATCCTATGATTCTCAACATATATTATATACCAACACAAGCCAAGTATGAAAAATTCTCTAACTAAAATGTGATGAGTAACTGACTTCTATGCTTGTTTCGTGCAAAAATACATAAACTTATTTGCATTCCACTATTTACCGCTTTTGGTGCATCCAAGAAATTAGTGTATATCTCTAGAGCATGATACCTATCTTAGAGAATATATCTGTATATCTGATACATGTCAGACAAGAATACTTATCAGAAACTGTTCATTACATTTTGTACACATCTTAAATTCAAAATCAGATTTTGAAAAATCAGACAAGTTTTCTATATGCTCAAAAAATCATATGATACATTTAGATCATACCAAGATTAGAAACGACATATTAAGAAAAACTAGGCTTCTTGTAAAACAATAATAACAGCAGGAGATGCAGAAACCTTCCAAAAAGTCCTAAGAAATGTTTCAATCACTCAAAGCCCTTCAAATCTGACATTCATGGGGAAGGAGGTAGAGATGCAGGAAGCATGATAATTTATTGTCATAATTAAAGTACAAGTTTATCAATTGTGGTAATTAATCTTAAAAGAAATATAAAGAGAAAACTCAACAAAAAAAAAAAAAAAAAACATAAAATTATAGGGATAAGCTTCTATTCATTCTTTGTTTACTTTTGTTCATAAATATCAACACTCCATAAAATATGCAGAATATGTATATATGAGTACACATGAAAATATTTTGATATTCAAATAAATATTCATCTTCAAAGTCATATTTTCTATCAAATTAACAATAGACATTATATTATTAACCAATAATACTAATTTTAAGGCACATACTGATTTTATTTTATTACTTTTTTACAAGTAAGAAAAAGAATATATTAAAAAGAGACACCAAAGTGCCTCAAGGTATACAGGAAGTATACAAAAGTGCCAAGCAGTAAAGCCCCTATCCAATTTACAAAATCTATTAACAGTGTGAATTGATAGTTACTATAGACAAAGCCCCCATCTATTTTATTTTATTTAAAAAAAAAACACTAGTTCATTCTGTGCCCGATTGGTTGTTTTTATTGTTCCAAGAAATTTCATCCAAAACTTTATTGTTTTGAAGTTCCTCTCAGAGGTTCTTCATTTTGACCAATATTTCTATTTCTATAGAATAGACCCAATGGTTTTCTTATTCATATTGACATTTCCATCCTTTTGTGACACAATCTTCAGCTGTCCACAAAAGAATGGTTAAGTGTAGCCCCCTCCACTTCATCTCAAGTCCCTCTCCTTTGCTTCACTTCCAGACATCACATGAACAAACACACTTTGGAACTCAATGTGGAAGCCAATCTACAGATTTTGATTTACTTGATTATAGACCGATTGGTAGGCTGAGTTGTAGACTACATCGAAATAGTTTCCTAATTAGTTTATTTTACTGTTTCTTGTACAGACTATGGAAACATTCTTCTCCTAATAAACAATTGGTGTTTGTGATTGGTATTTGTCTCTCTACAACCAGACAGGGGCTTCACAGAAGAAGATTGTTTTAACATGATATATATTGCTGAGTCCTCTCCCCAAACTTCATCTTTTAGTTAGCTGGCAACATGTCCACTATCTACACACTATGTAGTTTCACTCGTATTTTAAGCATGTAACAAAGAATGGATAGCGGATTGTGAACAACACTTCCTAAATCATGAAAGAGGACAATCTTCAAACAAGGGAGTATTTTATAAAAATGTCAAGGAATCCACTAGGAGTACGTATCACAAGCACAAGCCCTCGCATGTCTTCATGCCATAAACCAACATAAAAATCCCATCCAAGTTCTTCCTTGTGGCTAGGTAAATACTGGAGCACCAATAGCAATTGATTTGAAAGCATCATGCGGCATTAAACGACAAAATACAAAGTGAGAAACAACCACAACAACCTATTAAAAAACCAACTCTCCTAAAAGCTTAAGCTTGTAAGATTTACGTTTAATACGAATATCATGCTTTTAACATCCTCCCTCACGTGCGGCCCCATACTCGCATGTAGAGAGTCAAACAAACCAAATAATCCTTCATGGACTTTCAATCAACAAATGGGGATTCCAATTGCAGAGAGAGATCTCGAACCCAGGACCTCTTGCCATACCAAGCTCTGATACCGTGTTAAACAACCAACTCTCTTAAAAGCTTAAGCTTGTAGGATTTGGATTTAATACGAATATCATGCCTTTAACAAAACTAAATCAACATCCAAAGATGAGCAAGCTCATTTACATGATTCATGTCTCATTCTCAAGGTTATGGAGGATCAACAATAGGTAAAAGAGGTGGCTGATCACATCGACTGCAGTTAGAGATAAGCATGCAACTTTGTACAAAGCATTTTTACAAAATTCACAGAACTTCCAGGGCGAAGAAAAGATTTCCAGTTTCCTTAAGGAACAACATCTAGAATAGCAAGATTATCATCCTGTGTAGGTACCCTTTCTAGGTCTTAAAACTGAAGTTCTAATAATTTCTCACATTTATTTAGCATAAACTATAATTTAAGATATGTTATTATATCTTGATTTTATATAAGTAGGAATGTGATAGCCCAGCCATAATGTTGGCTTTCCATCCGTTAGAATCCAACTATGCATATCCTTTTCTGCGAGAAATCACAATCAAGGAATTTCCACAACAACCACTTATTCGAGAGAGTTCTATTCCTAAAAAAGGGAGAAAAAAAACCATCAGAAGGCCTAATATCCCTTCAATATCTGGTTTAAAAACCTGATTTTAATCTATCAAGCAGACTCCTTCCCTTCCCTGACACTGAACAGAAGTTATGCCAGAATCTCTTGATCCTACATTAGGGGCCATCTCAACAGGTATCTTAAAAACAAACACAAGTTGGAATATGGACCAAAGTAGCTTGAACAGACTTGATTCCCTAACCCAAGGAAAGAAAAACCTCCTTTATCCAATGTAGTAGAGATTCTCTCCAAAAAAGGAAGATAGAAAACAGAAAACGAAAAGAAAGAAAAAGAAAGGTTGAAAAATGGGTCCAAAACTTGGGCCGTAGTATTCCCCCTAGTATACATAGAAGATAAGAAAGGGGCCAGCAAAAATGTCTTTGACCCAAAATGGTTAGCCGAAGAAGATTGTCTTGATTCATATTGATGTCACATAATGCGTTCTCCAAGTTCAAAGGGGCTTCAGTCTCCAATTCCCCAGCCTCAATTAAGTGTAACAGAATGCAACTTTAGTCTAGCACAATAGAACAGAGTTGATCATAAAAAACAAGTATCACATAAATCAGGATATTTTCAATTTAGTGCTCAGCAGTGCAATTCTTCAGGTTTTATATAATTTGTGTATATTCCAGCGAGACCATCAATATAGTGAGAAAAGGGGGATCAAACTCTGAAACATACCCGCACAGCGCATTATGACAGCACAGAGAATGAAAAAAGAGGAGGATAAAAAGACCCAATGCTGGATGAACAAAGCACACCAAGGTAATGGCAACCAGCGCTGTAACAAGCAATGGATTTGCTCTTAGAACCCTTATCACCTGTTTCATGCATGGATTAGAATTAAAGATAACAAGTTCAAAGCATCAAAATCTTTCATACCCAAAGGAAACAAAATAAGAGATAACCAAAAGTCTTAATGCTTCATTAATTAAAATCGGAAAATAAGTGGGGGATGCATGAAAGATTCAACCATTAAATTACTGAGCTGAAGATGGAAAACACTTTGCAATAAATTATTAACACTAATAATATAATGATATAAAAATAGCAAAAACAATCTGAAAAAAAAAGCCGTATATGCATTAAAGGGCTCTCAGACACTGAAACTTCCTTCGCACTCCTCGGCACATTTGACATGTGCCAGACATCCGGGTGTGTCCCTAGTTTTGGATGGTTTCTTTAAAAAAAATCTATTCTCTGCTGACATTCATTAATATGTGGATGTCACAATGTGGAATTTTGGAATTTTATTCCTTTTAAATAAGGCATTAATCACAAATAAAAAGCTATATTTCTTGGCAGAAAATTATTTTATTAATTGACATCTCCCCATTTATAATTGTTTGTTCTCACAGTGTTCATATCCTGTATGCCTGTATCCTAAGCTGCTGCACCCACATGTCTGCACCTGTGTCCATGGGTATCCAACATAATTCTTTCAGAAGCTTTATGAAGATAAGAGTTTACCTTGAAAGAAAAGAAACCGGAGGAAAGATGAATGAACCAGTGAAAGAATGTAAAGCAAAAATTTCCTTCCCACAATTGCCACCTGCAAAAATGTCAACTCCTTCACTTCAGCTGATAAAATCAAGTGTTTCAACAACATCAAACATCCATACAAGCAATTAAACAATCAATGAGAAAGCAAAATACTATGGCCCAAAAATTATCTTCAAGTTGGACATTTCATGGTCAACTTTTGACCAACGATATTCTGAGGAGGCCACCATCAAACAAAGACCTACCTAAAAGGACATTGGAAAAGAGTAAGAAACCTGTGCTCCCAACTTAGTAAACTCTAAACATGTAAAATATAAAGGAAGTGCATGAATGTAGCAAAAAAATGCTCTAGCAGTGCCAAATTAGGCTACATGGAACGTGAACAACACCCATGCTTCTGCACACCTGAGCATGGTATTAAAAAAGCTCATGAAGGCATGACAAAAACTTCGAGTATCCAAATTCGTCACTAAACTTTACACCCAATCAAATCCTCTATCCCACTTTGCAATGACAAAGAGCATAAGATGCTCCATCTACTCTGGCCCTAGATGTGAAGCCTTAGAGTTCAAACTTAGGTTCCTCACCCCACTATTCTAATTTTTATTTTAGAGTTCAAATTACATGTTTGTTAAACGACCAACTCTCTTAAGAGTTCAAGCTTGTAGGATTTGGGTTTAATATGAATATCATGCCTTTAACACCCTCCCTCACATGCAACCTCATACCGGCACGTGGAGAGTCAAACAAACCAAATGGAGTTTTCCATGGACTTTAAAATCAATAAATGGGGAATAAATTGCAGAGAGGTGGCTCGAAACTAGGACCTCCTGCCAAACCAAACTCTGATACCATATTAAACGACCAACTCTCCTAAAAGCTCAAGTTTGTAGGATTTGGGTTTAATATGAATATCAAGCCTTTAACAATGTTGAATCCCATTGAGAGAAAAGGAATCCTCTTATTTTTATTAATTAATCAAAGGAGGTGTAACATACATATTTATACTCTAGTGTAAGGGCAAAAAACGAAACTAAGTTAGAGTCTAATTAGGAGACTAAAGAGAGAAGGAAAAGAATCCTAAATGGATTAGGATACTAAACCTTAACAAATCCAAACAAGAACTTAGATCATTTGTGCAAGGAACATAGATTAAAAAATGATTTCCAAGTTATGGATCAGATTTGCAAAGAAGTTATTATCAAAGGCACTCATTTCATGAGATACAACATTTTTCTTCATTTGACTTTTACAAATGAGAATGACAAGATTATATATAGCCTTTTTTTGATTGATAAGATTATATATAGCCTTTTAAAGGAAGTTACTTAATGGTGGCATACTTCAAGTGCAAAGCACTAAAATTTGCTAAAAACCTTAATAAGGTGTCCTTTCTAACAAGAAACCATAAGCATTTAATAAAGAATCAGAAACAAGTAAGATGTAGAGTCTTTAGGAAGAAAAGATAAAAGAAATCCTTTTCCTACAAATCCCTCTCTTTGGAAGGGCTGAGTGTTATAATTGACCTTTTTGCCCTTTTAGCACTTCTTGAGAACAAAGAATCCATCAGCAACCGATAACCCTTTTGGTCATTCCTTCACCAGCTCTCCACTAAATCTCAAACTTCAACTTTGAAGCTGCTACCCGGCTACCCCTTCTCCTAAGGTGTACCTGGAGATTGATCTAAATTCCTTCCAAAGAAAAAGATAATCAAAATCCTATTTCCTACAAACTCATTTCCCAATCAAAAAGGCTGAGCATCCAATTCCCCTCAGAGAGTAGCAATTTCCATGCAGCTAGCCAATCCACAGGAATGAATCACTGATATGAACAGAAGCAAACAAAGATGTGAAAAGAAAAAAGACTGAAAGACTAACAATCAAAGGTACACAAAGGATGACCAGTCATTAAAGGGGGAAAACCTAGGAGCTAGGGATTTTTTGAGATTAATGTAAAGAGATTTGAAGAGAAACTAGTAAGAACAAGATACTAAGATGCATATAGTTATCTTTTCTTCTTTTTCTTGCTCTTTCCCTACCACAAGTATCAGCTATTCCAAATTGAAGAAATACTTCCATCACATCATTCAACTATGTGAAATAATAAGAGTGGCATAGAAAGCTTTCTCACCTTGTCTTGATGAAAACATGAACAACAGCAGCCACATAGAAGACCAATTGTGAAATCAAAATTAGAATGATGATGCACCCATTTGCAAACAAATAGCATATTATTGAGACTGTGATGAAGCTTGCAACTGGAGGGAATAGCTGAGACGTTAGCAAGGAAAGCAACAAGGAAATCAAAATGGGTACTGCAGCTAGGAGAAGAAATGGCAACGGCATTCTCAAATTGGATTCTACAGCTGACATCATCGAAGGTATAGGAAGATCAAGCTCCCATGCATTTGCTTGTCGCATTAGAGAAAAAAATATAACAGCAATGCAGAAGCCAACTATCTGCACAAAGACAACCCATAACAATGAAAACCTAAGTAAGAACTGAAATGAATATTGAAGTATCACAGTATCTCATAGAGGCAGGGGTAATGGAAAAGCTCCATGTTATTAAATACAAGCAAACAAACTAAGAACTATTATGCAAACATCATAATAGATAAGCTGTCATATAATTCAAATTTACATTATATTAACCAATAAATGCAATTACATCCCAATTACAATGCAGAAGGCCAAAAATAAATCATAAAATAGCAAGCATATTTTAATATAGACTAAAAAAATGTAAAAATCCTTCCATTGGAAAAGTCCTTGAAAGTTTGGAGCATACTACAATCAATGACTTTCAGAAAACATCATGTACCCTCTCTCACCTATTGAATACAATTGACTTCAGAAATAACATAGCACAATGCATGTTGTGAATGAAAAGAAATCAGCTCTTTGGAAATCCTTGTAGGATCTCTATCCTACGACACAGCTCTCACCCAAACTCGAACCTAGCTTGTAGTTCTAATATAGCTAAGGAAATACATCCAACGTGAAGACCAACACCAATAAATTATGTGAAATTAAATTTTGATACATGCTCCTTTGGTAATGCAGAACAGCTAAGTATTGGAGGAGTGCCTAGAAAGCCCGGTGATATGCTTTTGAGAACTTTCACTAAACCTGCTTGAGAATTTTTTTCCTCTAAGGCAAAGACATTAGGTCTTTTGGATGTGAGGGATGTGGTGGTTAGGAATGAAGATGTGGAGGATTTGAAGGCCATGAAGGTTAAAGTGATTCAGCTAGGGACTTGATTGTTTCTGAAAGCCTTTCCTATAAGTTTCCCAATCATCCTTCCGTGTTTATCCTCTCATGTTGAAAGGCAAATTTGTAAATTGGAATGCTCAGTCAATTACAATTGCTCTCCTCTCTTAGGTAGGGGCAGGGGAAGGGAAAACAGGGTCTAATATATTCTATTGTGAGGACTCTCTTTTTTCAGCTTGGTTGTGGGATTTTGTGCCCAGAAGTGCTCTGGGTTTTTTTTTAATTCCTTTCATGATTTTTAAGGTGTAGGGTTCTGATTGCTGTGGGGGTGGTTAGTATTTGCGCTTCTCTAGTTTGCCTATTGGCCTCTATAGTATACTCAATGCGTACTTTGATGTGCCATCTCAGCTTTTAATATATATCAACAGAAAAACAAACAAACAAACATTAGATGTGGGAAATGAATTTCAGCTAACTGGTGAAATCATCCTTTTCTAATACAAGCTTGGCAAATGTTATGATATTGACTTCAACTGAGCTTAAAAGAATAATAGTAATAAAAAAGAGTTCCTTCAATATATATATATATATAGAGTATATATATATATATATATATATATATATATATATATATATTCTGCAATGTGTCTTCTAAGTTGTTCAATCATTGCTAAATTCAAGAGGTAAGTGTGAAAAACAAAGCAACCAAAATAAACACATACAATATTTTATGGAAACTGCATTTCAATGGATTTCAGAACCAGATTTTATCTATAATAAGTGCATTACACAGAAATTACAGTAACAAAGCATGGTGCTGGGAATGATATGACTTTGAAACATCACCTGTGAAGAATATAGAAGCAAAAATCTGCTGGCAGCAGCAGTGCTAGAGACAGCAACACTAGCTTTATAAGAACAATGGGGGTCTACCTGAGAGAAATTACATCCTTGAGTTAGTAAGAAAAAAAGATATCATGAAAATTGACTATTTAACAGGAATCTCATGCCCATACTGTGTTTTTATGAGCCAAAAGCTACAGATAAAATTAGATTGTTTAATACCAGTAACAAAAGTGTGGTCTTTTCAGACCCCTGAGCTGAACTCCAAAGTGCAGGTGAGGAATCCACCACAATAGTCTCACTATACAAATTTGGAACCACATGAAGACCTGATGTGGTATCCCAAACAAGTGCTACAGGCGGGAAACAGCGCAGTTTGCAAAGCCCTGCATTATTCAGGAAAGAGCAAGAATTAGCAGGAAAAATGGGGGAGTGGGAAAATTATTTTATTCCTCGGAACATAACATCTGTCAAGCTGTAAATAAGTTGTAAATAGGGATTTGACTCCCCTCAATTTAAGGGAACTGTCTCCCTCGATTTAAGGGATGGATTTGACTCTCTCAATTTAGGGGTTTTTGTTAGATGTCTCTTGTTTCCTAATTCTTCTCTTGTAATCCCCTATATAAACTAAGAGGATAGTCAATCGAAGAGTAAGAAATTAGTATTTGTCATCCCATATTTCTTGTCATGGTATCAGAGCCATAGGTTTCTAAAACCTAGGCATCATTATGGCCTTCAATGCCATTTTTTCTGGCCTTCATAGCTGGATTTTTTTTGTTTCACAATCTGCCTTAATTCCCAAGACATCGTTTTCGGAAGATGTCTGGGTTGTAGAGAGACGATTTACACAAAGACAATCAAAGGATTGTCTGATCTCAACAACAACCCGAGAATTGCAAAATATTCAGGCTACATAGGCTGGGGATGGAAAATTAGCTAATGGTCTCAACGTGAAACGTGATATACTGAAGGGAAAGGAAGATCAACCACTTATGGGCACAGGTTTAAACCATGAGATCCCCTCGTTAAGCATGGGATGAAGAAGATCTATGATTATAAAGATGGTCAGGAATTCTATGACTCAGATTAGTGACACATGGCGTTTTTGCCACGCTAAGGATATTTAGATGCAATCCAACAAACGATTCAAAGTTGTGAGATGCGCTTAAGTATATGGAGGTCAAGGTGAAAGACACCGCCAGAAAATAGGAAGTAAACCGCTATCAATATGCCAATCAATGAAAGCTTCAGGGCACGAACTTGATCATTATGGTGCATAAAACCAAATGTCCTGAGGTGATGCCGTTATTCTAAAGGATTTAATGAAAGAAGATAGAGGCGGCGATTTTCTTATCAGTCACCCGCACTTGATCAAGTGAATCAAGGGTTTTGGAAAGTAAGAGTGTCTCGTGTTTTTAATGAGGTGGTGGCACCGAGCTCGAGGCGAGGAAAGTCTAAGAGTGCATGCTGAATCCACAAACCTTGATGGATTGCATATAGAGTAAAAATGAATATCCAAAGAAAGGAAAAAATGATCTGCCTAAACACTTAGGTAGAGACAATCAGTGGAAGGAGAACAAGGACAATCTCCTAAATATGATTTTGGCACATTTTTCTGAATAAGTAAGGCCCAGGTGATTTCTAATAGATGTTTACTTTTCTGTTCAGCCACACCATTTTGGTGTGGGAAATTAGTACATGAAAATTGGTGTATAATTTCTTCTTTTCAAGAAAAGGAGACAACACCTTACTAAAGTACACTTTTCCATTATCAAATTTAATGATGACTTTTATTTTAACTGTGAACTGTGCTAAAATTTTCTAAAAGATAGAAAACACTGAATTAAAATCTGATTTGTTTTTTTCATGAGGTATAACCAATTTACTCTTGTACAGTCATCAATAGAGGATACAAACCTCATTGCTCCCAAAAGACCTCAGATTTGAGAGGATCCCTAAACATCAGACTGAAATAACAAAAAAGAAAATAATGTTTTGTATTACTTAAAGGAAATGAAAGTTGTTATACTTGACAAACCTCACAAAGGAAACTGTTAACATCCAATTTATAGAATGATAAAGAAAACGTTTTTTGGAGCAAAGAAAAAGATGGATGCCAACCATTCTGTTAACATCCATAATTGTCAGTGTGGAGTTTGGCTTCATAGTGACAAGAGTTGAACCTCTGTTGCTGGAGTATCAAGCATAACACTCCTCCATTCTTTTTCTGTTATAATGGAGAAGACTTCATTTGATGGAGGGAGATCTTCCTTTCCATGGACTAACCTTGACTTTGATCATACTCCACATTAAGACCCATCGAGAAATCAAATATCCTTTCCCTTTCAACAAATTTGAGCTTCATGGCAGCATCTTCATTGCATTCATCTTAATATTCTGATAGTGGTCTAATTCTAGCCACAAGCCTTCCATGATGTTGTAGTATTTGGTAACAAAGAAGTTCCTCGCTTGGTACCACCAGTCTTGGTCTTTATTTTGTTCATGTGAGCAACATCCCTCACTTTGGAGTATGTTTGTTGTACAATCTCCCAAATATCCGTGATTCAAGAACATGTGTATCCAGACTTGCTGCAATGACTCCATAACCGTACAACCACATTGAGTCTTCTTCATCCCAGATATACCGAACTTTTGGATCATTTGGAAGAAATCCAATAGACGAATTATTCTTTCTCAAAAACATTTGCACTAGTTGAGACCACACAAAATAATTGCTGCCATTGAGTTTGAATGGATTCTGCAGATTTTGATATTTTGCAAAATGGTTATTGCTATTCAGGTTGAGAGCAAAATTAGGAGATTGAATGATTTCTATGTTGTTGGACATATTTAAGAAAATCGGAAATAATTTTTGTAAATTTGAGAGCGAGGAAAATCTTATGAGGTTATGCAGGCCAAAAAATTCAAAAGGAGGTGGGCATCAACAATTTCCGCTGCTAGCAATGAAGGTCATAAAACTGCAATGAAATTCTTAGCAATTAAGGGTAAGAAAAGAAAAACTTAGGGTGTAAAAGAGAGCCCTAGCTCTGATTCCATGAAATGAATCAAAATGAAATCTGCTCTCCTTTAAAATTGTATTACAATGCAATATGTACATTCTATTTATAAATGATCAGGGAATAGATTCCCCTAAAATCTCTCATATAAATCATATTTTACCAAGAAAGAAAAGAAAAGAAAAGAAAATAAATAAACATAAAATTATTTATAATCTGCCAGCACTAACCAAAACATCAATTTCATGGTAGATGAAATGCGATTTTGTATCTACTAAGGATATGCTTTGTTTGTGGCTCTGTAAGTGTGAGACAGATGAAAGGATGTAGAAAATCATCAGTCTGGGGCTGAATGGGATAAGCCACAAGACACGCAGACTGTGTGGGAGCGACCCAAACATTCATGTGGGTGATCCGAACTCGAGTGGCAGTCATGCGAGTGACTCGAGCTCAAGAAACAGTCCACCTCGAGAATAGAGCAAGCGACAAGAGCAAACTAACCACCTCGGGCATGGGTATATATAACAAATGAGAATGTACCTGGTCAAGGATCCGGTTTTCTTTGTTTGGAGAAGTAATGAAAATTCTTTTGGAAGGAAACAAAACCTTTCCATTGACGCCATCTGTGGGAAGAAACAAAAATTCTCACGCTTCGAAATCGCAGACAACCGACTGTTACTTCCACCTATGTAATGGGAGATCCACCCTTCCATTTCAAAAGTACGCTGAACAACTCGATGTTGTCACTAACGCATCGCCGAAAGATCGCCAGGAGTTGCAATTTGCAGCAAATAAGGCCACTTTAAAGACCAACGCCGCTTTATGCGGCGAGAATGTCGCATCTGAATCGCAATACCGCCGCCACGCCAAGCCAACCCACGACAGCGCGATCACAACACTTCGCCTCGCTGGGCGAGATCTTCCCAACGCCAGCCCCAGGAAAGAAATCTCTCCTAAGAATCTCGACCCCATGATTACGCTGTTGGACAATATGTTGTCGCCCCCCGCCATCCTCGAATTTACGCCGATGTTAACACAATTAAAGGTCAAATTCGGATGTATGACGACGGGCAGATCCTTCAACCACCTGGCGGCCATCGGCAAATAATGACACTACAAATCAGAACGACGCGCCATAAAGGTCTTCCTATTCACCAAGCTGTTCTCGCTTTTTATCAAAGAAGTCTGTTCCGCTTGGCTCCACACACAATTTTTCCGCCACCGGGCCCTGGTTCATCGTCCACTATGTGCCTCTCTGGGCGTGTAATAGTGTCACTAGTTTGTTCCATGTCCAAATGGGAAGATCCAAGTCCATAAGGAACTTTACGGCTTTGCGCCGCGGCCCAACTCGAAACCGCGGAGCTCCGGACACCACCCCAAGCACTAAAGCAAGTTATTCGCCCAAACACCTAGTTTTTTTATTCGTTGTCACTACATCCCCCCACCACTATCAACAAGTTGTTCCAAAGGGGACATCAGTAAGCCATGCTCGAGGACGACATAATCGCCACGACCAAACAACAAATGACACTGAGGCCCGCCGCCGGAAAGTGTGTGATGAACTTAATCAGGAGCCTGCAACCACACCACCTGACCCGACTCTGAATGCCTCGAGTAGTTTACCCTGAGATGTTCTCCATGAGATGATTGTGCCATATGCCCCTGAGCTGCACCCACTTTCCCTACTTCTGCAGTGATAAGTCCCATCGGTGTTATTTCTCCTCGAGACGTTTCCTCCGCGAGATGACCCTATGCCTCCAGACTGGGCAGTTCTGACCCTGACAAAATAAATCCCTATAGGCTACTTATTAATAAGAAACATATGTGTTAGCCGAATTTCTTGTCAAACAATATTTTCATTAATCCAAAACCATGTCGGTGAACAAAGCACCGATTAGGTTAAAGTACATTTGTGAGTAACTGGAATCTCTACACTTGTCATCGCCACAAGCCAAGTCCCTTCCTCTCGCAGGTTCCCATCAGTCTCTAGCCATCCGGGGTTGTCGCTGTTTACCACAGAATCAAATTTCCATGAATTCGCCTCTTACTCACGCCACATTAGCCACTAGCTTCATACCTTTCTCCACATCTACGATCGAGGCGCAAGATGCTCTTTCGCAAGGGTCACCATTTCATCCAGCTTCCTCCACGTCACTCTTCGGCCGCGGAACCCGCTACATTGCTCGAGAGCCGCTCTAGCCCTCAAATTCAGCCATGTGACCTTTGGGAGTATGAACTCCACCTGGACATCGAACACCCCGAAAAGTAACAATGGCTTTCTTTATGACATGACGATCAAAAGTTTAGCGCCATTCCGTACCTTCAATGTATTGAAACGACACCGCGAGGGCTGAATGAAAAAGCCACACAGACATGGCATTCAGGTGAGTAAATGTCTGCGGGTGATTCGAACCCGACACGTGAAGTCATAGAGTGACCCGAGCTCAACAAACAAATTCCACCTAAGATGAAAGTGTTTTACAAGAGCAGACTAAATCCACCTCGGGTACGGGATAAGAGCAAAGTGAGCATGCATTATGACGCAGTTAATGTAACAATTAATGGGTAACGTACGGAAATTAAGGGCACTCATAAATGCTCATCTCATAACCGTCCACTATCCATCATGTAAACCCCTCCCCACGATGGGTATATAACGAATGAGAATGTACCCAGTCAAGGATCCAGTTTTCTTTGTTTGGAGAAGTAAGAAAAATTCTTTTGGAAGGAAACAAAACCTTTCCATGGTCAAGTTGACTGATATTTATAAAAATGATTAGTCATGTGTGATTACTGCAAAAAGAACCTTACGACATGAAAGAGATGGCATAAATTGGATGATAGACTTACCAAAGGGAAAATAGGAGAGAAGCAAACATGATCAAGAAGTACTTCCAGATCCCATTCTTACCACTTTTTTGTATAGGAGCTTGTGGGTACTCCATCAACATCCCACTCCTTCCGCCACTTCTGTTCTTTTTTAAGGGAAGAGAACTATATCCATGGCTGCTATCTAGGACTTATTGCTCGATAGAGAGAACTGATCTTGTCATGAGGGAGCTCTATAAAAAAGAAAAATAAAATCTCGTTTTGGTCTTTGTGGAAGAATGTAATTAGGAAAAATTCTAGCTCTATATTTTTCTAATTAAGGAGAGGATTAGAACAATCTCATTATGAAGGGGATTTGATCGAATTATGTGGGGAAAGTTTCTATTTTTTTGTGCTAGGAATATTTGTACAAATATGTGGATGTGAACAGATTGAAACTAAGGAACAAATTTATTCTCTTCAAATTCTTCTTTAGATTCTAAATTCTTACATTGGCTTAGGTGTCTATCCTTGTTGGCGATTGATTTATCCTTTCTTACAAAGTAACACAATATCAGTAAAGTTGGGTTATTTGCTTATAACCTCATTTAAGAAAAGCTCCCAAGAACTATCAAGTCATCATCCTATGCTTTTGTGCATTTGTGCTGTCACCCTACCTCTGAAAATTATCTAAAGAATGTTTCCATTTTTGAGCATCAATCATGTGTTTTCCTTCTGCTTATTCGTGTCTGAGCTCTAAACACATTCCTGAACTGACAAATAGTTGCTGGGGTCAGTCATGCGTTTCTCCTGTAATTTGGTTATAATTAATTTTAAAGGACATGGTTTTGTTTCTTTCTAGTGGGAAAGGGTTGAAAGAATGTATCTTAACAGAAACTAAACAATTCACTTGCATTCATCTAGATCTATAAACTGTTGAAGTGAACTGTATTAGACCAGACTTAACTTCATGTAGATCCATACTTGATGTTAATGTTTCAACTTGGTCTACCTACATCTGTTTGTTGATTCACTTTCCCGAGAGATCTTGAGTCAAAAGACTCAAAACCAGTTGAAGTCTAAACGCCTACATCACTGATCTATACTATAAGATGCCTTTGATTTTTGTGCATGATTTCATTATACGGGCAGATTTGATTGTCAATCCTTGCATCATCAATGTTACTTAATGTGAAGGGTTAGTTGATGTTGACAATAAATATGGGATGAAAAATACTAATTTCTTACTCTTAGATTGACTATCCTCATAATTTATATAGGGGATTGCAAGATAAGAATTAAGAAACAAGAGACATCTAACAAAAACCCTTAAATAGAGGGAGTCAAATCCCTTAAATTGAGGGATTTTAAAATAACTCCTATTCTATTTACAACTTATTTACAGCTTGACACTCCCCCTCAAGCTAAGGAATAGATGTCCTCCATTCCCAACTTGAATACAAGTTCATGAAACATTGAACCGTTCGCGTTAGAATATCAGCTGTCTGATTGCTCATGGAACATAGACATACACACTAAATTCTTCCTCCTGTTCTTTCTTTGGTGAATGCTCATCAATCTCAATATGTTTTGTCTCATCGGTGGTTGTGAGATAGTACTAGCGAAATATCGATAGCCGACTATGGTCACAATAGGTCAGAGTTTCATAGACTATCCCACTTGATTCTCAAATCATCTAGAACACCTTCACCCAAAGTAGTTCACACAACCTCGAAAGGGCCCAAAACTCATCTCCCGCATATGACCTTGCTAATTACATTCCTCGCTTTTTTACTCCATGTTACCAAATTACCTCCAAAGTACAACATCCGTGATGATCTTTGATCCACTATGGAACCTCAGATAGCCACTATTGTGTATGCTTCAGAGCAAGTAGAGTTCTTCTAGAACAAAATCCCTCCCTGGTTGCTTTTCAAGTAATAAAAGACCCTATAAGGCCTTGAAGATGAGGTTCTCGATCATGCATGAATTGACTAATCACGCTACGTAGTGGGCAATGTCCGGGCCGAGTGTGAGCAAGGTATAAGGAGTCACCAACCAGCCTCTAGTACATTCTTTATCCACCATCGTTCTTCTTTACCTTCTCCTAACTTATGCTTGATCCATCAAGTGTAGATTGGTTTACACCCAATCTTCCATGTTTCTGCCAATCTATCAATCACATACTTTTGTTGAGATGTGAAGATCCTCAGGTAGAATATGTCACCTCAATACCGAGGAAGTACTTCAGTTTCCCTAGTTCCTTTATCTCAAACTCTTTTACTTGTCTCTGCTTCACTTCATGCTTCACTTGTCACTATGATGTCGTCAACATAGACTAGAAGAGCAGTTAGTCCCCCTGTAGTCGAGTGCTTAATGAAGAGAGTGTGGTCACCTTGGCTTTCTTTGTACCCAAACTCTTTCATGACTTTTGCAAATCTCCCAAACCAAGCTCTAGGAGATTGTTTTAGCCCATAAAGGGCCTTTTTCAACTTGCACACCTCGCTACTGTAAGAGTTCCCCAACCTGGGTGATACCTGGCAAATCTCTTCATCTAAATCACCATGAAGAAATGCATTCTTAACATCATACTGTAGGAGTTTCCAATTGTAGTGGGTAGCCAATGACAACAGGATTCTTACAATATTCAATTTGCAACTGGAGCAAAAGTCTCTTGATAATCAACTTCATAAGTTTGAGTGTATCCTTTGGCTACCAATCTTAATTTATGTCTCTCAAAAGATCCATCAGCCATATATTTAAGTGTGAAAATCCACTTGCAATCAACAATGTTTTCCCTTTCGGTCTTTCAATGATCTCCCATGTCTTATTCTTTTCTAATGCACTCATCTCCTCTCTCATAGCATCCTTCCAATCACTTTTTGTCAATGCCTCATAAATAGTGTTAGGGATGTTAATGATGTTTAAACTCATAATGAAATTCTTGTGGGCTGGTGATAGATGCTTAAGAAATACATAGTGTGATAGTGGATAGAGTGGTCGGTTAGTCATTCTCTGATGCCTTTTCTGACAGCAATGGGAAGGTCTAGGTTGTCTATTGAGTCAGTGGAAGTTTCTCCAAGTTGTATATGTAAAGGTGGGTCTGATCTTACCGTGATTTCATTCCCAGGGTCTGAGTTGGATTCTTGGGCCTGCTTTGGTTTTGGAATGGTCTTTTCCCTTGAATACACCTTAGGAAACTGTGTGCCTTGGTTTCTTGCAATAGGTGCACCAAAGATTGTCCTTGTTCTCCTTCCACTAATTGTCTCTACCTAAGTGTTTAGGCAAATCATTTTTTCCTTTCTCTAGATATTCTGTTTTTACTACTATGGCTGATCCATCCAAGGTTTGTGGTTCAAGCATAACACTCCTTCGGCTTTCCTCACCTCGAATAAGTGCCACCACCCCATTAAAGCACGGAACCTCCTGCTTGCCAAGAATCTTGATTCGCACTTGATCAAATTCTGGGTTAAGCCCAACAAGAAAATCATACACTCTATCTTGCTCAATGAAATTCTTTAGAACAGTGGCATCCTCGGGACATTTGGTTTTTATCAACCTATAATGATCAAGTTCTTGCCACAAAGCTTTCAATTGATTGGCATATTCAGTAGTTGTTTTACTTCCCTGTTTTGCAGAAATCGTCTTCACCTTGACCTCATATACTTGAGCCGCATCTCTAGCTTTTGAATACGTTTGTTGGATTGCATCCCAAATATCCTTAGTTATAGCCAAGAACATACATGTGTCACTAATCTCAGGAGTCATAGAATTCCACAACCACGCCATAACCATAATCATAGAATCTTCTTCATCCCATGCTTCAAAACGGGATCTCATGGTTTCGGCCCTGTACCCATAAGATGGTTGATCTTCCCTTTCCCTTTTAGCACAATGCGAACAAGTTGAGACCATCTAAGCTAATTTTTTCCATCCAAAATTTATAGTGCATTTCTGAATATTTGTAATTCCCTGTTGTCGAGATCGAACAATCTCCTCCATCAGGCTGTAAAGTCATTCCTACAACTTCCGACATCTTCCATGAAAAACTCCGATCTCTTGGGAATTAAGGCAAATCGCGAAACAAAAAAAATCCAACTATGAAGGCCAGAAAAAATGGCAATGAAGGCCATAATGATGCCTAGGTTTTAGAAACCTATGGCTCTGATACCATGACAAGAAATATGAGATGAAAAATAATAATCTCTTACTCTTAGATTGATTATCCTTATAGTTTATATAGGGGATTACAAGAGAAGAATTAGGAAACACGAGACATCTAACAAAAACTCTTAAATTGAGGGAGTCAAATCTATCCCTTAAATTGAAGGAGACAATTCCCTTAAATTGAGGGATTTTAAAATAATTCCCATATTCTATTTACAGTTTGACACCAAGCAGCCCCACTACACAAAAAAAAAAGTTAGGAACAACAAAAAACATTACCAGTCCTCAAACTGAAGCCAACCACCCAAAAAAGCTAAAAGAGAATAAGCCTTTTCACTTAAATACATCATATTCCAACTCCATAAATTATACACAAAAGAATTCTTCAATCTTTGCACTGTTATACTTTCTTCTCTGCATGCTATACGATTTCTCTCCTTCCAAAAATCCAAAAGATGCACAACGGAACAGAAAGTCAAGTTTTCTTTTTCACTTTGCCCCTAAAAGGCCCCCTCCAGCTAATAAGAGGCTCCTTAGCCGACTAGGGAAAGACCCATTGGACACCAGTTAAAGAGAAAAAAAGGCCCCAAAGGGACCTAGCAATAGGACAATGCAGGAGGATATGGTGGACAGTCTCTTCATCGCATTCACACAAGTAGCATCTATTAGGTAGCTACCACCCTCTTCTTTGTAATTTGTCAAGGGCAAGAACCTTACCCTAGGCTACTTCCCAGGCAAAAAAAAAGTTGTCTTGGTCAAAGCACAAGGAACCCAGATGCCCTTGAAAGGGAAAACAGAGAAGACTATGGGCTGAAGCAATTTATTAGCATCTCTAACTGAAAAAAGATCGTCTTTTCCCCCTTTCCAAGAGATTTTGTCCAGCTCAGAGTTAACCTTTTCTTTTTGTAAAGCATTCAAAAAGTTCACAACCATGTCCAATTCCAAGTCATTAAAAGCTCTAGCATATCTGAGATTCCAACTCCCTTGCCCATTCATCTGATCCCACATAGTATCCTGATTGTTTGTCGCTAACTCACAAAAGGGTTGGAAAAGCTTGGTTGAACGCTGAGGGCTTGCACCAGTGGTCAAAATCTAATTCTAGTACCATTGCTAACTCTGAACTTCCAGTTCTCCCTGACCCAATCTGCATCTTTCAAAATTTCTTTACATAAACCCACTCCATAAGGCCCTTGGGCCTCCCTGGATCTCCAACCATGAGCCTCTTTTCCATATTTAGTGTTGATCAAGTGTTTCCATATGCCATCAAAGTCCGTAGCAAATCTCCACACTCATTTCTATAAAGAGAAAAATAACTCTTTGATTTTCATTGATTAAAAAAATGATAGAACATACATATTTATACTCTAAGTGTTAGAGCAAAGAAAAGAAACAAAATTAGAGTCTAATTAGAAAACTAAAGAGAAAAGGAAAGAAAGAAATGATTCCTAAATGGATTAGGAAACTAATCCTTAACAATTTCCCTAGCAGAGCTCTATTCAAAAAAGACAAGATTCTAACTCCTAGCCCGCTTTGCCCTTTATCTGTACACATCACCTTCCAATTGACCAGATGAGCTCTCTTGTCTAAGGCTCCCCCTCCCCACATGAAGTCTCGTCGAATCTTTTCCAACCGATTAACCACAACCTTAGGCATCCTTAAAAGAGATATTTGGTAAATAGGCCTGCTAGCTAAAGTACTTCTGATAAGAGTTACCCTTCCTCCTTTGGAGATGTAGCTCCTTTTCCAAAAAGCGACCCTTATTCTTTCCTCCACCCCATCCCACAAAGTCGTCGATTCGTGTGCAGCCCCCAAAGGAATGCCCAAATAGGTTGTGGAGAGACTCCCAACCTTACATCCAAGTTCAACATCCAACTCATCCGCATTTGCCACCATTTCCATTGGAATCAACTCACTCTTGTCCAAATTTATTTTCAAGCCGGAAGAGGCTTCAAAATGGAGAAGGACCCAGCTTAGGAACTGTGAAATGAGAGAAAAAATAACATTTTTCTTTATTGAATGGATGTGTAAAATAGTATAGAGACACCTGTATATATACACAAGAATTCAACAAAAAAGAAACAAAATAAAAAGTAAAATGAAGGAAAATAAAGTGTAAAAGAAAGAAGGATAATGTATACAAAAGGTAGGAGATAAAACAAAGAATATCTAGAGAATATTATATGATTCTCAACACTCCCCCTCAAGCTGAAGCATATAGGTCATATGCACCAAACTTGTTATAAAAATGTACTCAATCCTATCCGATGCTGACGACAATATGACATCGTCAAGAGCTTCCGAGGTGTTCCACGATGGAGTTGATGTGATCGAATCCAGAGTAGAGAAGGTCCGTCGGAGAAGGTCCGATGGAGAAGATCCAACGGAGAAGATCCGACAAAAAAGATCCGACAGAGAAGGTCCACCAAAGAAGGTCCAATGGAGAAGGTCTAGCAGAGAAGAGAAAGTTCGCCGGCGAAGAGAAGGTCCGCCGGTGAAGAGAAGGTCCGCCAGAGAAGGAAGGTCCAATGAAGAAGGTCCAATGGAGAAGATCCGACGGAGAGGAGAAGGTCCAACAGAAAAGGTCCACTGGAGAAGATTCGACGGAGAAGAGAAGGTCCGCCGGAGAAGATCCGTCGAAGAAGGGTCCGATAGAGAAGGTCCATCGGAGAAGGTCTGACAGAGAAGGAAGGTCCCACGGAGAAGGTTCGAAGAAGAAGGGTTTGGCGAATCCGTCGGACCCTTCAGACCTTCTCCATTGGAGAAGAAAAGAGGGTTGCCGAAAAGAGATCTGCAGGAAAAAGAGGGCTGTCGGAAAATTCGCTGGAAACTCGCCCCCATAAGATGGGTTGCTAGAATTGATAACACAGCAAAAACTTAACTCATGGCTTTGATACCATGTGAACTGAGAGAAGAAAATAAATATTGTTCCTTATTGAATGGATGTGTAACATAATATAGAGACACCTATATATATACAAAAGAATAGAACAAAAAGGAAACAAAATAAAAAGTAAAAGGAAGGAAAATAAAATGTAAAAGGAAGGAAGATAATGTACACAAAAGGTAGGAGATAAACCAAAGAATATCTAGAGAATATTCTATGATTCTCAATAGGGACAACATCTAATTTCTTAGAGGCCTCATAGAAGACAATCGTATCATCAGCAAAAAGGTGGGGAATATTGAGATCAACTTCCCCTCTACCTCTTATTACACAGTCCGAGATGTAGCCTCCAACCATCGCCCTCCAAAGTAGGATACTTAGCACTTCCATTCCCATAACAAATAGAGAAGGAGAAAGAGGGTCCCCCTGTCTCAGGCCTCTACAACTAGGAAAGAAGCCTATCGGCACCCCATTAACAAGAACAGAGTATCTGGTTGTGGAAATTGTCCATGTCCAAATTGTAGCAAACTTGATCCAAATGGCATTAAAATACATGTTTGTAAGATGCTCTCAAACCAAAAAGGATTCTTGCTTCTTGAAAATTATTTACAATCATGGATATCACCTACGCTAATAATCAATCACTTTTTCCTAATACTTACCTTCAAGGGGAGAGCTAAGGTGAAGATAAGTTATGGTTTACCTAATTTGCCAAGACTCTTTTATGAATCCATGCCTCTTTCACCTAAGGGAGAACCTACATGTTCCACCTCCATCTCACCTAAGTCAAAAAACCTCATCAAAACCCTACATGCCATTACAGGTTTACTCTAAGTGGAAACCATTCCAATCCAACAGGATGCAAGCTCAAGAGTCTAAACCTAAGCCAGGTAATGAAGATGCAAACTCCACTAGTTTTGTTTCCAGTATCATTTCTGGACAATAGCTGTTCCTAAGGTGAAAGACATTTCTGGCTGGTCAAATTGAGCTATAATACTGAAGCAGGCATAGGAGGAGCACAGTTACAACATTCCATCACTAGAGAACCCTGAGTCCTACAAATCCTAACTTGGAAGCAGTAAATTGTGTTCTAGAATGGGAATCATGAAATACAAGAGATTCTTTAAGACCAAATAGTGGGGATGAGACCTGGGGAAGGGTGATTATATATAGTGAAAATGATGGGGGGGAGATGCACAAGAAAGATGATTAGCTGAGTCAGTCTTAGGTTTATCTTGAATGGTCGATCTGTGCTACATAGATCAAATTTCAGAAATGAGCATCTTCCTTTTTAGCATAAGAAAATAATCTAGCAAGAATATCACTGTATAGAAACTTTAGAGATGATCATTGATGAACAATGAACTGAAGTTTATTGAAGAAGTCATATTCTATTCAGCATGCATTCTTGCAATGTGCAATCAGAACCATTTCAACAAGAAAGAAATGAGTACTGCTATTTTCAGTGTTGCATGAATATTAGAGAACCTTACAAAAGACCATGTATGTGCAGTATAAACCATAGACACACACAAGACTATCAGATTGTTTATCAAATTCCAAAATTAGAAGATTTGGTTGAATATAGAAATGAAAAAAAATTCCTTACTGCTATTTTCCATGCTTCTAGCCTCTTCATCTGGAAGACCAGAATTTTTAATTCCACAACCAGCAGTTTTCAGAGATAAAGTTACGGGCAAAAGGCCTAAGCTGATACTGAATGATATATTGAAAGCAAGAGGATGGTCCTCTTTCAAAATGATGTCCTGCATCAAAGTGAAGTTATGCAGTGGTCAGGAGTCAACCATTTAGATGAATGAAACTAAATCAACCCACCATAGCCCAACTATCTAAGAGTTTGCAATCCCAGAAGCAACCTTTTGAGAATAGGTAGAAAGAAGCAAATGCACTGGGTGAGAACTCTGTCTCCCCTTCCTCAGGATTAAAGAATTGTCCTACTGCCATGGAAGCTGCTGGTGGAGGTCTGCCTGAAACAGTCTGAACACTTTACAGTCACCACACTTGTTCTGCACTTATCTTGATGATTTCAAAATAATTAAATTGTTGACAGTGAAGTTCAACAAGTGAGCAGCACTACTTTTTACACAAACCAGCCTAGAAATGAGCTAGACATCCCTACCTTTTAATATTAAACTTATATTTATCCAACCAATCTACCAATATAAATCTTCTGGACCACATTTGTAACAAGATAGTAAGAAAATAAAAAATGTCCAACAGAAAAATGTAAATTGTCATGAGTTCAGAATGAGAACAGAGATTAAAGAATAGTGAGACTCCTACTGTTGCAATGCTGTTGAAGATGAGGAACTCTCTCATAAAGGATCAAATAACAATGGATTCTCACCTATCAAAATATATATTATAAATAGTACAAGGCCAAGGCAGAGAAATCCCATCTTTGCATAGCAATCTCAAGATGGAAGATACAAGGCTAGACTGAGTTTAGTTGTGGAGAAATTCTAACATAACCCACCTCTAAGATATGTTGGTGTTTCTTTCATAATGCTAAGGGGAATCGCAATAGTAGCTTAGAAGTTGGCCAAATAGCAAAACTATAACGGAAGTAGTGCAATTGATCCACCTCTCACTTGAAAGATGACCCAATACTCAATTACTTGAGAACAAGACAGTAATAAAATTGGAGCTTCTATCAAGACCAAGACTCAACACATTCATGGGGAAATAACATGTTCTTTTTATGTAGAAGGGAAATAACATGTTTCCTGCAACATATTAAGTAGGGAGTTGAATATATTGTTAACATTCAGTCCATAAAAATTTTGTCCATATCCCAGGCAGGGTGCTTTAGAAATTGTCAACGATTAGTTTCTAATCCATTTAGGAATCTTTTCATTCTTTCCTTTTCTCTTTAGTCTCCTAATTAGACTCTAACTTTGTTTCTTTTATTTGCTCTAACACTTAGAGTATAAATATGTATGTTCCCTCGCTTCTTTAATAAATAAAATCAAAGAGTTATTTTTCTCTTCACAGAAATTATTCACGTTTTCCATCAGATGGAGTATTAGAAGAACAAAATAACCATAATTTTCAAATAAAAAAACATTCTATGGCATCAATTGTTATCAAAATCAGTCTTTCCAAATGTTTCTAGATATAAAAGAGTTCCCATACAATGATCTTGATTAGGTTGAAGGATGTGAAATAGCATCACAAACTATAAATGAATAAATACACACGTACATATACACATACATACCAATCAATCACACATTTGGCGCTCTTTTTTCCATTATCGTATTTGCATGATTAAATATCAATAAATGAATAGGGGGCACATGCTACCAACAAAATGAGAAAGCAGATCCTTTGAGTCAGTTTGTGATATATGCTTATGAAATTGATGAGCATCCACAAGGTGAAATTTGAGGAACCAATCAAACATCAAGCAGAGAAACTTAATCAAATAGAAGACTGAAGAAGTTCATGAGAAAGGATAAAGAAAACAGTACCGGACGAGGTGCAACTGAGATGGTCAGGAATCTGAAACCATGCATATCCTCAGGACGCAATTGAAACACAGCTGATGGAGGTGCTTGCTCAGTCTGGCTACCAGGTTCAATCTGACAAACAATCAAATATCATATCAAGGAATTGGAGCTTATCAATCATACAGCAGCTTAATTTTCTTCCCTACCAGGTTTCAGCCACGAGATTTAAACCCATTCTACCCACCAACCTAAACTTCCTTGTGAAATACATAACATAATCTACTACAACTGAGAAAGAGGCTAAAATGTACAAGAATATGAATACTCCCCTAAAGAATATTGTAAGTAAAATATGTAGTACCTGCCTTGGTGCTGGTCCCGATGGAATGTGCACCATCTTTGATGTCACCTCGACAACCTTTTTGCTAGGGGACAAGTTCGAAGTTGATTTACCCTTTTCAGGCCAAAGATGTAGTCTAACCCCAGAACATGGAGCAAGGTTTGTAACCAATATAAAATGGCTTTTCCCATTTGATCCCTAACCATATGTATTAAACAGTAAGTTTTGATATTGGTTTTGAAATGAATGAATAAAAGAAAAGCAACACATTGCATCAGAAATTAGAACTTATGCCCACTCCAGGAGCTATTTAAGCATGGTTCACGGTTGTAACACTTCTTAAACTTCAGCAAGCCTTCATGAATTATTTCCACTTTCAAAGTGATGGGACAAATCCTGGGCTCATCAATTAATAAACCATAAACATATTTCATCTATAGTCATATAATAGCTATTGTGTTAGATTAAATTACTTTAGCCATTTGGAATCACAGACCATTCTGACTGACAGTCAGAATTCTCTCAAGCTCCTGTAGGAACTTTATTGGATCTTAATCAGACTTTGGATCACTATAAATTTTGAGAGACCAATTTTGAGTTAATCTGGGCCTAAGAATCACTAGCCAATTTGCTTCTCTTCAAGGCTTGATCCAATTAAGTCTGTGGCCTCTATCAATACCATCATAAAAATGTCGAGAGATCAATTCTACTTCCAAAATCAAATTTAACCAAAAACCTAGGCTTTGCCTTCCCTAGAATCATGAACCAAAGAGGAAAGAAAAAGAAGTAACAGACCCATATCAAAATTTAACATGCTTGCTATCCAAAAGAATTGAAAATGAACAAACTAAGTAACTTTTCTGAAAAATAAAAAGAAAACTGCTGCCTAACTGACCAGTTTCTCTATGTCCAACCATCGCCTCCTCCCATCCATTGCCAGGACAGAAACAGTAGTTGTCTGAATGTATAGGTCCCTATCAAGGCCATCATCACTCCACTGGAAAGTACTGGGACAAGCAGATAAACCATGCACCTGGGATCCTGCAGCCACAATTAAGAAATCATATTGTTCTTCCTCAATTTTGGGTTATAAATACATAAGAAAAACCAAGTCACTGGACAGAAAAGGAAAAGATTCAATGAGGTTTTAACAAAAACTACAGAAACAGAAACAAAACACTTTTCAAGATGGCACAGCATGTTAAACACTGTCCAAACCATCAATAGACATACAATCTACATGTGCATAAACTATTAACATTATGCCCACAAGCATAATGCATTTGTTTCTTATTCCTAATAGACTCAAGATGGTGGTGGGTAAGGTGATTTTTTATTCCAAAAATACTTTTGTGGAGAGGAGGGAAATTCTAGATGCTTCTTTGATAGTGAATGAGGCCACTGTCTCGCTGTTGAAAACAGATGGTTGTAGGATTTTATGCAACCTTGATATAAAGAAAGCATATGATCATGTCAATTAGAGTTTCTTTCTCAATCCTAAAAAGGATGGATTTTGGTGAACAGTGGATCAATTGAATTAAATGGTGCCTGCCCACTACAAGCTTCTCAGTTCCAGTCAATAGTCCTTCATAGACCTTTTCTAAAAGTTCAAAGGGTTGAGATAGGAAGACCTTCTTTCTCCTTATCTCTTTGTAATCGTCATGGAGGCACTTAGTTGTTTGCTAAAGAGGGCTAAGGTTGAAGGGTTTTTTTGGGGTAGAAGATGAAAGGAAGAGGAGGTGAGGGGCTGGATGTGTCTCATTTATTGTTTGCCAATGATACTTTAGTATTTTGTGGACCCTCCTCAGACCAACTGACTTATTTGAGTTGGGTGCTTATGTGATTCGAGGCCTTATCAAGTTTGAGAATAAATTTGGAGAAGTACGAGCTTATTTTAGCGGGGAAAGTTGAGGATATTAAGGAGTTGACTCTTAAGCCCCATATAGCACCAAATTTTAAGGGTTTTAAATTTTAAGGGTATTAAAAATTAAAAGCATTAAAAATTTAATAATCTTAATATAGTATTCTTAATTATAAAATAATTATATAATTTTTAATTCCCTTGATTTTTAATACCTTAAATTTTGGTGGTGTATGGGGCATTCCGAGGTTGTGGTGCTTCCTTCCACCTATTCTGGTCTCCCTTCAGGTGCCCTCTTTTGTTTTTGGCAATTTGGAATGGTCCGGAGGAGAGGTTTTGAAAGAGATTGACTATGTGGAAAGGTCGGTAGTTATCTAAAGGACAAGGACTTACTTTTATTAGGAATACCTTGTTTAGCTTGTGCATTTAGTCATTGTTTTATATGCCAAGATTGGTGGGTTGGAGGCTGGAGCAAATCCAAAGGAACTTTCTTTAGGGTGGAGGAGCTCTTGAGAGGAGACTTCAATTGGTTAGTTGGTCAATCGTTTGCTCATAAGAGCCAAGGTAGTTTAGGGATCCGGAATCTATAACTGCTTAATAGATCTCATCTATGCAAGTGGAATTGGTGATTTGCTAAGAAGAGGTAGAGGAAGAGAAAGGTTGGATTTTTTAGAAGCAAGTCATCAGCAATAAAATGGAGAGGAAGAGGGAGGTTGGTCACCTGAAAGGAGAGGGAAAGCTTATGGGATAGGGTTATGGAGCCATTAAGAAAGAAGGGGATGTATTTAAGCTGCAAAGTCACCTATGCGGATGGAAGGAATGGGAGGTTTTGGAAGGATAAGTGGATGGGTATAAGCCTTTATCCATCTTCTTTCCTTCCTTATTCATTGTAGCTTCCTTAAGGAGGGGTGGGTGGGGGAAGTGTTGAACTATGCATTAGATGAAGGGTCTTGGGCTCCTCACTTCTCTAAGCATTCTAGTGACTGGGAATGGATATTATGGAGCTTCTCTTGCTAAGATTGCTCGGAAGGAAGGTGCATAGGGATAGGGATGATAAAATCTTGTGGACTAAGTCTAAGGATGGGGTCTTCTCTACCTTGTATAAGGTGTTGGAGCCTTCAAGGCAGGGTGTGATCCCATCTAGGGCAACCTAGAACCCACGGGTGCTACAAAGAGGAGGCTTTTTTGCTTAAGAAACTATGTGAGTAAGGTTTTTACTTTGGATCACTTATAGAGAAGAGGCTAGGTGTGGGCTAATAGATGCTTCCTTTGTCTCAAGGAGGAGAATTTGTTGATTGCATCCTTCTTCATTATGATAGTGCTAGAGCTTCGTGACTTATCAAAAAAAAAAAAGATAGTCCTAGAGCTTTGTGGCATCTTTTGTTCTCTTTTCTTGGGTGGCATGGCTGTTTTGTAGGCAAGAAAAAGAAAAAGGTATGGGCGGGCCACTCCTTTGTGCCTATTTTAGAGAGTTTAGAGGAAAAGAAATAGTAAGGCATTTGACAATGAGGGGTGTTCACTGCAAGTGCTGAAATCCTATGTTGTTTGTGATCCAAGGGAATGATGCAAGTTCGATATCTTTTCTAGTTCTCTTTCCTTGACAAGCTTTGTAAAGTGGCTAGGTTTAGGCTAAGAGGGTTGTTGTTTGTTGTATTACTTTGTTTTTATTGCCTTGAGGTGCTTCTTTGTATACATCATATTTATTTTGCTTCTATTACCTGAGTCCGGATAATCAGGATAATCAGTCTGACTGTAATTACTTATTATTATTCTCTTTGTAATTTTTTTCCATATCCTATATGTATTTTTTCCATTCTGGATTAGGTCAGCTTTGTTTCTTGATTTGTGGGATTGACAGGTTGTATAGTAAACAAGGTCTGATGTATATAAGTCCAGGAAATCCTGTATTAAATCAGAATAGTAGTGTTAATGTTATTTCTTCCTAGTCTGTTAGTTCACATGGTATCAGAGCAGTGTTGAACTAACAATCTAGTCGAGGAAACTACTGACAACACCGTCTGGAGCAAGCTGGGGCAACGGAGAAGAGGTAACTTCAGTTACCTCTCATCCCTCCCCTAAAATTGCTCCCACTGCTCACTCTGAAATTACTTCCCTTCAAATCACTGCCCATAAACTGAATGGCCGAAATTTCCTGCAATGGTCAAGATCTATTCAAATGGCGATTCATGGGAAGGGGAAGATTGGTTACCTAGATGGAACCTTACCCAAGCCGAGTAGTAATGATCCTTCTTTTCCAAAGTGGGATGTCCAAAACTCTATGGTCATGGCTTGGTTAATTCACTCCATGGAAGAGAAAATTAGTGACTGTGAGAAATTTAAATAATCTATTTTAGGAAAGAATCCAGGTCAATAATCTGATTCTAAAATCAACTATGGGAAGTGAATAATCAAATCCCAAAATTTAGGGAATTGGTTATAGGAACTTCCTTTTTCAGTGTAAAAAATATGTGTATATATAGTGTGTTATATAGGTTGTACAGATTCATTCAGAAATTTATAAAATTTCCAGCTCGATTCTGTTTTCTTCATGGTATTAGAGCCTTAGTTTTTCTGAGAGCCTTTTCTGTCCAGCCTTCATTGCTGAGACCTTTCCTGTGCAGCCTTCATTGCTGTACACAGGCTTCATTTTGGGAATTTTTGTGCAGTCTTCATTGTTACAACTAACCTTTTTTCAGCCATTCTTTAGGCTTCTTTGTGTCAGTTTTTTTTTTTCCCCACTTCTTCTCCAATTTTTTCATTGTTGTACCAGTGGAAAAGACGAATACAATAAGAATTTTACTATCCTTGGTTGTTAATTTTGATTGGAAATTGCAACAATATGATGTAAAAAATGTTTTCCTTCACAGATAGAAGAAGAGATTTACATGAGTATTCCACCAGGGTTCAGTGGGAGTGATGGAAACAAGGTTTGTCGGTTAAAGAAGACACTATATGGGTTAAAGCAGTCCCTACGTGCTTGGTTTGGAAGGTTTGCCAAGGTTATGATAGCTAATGGTTACAAACAAAGCCAGGGAGATCATACACTTTTCATAAAACATTCAATTTCAGGGGGAGTCACAGCATTAATTGTGTATGTGGATGACATTATTGTGACAAGGAATGATGAGAAAGAGAAAAATACCTTGAAGCAGTGCCTAGCCAAGGAGTTTGAAATAAAAGATTTAGGAAAATTGAAGTATTTCGAATTTGAGTAAGTATTTGGTCCAAGTAAGGCATTTTCATTTCTCAATGCAATATGTTATTGATCTCTCAGAAACAATTATGATGGCTAGTAAAACCGCCTGTTCTACTGAACAAAATCACAAATCGAAAGGAAGCACTTGAGAGAAGAAACTAGAAGCCGGACCGAAAAATGTATCAACAAATCTTGTCGTGGAGACATTTATCTTGCACATACAAGGCCGACATAGCCTATTCAGTTGAGTGTAATCGGGCCTCATCCATACATGATCCTGAGAGAAATCTATCTCGCAGTGTACCATCAATCCTCCATTACTTAAAGGCACATCCAGGAAAGGGAATCTTATTCAAGAAAACATCAAATATTGCTTTGGAAATATACACCGATACAGATTTTACAGGGTCTCCATTGCAGCAACAACTACAAAGTATCGTACCTTCTTAGGGGAAATCTAGTATCTCGAGGAGAAGAAGCAAACGCTAGAGCACCTGGCCAAGCGCAAGAGGCAAAGCTTGTGAGCTATGGCAACAGGAGTATGTGAATTGTTGTGGGTCAAGATCATAATGGAAGATTTGAGGTTCAATGGAGTAAGCCTATGAAACTCTATTGTGATCAATCAGCATTGCTCATAATTTAGTGTAGCATGACCAAACAAAACACATAGAGATAGATAGACACTTCATCAAAGAAAAGTTGGATAGTGCGTTAATTTGCACTCCATATGTTCCTACACGACATCAATTAGCAGATGTGATAACAAAAGGGTTGTGCAGTAATGGGTTTCATAAAAATATTAGCAAGCTTGGAATGGAAGATCTATATTCACCAGCTTGAGGGGGAGTGTGAGAAATTATGTAAATAATATATTTTAGGAAAGAATCAAGGTCAATAATCTGATTCTGTAATCAGCTATGGGAAGTGAATCATCAAATCCTAGGAATCGGTTATAGGAACTCCTTCAAAGGTACAAAACATGTGTATATAGTGTGTTATGTCGTACAGACCATTCAAAATTAATAAAATTTCTAGCTCAGTTATGTTTCCTTCAGTGACACATATCTTTTTTATTCAACTACGAAGGGGATTTGGGATAGAGTTCATTTGGCATATTCAGACCTTGAAAATTCCTCTCAAATGCTCGAGTTGAGGAACCGACAAGATGTGACCCAGTATTTTAATTCTCTTATCAAACTATGGCAAGAATTTGACTTGTTTAATACCTGCGAATGGAAAGATCCTAAGGACGCTATGATGTTTCGAGAGATGGTGGAAAGAGATCTACCGATTGACTCTGGTCGCCTTATTAATGATCTTAATGATGTAAGAGGCACAATTGCAGGTATGAAAACCTCTTCCCTCCATTGAGGAGACCTTTGTTGTTGTTCGAAGAGAGGAGAGTCGAAAGCATTATCATGATGGGAGATACCCTAGTTGAGCAAGTTGAAAAGTCTGCCCTTGTTGTTCGTGGGGCAGATCAGCGAAACACTTTTAAATCCAACAAGAAGCCTTTATGGTGTGATCACTGCCAACGGCCTCACCATACCAAAGAAACTTGCTAGAAGCTACATGGAAAACCTGCAGATTAGGTTCCTAGACGTTTAAGATCTCGTGAAACCAAGGCTTTCCAAACAAGCCATGAATCTGAGTAGTTAAAAGGCCCATCTGATACTCTGATAACAAAAGAGCAAATGGAGAGATTGTGCAAACTTCTTTCTGCATATCAGGTCACTAGAACCTCATTAATGGCACAAAAAGGTACATCTTTGACTGATTTTGGCAGCATTTTCAAAGGTCAACCTTGATAATCGACTCAGGGCAACGAATCGGGCTACACAAAGGCGAGAAGTTGTTTTCCTTATACATTCCTAGCTCTAACAACCATTGAGTTAAAGTTGTTGGTGGTTCATATTCATTAGTTGCTGGAATCCGAACAGTTACAATCAGTCCAGAAATTTCCCTACAATCAGTCCTTCATGTTCCAAAATTATCTTGTAATCTTATTTCATTTAGAAGATAACCAAGGACTTAGGATGCATGGTTAATTTTTCATCTACTGCTTGTGTTTTTCAGGACAAGATTACGGGGAGGATGATTGGCAATGCTACGGAATCCAATGGATTATACTACTTTGAGAACATTTTTCCAGAGAATAGATCTAAACAAACTGCTATCTACAATCTTTCTTTGTCTCGAGAGGATCAGATTATGCTTTTACATCGGAAACTAGGGCATCCAAGTTTTTGGTACCTGAAACACTTGTTCCCATCATTGTTTCCTAATAATGACTCTTTCTGTTGTGAAGTTTGTCAATATGCCAAACATAAACGTATCACATTTCAACCTTGTGAAATGAGAGAAGAAAATAATGTTTTTCTTTTATTGAATGAGTGAATATTACATAATATAGAGACACCTATATATATACAAAAGAATGGAATAAAAAGGAAACAAAATAAAGTGTAAAAGGAAGGAGGATAATGCACACAAAGGTAAAGATAACCAAAGAACATCTGTTAATATTCTACGCATTCTCAACACTCCCCTCAAGCCAGAGCATAGTCATATGCAATCTGCCTCGTTTATAAAGACGACTTCATCCTATCCGACTGCCGACGCAAGAATGCGACACCTAAGGTGTTCCACGATGGAGTTGATGTGATCGGATTGTGGACCACCAGAGAAGATCCAACTGAGAAGATCCTCCGGAGAAGATCCGCTAGAGAAGATCTGTCGGAGGAGATCCGACTGAGAAGATCCAACGGAGGAGATCCGATTGAGAAGACCTGTCGGAGGAGATCCGACTGAGAAGATCTGCCGCATGAGATCCGACTGAGAAAATCCACTGCAGGAGATCTTAACGGATCCGGCCAAGGAGACGGCCACTTAACCAACCACGTACTGATACTACGAAATTGTAAGAAAATAACGCTTTATCGAACGAAGACGCGAGTATTACATAGTATAGAGACACATATATATATACAAAAGAATGGAATAAAAATGAAACAAAATAAAGTGCGTTTACAGATAATCACACTCATGTTTGTTGGGTCTACCTCTTAAAGGAAAAATCTGAAACAACCCAAGTTTTTTAAAACTTCCATTGTATGGTAAAAATTCAATATGGTGAGGGATGTCAAGGTTCTTCATACGGATGATGGTACAGAATACTTTAACTTTACTCTTTCAAAATTCCTTACAAAAAATGGAATTATCCATCAAAGTTCTTGTGTGAATTCACCACAACTAAATGGGATTTTTGAGCAGAAAAACCGTCATATGTTAGAAGTTGCTAGAGCATTACTTTTTCAATCAAATGTTTCAAAATATTTTTGAGGGATGCCATTCTTACAGCTTGTTATTTAATTAATAGGATGCCGACACAAGTGCTTAATTACAAAACTCCATTGTGTCATTTACAAGAATCTTATCCTAAGTCAAGTGTTTTTTCTACCCTTAGCATTTGTTCACAATCATGATCAAACACGTTCAAAATTAGATCCTAGGTCATATCGATGCATTTTTCTTGGATACTCACCTACTCGAAAAGGCTACCGGTGCTACTTTGACAAGAAAATACGTCTCAGAATGCTATTTCTTTTAAACATCAACCATTTTTCAAACAAAATATGCAAGGGGGGAATTCTGGAGTTATTTTCAATGAAGAAAACTTTCTTGAGTCAGAAAACTTGGAAGTAAATTCTACTCCAAATCTGTGGGAATATTTCTGGGACAGCACTCCTTCCTTATCCAATTCAGGTGAAAAAATCTTGCCTAAAAATCTACCCATTTCAAATATTCAGCCTTCCATATCTGGTTCATATCTTCAAGCCCAATCAATTCAACCTTCCTTATCCAATTCTGGTGCAAAAATCTTGCCTGAAAATCCGCCAGATTCTCATTATTTGACAGAAACTCAATCTGCCAAAAGCCTCTCCAATTATGATTCAAATTCTGATCCTGTCTATACCGAGTTTATAGCCCCCATTCCTGATTCAGCCAATGATTCATTGGATAATCCTGAAATCAAGGAAAAAAGGTTGATCAAGGGAGAGTAAAAAAACCAGCAGGAAATACTGAAGCATTCAAGGAAGCAATGGTAAAAAAGGAAGGAAAATCTGGAGGATTTCCAAAGCCAAAGCCAAGATTCCAAACCAGAATCAGGTAATGAAAACAACTTCTCTGATTTGGATATTCCTGTGGCTAAACGAAAAGGAATCCGATCATGCACCTCTCATCCTATTTCAAACTTTGTGAATTATGAGCATTTATCAAGCTCTATTCTTGCTTTTATCACTAAATCAGCAGGAGTTGAGATTCCAAACACTGTGGAAGAAGCCTTGAAGAATCCAGAATGGAGAAGAGCTATCAAGAAAAACAATACGTGGGATGTTGTCCAAAGGCCTAAAGACAAAGTTCTGGTTGGATGTAAATGGGTCTTTACCTTGAAGTACAAAGCTGATGAGTTTGAGCAGTATAAGGCAAGATTGGTCGCCAAGGGGTACACTCAAACCTATGGCATTGACTATCAAGAAATGTTTGCTCCTGTTGCAAAAACAAATACAGTTCGGGTTCTATTATCATTATAGCTAATCTGATTCGCTCTCCAAATAAATGGATGTGAAGAATGCATTTTTAAATGGATTTGGGAAGAAGAAGTCTACATAGACTTACCTCCCGGATTTGACCGAAAGTGAAATAGTGGAAAGTATGTAAACTCAAAGTCTCTATGGATTTGGGCAAATTTCCACAAAGCATGGTTTGAATGGTTTATGTACAAAGAAAGACAAAAGAATTGCAGGAATGAATTCCTTGTGTATTTTTTTCATTCATCCATTGTGAATATATATATATATACAAAAGTCAATCTAACCTTCCTAATAGATTACAACTCTATAAGACAAGTTTCCTAATAGATTACAACTCTATATGTAAAGTAGATATATGCTATAACACTCCCCCTCAAGTTAGAGCATAGATATTAATCATGCCCACCTAATCACAAAGATAACTAACCCGGTCCCTATTTAGACCTTTGTGAAAATATCACCCAATTGTTCTTCAGTCTTCACATATCCTGTAGAAATCAAAACGAGTTGTATTTTCTCAACAATCCAGATGACACCCATCTCCAATATGCTTAGTCGTGGTTGAAGCACGAGATCATATTTAAACTTAACTCATGAAATTGAGCTTTGTGAGAGCCTTGGCCATTTAACACAGACGGGAAATGCATTTACAGATCTGTCGACCTTCCCGCAATTTAATCCACATGTTTATTTGAAAGTCCACAATGGACTCTGACTCTCCACGTGCGTGGGTATGGGGCCATGTGCACATGAGGGAGGGTGTTGAAGCATGATATTCATATTAAACCCAAATCTTATAAGCTTGAGCTTTTAGGAGAGTTGGTCATTTAACAGTTCGTTTATGGAATACCATATTAGAAGCAATATGAAGGGTAGCCGAGTTGTCACACCAGAGTTTTGCTGGGACTGGTGTCTTAATACCGACTTTCATCAAGAGTTGATGACGCCACATGATCTCACATACGGACTGTGTCATCGCTTTATATTCAGACTCTACACTAGATCGAGCGACAACACTCTGTTTCTTACTATTCCATGAGACTAGATTTCCACTAATAAAGACACAGTAACCTATAGTGGACCTCCTATCCTCCTAAGATCCTGCCCAATCAAAATCCGTGAAACACTCAAGTCTAGTATGCACATGATTACTGTATAAAATACCACGTCCCGGGGCTCCTTTAAAGTAACATAAAATCTGCTCTACAGTTGCCCAATGATCAACTGTTGGAGAAGACATGTACTGGCTCACAACACTGACTTAATGGACAATATCAAGACGAGTGACTATAAGGTAATTCAGCTTCCCAACTAGTCATCTATATCTCTTAGGATCCTCAAATGTTTCGCCTTCTCTAGTAAGGTGAACGCCTGGAACCATAGGAGAACTGCATGGTTTTACTCTAATTTTCCACTTCCTGCATAATAGATCAAGCATATATTTCCTCTTCTGGTAGATAAGAGGATTACGTTGGCTCGCATAACTCACGCCCAAGAAGTATCTTAGCATCCCTAAGTCCATTGTATGGAATTGGCTCTAAAGAAAGGACGTAAGAGATGAGATACCTTTAAAGTCACTCCCCATAATAACAATATCATCCACATACACTACCAACATAATGATACCTAAACTGGAGTTCCTGTAGAAGACGGAGTGGTCAGATTTACACTTCTGCATGCCAAATTCCTCAACGGCTTGGCTGAATTTATCAAACCACGCACATGAACTCTGTTTCAAACCATACAAAGACTTCCGAATACGACAAACCCTCCCTTTCTCTCCCTAAGTAACAAACCCTAGAGGTTGCTCCATATACACCTCCTCCTGAAGGTCTCCATGAAGAAAGGCATTCTTGATATCAAGCTGGGGGAGATCCCAATTATAACTAGCAGCCAAGGAAATAAAAAGCCGAGCAGATGTCATCTTAGCAACAGGGGAAAAAGTGTAAAAATAGTCAACGCCATAGGCATACCCTTTGGCAACAAAGCGGGCTTTCAACCAAGCAATGAATCCATCGAGATTAACCTTCACTGTGAACACCCAATCCAAGAACTAAATTCGCTTTCTTCCCAAAGAGGAACGAACCAAGTCCAAAACAGCTATCATCAAGGCATCCATCTCCTTATCATAGCACTACGCCAACCAAAGGTAAGCGAGGGCTTCAAAACCTCATAGGGCAAACGAATAGTGTCCAAGGATGCAATAAAAGAACAAGAACGTGATGACAAGTGGTCATAAGAGCAAAAGCAGGAAATAGGATGAGCATAAGGATCAAAATATCGGTTTTGACGGATATATCAATACTTGAATTTTACGGATATATCGGATATATCGGTGGATATTTTTACATAAATATCAATAAAATATAATTTATATAAAATTCATAAAAATACTTTTAAAAGGTTTTAAAATGATAAAATTATTTTTACATAAATATTTAGAATTCACTTTTGAAAATATTTTTGTTTGTTTGACACATATAAACTAAAGTAATTGAAGTTATAAATAATAATATAATAATGGACAAAATATAGTTCAAAGAAAAGAAAATAATAATATAAGGCTACATGGATGCAGAATATAATAAGATAAAAAAAATATTTTGTTAAAATACATTAAATACCCCTAAATTTGTAAATCTAATATCTCCCACGTTTTTTTTTTTGAAAAATAACTTATTTAGGACAAAAATACATTTTTTTTGTTTCATGTATTTACATTACCTTTCAAAATAAGGGATTGTTTTTACAAGAAAATAAGAAGGACATTTATATCAAAATATACCACAAAGTGTGTGATTTCAGTTTTGGATATTCAAAAGGTCATTTAATAAAATCACCTAAAATGCCTAACCCCATTCTCTCCCTCCTCTCTCACCCCATTTCTTTGCCTCTCCCTCGGTCTCCCTCCTCTCTCACTCATCTCTCCCTCCTCTCTCACCCCATCTCTTTGCCTCTCTCTCGGTCTCCGTCTCACTCATCTCTCTTTGCCTCTTCATCTCTCTTTGCCCCTCTCTCTAGCTGTTAAAGGGGATCACAGAGGTGGAAGAAGAAGAAAAAGAAGAGGAAAAAAAGAGGATCACAGAAGAAGAAGAAGAAAAAGAAGAAAAGGGAAAAAAAGAGGTAGACCACTCTTCATCTAGTCGTCTCCTATACTTAGTCGACAAACAATCCATGATTATTTTTTTCTTCATTGTTTTGTTTTTGGGGTTTTGTTGATTTTAAAGATTAGGTCAGGTGAGTTTGATCTTTTTTTGTAATTTTTTTTGCTCCTCTATTTTTTTTTTTTTTTTTGTGGTTTTTGGAATTTTAATGGCTCGTTGTTTTACTATCATAAAAATCAGGGGTTTTTCCAAAATGAAGTTTCTGATGTGCCTAGAATTTCAATGGGTTTGCTCATCATCGAGGTTTTTTTTTCGAAAATGGGAGTCACGATTTATCGACGAAATTTCTCAATATTTCGATGTAATACCGATCTATCGGCGATATATCGCCGATATTGTCCGATTTTTTTCGATTTTTCGCTCAACTGATTATCGATGCCCGATATCGTGTCAGAGTCGACCGCCATCCGAAATATCGACAATATATCTCCGATATATCGCGACATTCTAAACCCTGGATGAGCACACTGACATTTACCTTTACGAAGAGCAATAGGAAGATCATCACTGAGAAGTAGATCAATGCTCAACAATCTAGCATGCTCTGGATCGGGGTGTCAACAAGTGCGTAGACCTCGAGTGATAGGAGGTTTTGACTGAGTGGTGATAAGCAGCTGGAGAGACAATGGGTGAGGCAAGAGTATAAACAAGCAAGTCTTCTTCCTCCCCTTGACGCACAACAGTAGACGGAAGGGAAAATGGAGTAATCTCAAAGAATGCAACATCGCAGACACAAAGAACGAAGAGGTAATACAACACCTATACCCTTATTCGAACACGCAGAATATCCCACAAAATACACTTAAGGACTTCAATCAAGTTTGTGAGACTGGTGACGTACATCCCGAACAAAGCATGTGCATCAAAATACCTTGGGATCAATAGAAAACAACGGATTATTTGGAAACAACTGATGGTGAGGAGTAGCACAATTAAGAACCAATGAGGGCATCCTGTTAATCAAAAAACAAGTTGTGAAGACTACGTCGACCCAAAAATGTTTAGGGACATTCATGTGGAACAAAAGGTCTTAATAGCCCAATAACATGTCTTGGTCTTTCTCCTGCCCACCCTTATCTCATATATGTATCAACAGGTCTAATGGAGAATCCCATGTTGTAACATAAAGGACTGAAAAGGTTCTGACAAATATTCCTTGGCATTATCACTTCCCAATGTTTGCACAAAGACGTGAAATTGTGTTTGAATTTCAGCACAAAAAGCACTAAAATGAGAAAAAAGCTCAGAATGGCTTTTCATTAGATAAATCCAAGTGACACAACATAAATCATCCACAAAGGTAACGAAATATTTAAACCCAAATGATACAAAATCGATGCAAGGACCCGTAAACATCATAATGGAACTAACCTCAAAAGGAACTAAGCTCATTATTAATTATAAGACCTCAAAATGCACCCGAGATGAAGTTTCTAGCATATTGACACGACTCACGGTTCAATGAGGATAGGATGGAAAACTAAGGATATAGCTTCTTCAACAAAGGGAGAGAAGGATGACCCAAGCGACAATGTAATTCGAATGGGGTAACGACCCCATAACAAGCAACATACTTTGGCACCTCTGCTTCTGGGTGGGATGACTCTATACCAAGGCCTCCACCAATAATCCGCTCGTTGAAAGATCCCGAATCAAGCAATGACTGTGGAAAGAATGAGATACAAAGAATATGAACGATAGTTTATCACAAAATTAAATTAAAAAGAGAATTGTGGTAACCCAAAACAGTAGGTCAAAGTGATTAGAGGAGCTCGATGAATTGTCCCAACCTTAAGGGCACAAGATGTCGACCCATCCGCACGTAACAAAGAGCGCAGGCGGCGACCAAACGTAGTAATTAAACCAAACACTGGCCATGTGGTTTGGTGGTTCCGCAGTCAATGACCCATGTGGAGGAAGAGGAAATAAAACATTTGTTGGTTTTACCTGACTCAACAAGTGAATTGATAGAAGTAGATGCAGACTTAAGTGATTTCTGATGATGAATAGACCGGGAATTCGATTTTATTTTGCGTACTTCCTCACAATGTTGCTGTCGACATGTCTGGATTATGGCAATAATAACACACAACTCCTCCTAAGGGTTTCTGGTTAGTCATAGAAGCAGATCTAACTCAAACAGGTCTCTAAAAGTCCAAAAAATACCAAAAAATAGGATCTTGCAAGGAAAATGACCAACTTTCCGTGAAAAAACAACCCCTTAATGTATTTAGGTCCCAAAAAACCACAAATCACCTCTTAATGTTACTAAATCTCAAAGGAATCAAGAAAAGTAGGAAGAAACTCAAGGAAAACAAGGTTATCGGACACAAAATTGGTCAAAAGACACTGTTCCAAGCTCCGGCAAGGGGAGGCAGGTAGCTGGGAGGAAGAATAGACATCTTCTTGAGACTGCCCGAGCCCTTTTGTTCCACATGAATGTCCCCAAATATTTGCAGCCGACGTTAGCTCCACAATGCCTTGTTTTATTAACATGATACCCCCACCTGCCTAATCGCTACCCTACCACCCGCTTGTTTCCAAATAATTCGTTGTTCTATTGATCCCAAGGTATCGATGCACACGCTTGTTCTCCCCAAGTCTCTAAACTTGACCTGGCTGTCCTTTAAAGTGTATCTGTGGATATTCTGTTCAAATAGTAGAGAAGTATCGGTTCCTCTTCGACACTACTTTGTGTCTATCGATGTTACATTCTTTGAGACTACCCCATTTTCCCTTCCCGGCCTCCACTCGTTACTCAAGGAGGAAGAAACTGTTTGTTTATACTCGTCTCACCCATTGTCGCAAACGATCACCGAAGGTGGAAGAACTGTGGCCAACGATGAAGCCATGCGCCCTCACGCTCCAGCGCATGAGGAACTGCGACGAGGAGGAAAACCATGCGTGAGACTCACGCACCTCTCCTCTAGCTGCCAAACTTTAGGGACGTGCCGATCTAGAGGCAACACTCCTCCCTGTGTTGGCGGTATGACTCATGGACCACCCAAACATGGTGTTTCAAAACACCCCCCATGGCCCTCTAGGGTTCTTCCGAAAACCTCCAAAAAATTTGCCCTTTTTTTTGGGGGGGGGGAACACAAACTCAAGCACTAGGCTCTGATACCATGTAGAAAGAAAGACAAAAGAATTGGAGGAATGAATTCCTTGTGTATTTTTTTCATTGATCCATTGTGAATATATATATACAAAAGTCAATCTAACCTTCCTAATAGATTACAACTCTATAAGACAAGTTTTCTAATAGATTACAACTCTATATGTAAAGGAGATATATGCTATAACAGTTTACAAAGGCTTTTCATCAACAAAACTACTCACAAGCACATTCAGACCATACTCTTTTTTTCAAACCCAAAGATGGAAAGGTTTCAGCCCTTATTGTCTATGTGAAGGAAACTAGATATTTTTTGGGAATGGAGGTTATGAGAAGCAAGCTGGGAATTTCGGTGTCTCTAAGAAAATATGTTTTGGACCTACTAAAAGAAACTGGAATGCTAGGTTGCAAGCCTATTGATACTCCCATGGATCCAAATACCAAGCTAAGTAATTCATCTATGCAAATTCCAGTAGACAAGGGAAGATACCAACGATTGGTTGGTAAACTTATTTATTTGGCACACACAAGACCAAATATAGCATTTGCTGTAAGTTGTGCGAGCCAGTTCATGCATGCCCCTTATGAGGAACACTTGAAAGCAGTATATAGAATACTGAGATATTTAAAAGGGAATCCAGAAATAGGTCTATACTTCAAATGGACAGAGGATAGAGAAATTGAAGCCTATTCTGATGCAGAGTGGGCTGGTTCAATAAGTGATCGAAGGTCAACATCAGGTTATTGCTCTCTTGTCTGGGGAAACCTAGTGACCTGGCGCAGTAAGAAGCAAACTGTTGTAGCTAGAAGTAGTGCGGAAGCAGAGCTAAGGTTAAAAATGTTGCTAAATGAATTGAAGGTAGCTGGAAAGATGCCTATGAGAATTTACTGTGATAACAAGGCTGCCATTAATATTTCACATAATCCGGTTCATCACAATAGAACTAAACATGTTGAGGCAGATCACCATTTCATTAAAGAGAAAATTGACACGGGAACAATTTGTATAACATATGTTCCAACATCAAAACAGGCTGCAGATCTATTGACCAAAGGTTATGGGAAACCTGGGAAACCACTGTTTGAGAAGTTAGTAGGCAGGCTGCGCATGTATGATTTATACAGTCCAGCTTGAGGGGGAGTATTAGCTGAGTCCAGATAATCAGGATAATTGGTCTGACTGTAATTACTTATTATTATTCTCTTTGTATTTTTTTCCATATCCTATTTGTATTTTTTCCATTCTGGATTAGGTCAGTTTGGTTTCTTGATTTGTGGGATTGACAGGTTGTATAGTAGACAAGGTCCGATGTATATAAGTCCTGGAAATCCTGTATTAAATCAGAATAGAAAATATGGCAGTGTTAATGTTATTTCTTCCTAGTCTGTAAGTTCACAGTTTCACACTTTTAGGAGTTTTTAATATCCTTTTTCTACTTCTTTATCAAAAAAAAGGAAAAGAAAAAATAAATGGATCAATTGCCACGTTAGCTTTAAGCATTGCGTCAAGAATCTTACCCTCCCTCAATAAACATAATCTAAAACTCAAAAAATACTGTTCTAACCATCCTATTTAGCCCATTAGCAAATAGGATCCCAATTATTCATTCTCAACTTCTAAAATTTCTCCCACCCCATCCCTCCCCCCCTCCCACCCCTCCCCAACCACCCACCAACCTAAACCATCATACCAGCACAAGTCAAAGTTGTACAAGAGCATAATTATTATAAAGACCACAACCCTAGAAAGTAAGAGTCAAACAATTAATGCCTTGTGTTGGACGTTCTTCAATCTTTTTAAAGACACCTCGACAGTCTGAGAAAATTTACATGAAAAAAAAATTCCAAAAAAGATAAAATGCATATATGCTCATTCACTTAATGGTATTTAAATTACTCATGGATAAAATATTCATGTTACATTGAGGTAGGGAAGAAAAGGGAGAAAGAAAAGAGAGAGAGAGAGAGGACGAATATTGATAATACCAGAATTATCCAATTTATCCTGAAAGGAAACATGTGTTGACTGCTGAAATGGTTGTGACCTCCTCATCCAATTAAAACTCTGTGGAATACCACTGCGAAGCATTTTTGCAAATATTGCAACTCTTCTTTGAGTGCTGGAAAATGGCTGATTTGTTTTGGGGTCTATCAAACTGAGAAGAGTGTGTGACACCTGAAAAAAACAATAACAAAATAAATTTTAGAACAATCCAAATAACAGAATCAAATGACTTTATAAAAGGAAAATTTTCTTACCTGTACAACTAGTTGATTACACCATAAAATAACTTGGTGTTCCATGGACAGCCAAACATTTTTCATGCCAGTGCTACTGATGGTAAATCCATGGGTAGGGGGAACGATACCATCAAGAGATTCCAACTTTGATCTTACCTGGAAACCAAAAGCAAATGAACTGATATGTGACCATCAACAACAAGACTAAAGCAAACATCCTAATGAAAACTGTAAGGCACATCATCAGAAGATGGCATGCTAGTAAAAATTTTCAAATATTACATGATGAAACCAAAAAAATGATATACATACATACGTGTATATATATATACATATATTATTGTTTTATAAGCAAATAATGCAAATATATCAGAAAAGCAGCAGAAGTCAACACACCACAAGATACTGGGAGTATACGAATAGCACTCCAGCGCACATCAGATAATCTACAAAACAAATTTTTGCAAGAAACACTTTCAAATCTTGATCCAAATGCTCCTCATTATCAAACGGCCTTTGATTCCCTTCTTTCTATATAGTTCTAAAGATACATAGAAGAGCTACTCACTAAACCTTCTTGTGATTTCAACCCACAAAATACCACCCAATTAAGATATATATATATATATATATATATATACACATATATATTATTTATTTATTCATTTGTGCCACAGAGACTTTAATTTCAACGGTTGCTGGGCCAGACAGATAGAGAGGGACTACACCAAGTCACAGTAAGGACAAAGAATGAAAAAAAACTACTTACCTATCAAAAAAAAATATTCATTTATTTGTATCAATAAATAAATAAAGGATTAGCACTTAATCCTAGTCAAGTGTTGAGGATATTATAACATTACAAATCTCATATGCATATTTTCAGGAAGAAAGGAGCATCCACAATAATTAGCATCCTTCAAAATGCTAAAAGAAATACCACCAAGGAATGTTGAGTTGTTTTTCTATGTATTGTCTGTCGTGGTACCCTTTTAATGTATATTGGAGAAGGTTTCTCCACATCCCATTTTTATCGGATCTTGTAAATGTGGGAAGGATTTCTCATCCTTCACTCGTATTTTTAATCCATTTCAATGAATATGTTTGTTTCTGATTTGCAAAATAAATAAGATGCAAAGAGAATAAAATACCTGGTAATCATTAAAACCTCCAGAAATGGAGATGACAACAATATGAGAGAGAGAATTATCAGAGATATAATTTCCGGTGTGAGAGGATTGGACCTCATAACCTTTTCTCCATTCCTGATTTACATGTGCAAAGTAGTGACCCAAGGACGGCTGCAATGCCACTGGAGGTGACCTGGAAAAACAGGGAAATCCCATGAAAAATAGCCACTCCGTAATATTTCTGGAAACCACAGTGAAGTCAATCAAAAAGCCAAAAATCTCACTGATGTGGACTTGAAAGTGTGAGAACAGTTTCAACTGCTGACTTTCTTAAATGTGGGTGGACAATTGCAGCTCTAGCAACAAAACCACCCATAGAGTGACCAACCAATATGACACTTTTTGGCAAAGGCCCAGAGTTGGCAGCACCTTCATTCTGACGAGAATCATAAGACTCTTTATACAGGTCCAAAATCTGCAACCACAGCCAAACAACAGCTAATTGCACAAATCAAAACACATTGCTGAAAGAAAAATTAACATGTAAAGTAAAGGGAAAAATTAAGGAAAAGAAAAAAGGGCCAATGAACTCAAGTACATGGGATGTAATGTTCCAGTGACTTTAACTAATATTCAGATTTTAGATGCATAGGCATGAGGCAAGGCATATGGCCTTCACAATGATAAAGGTCACACCCACACTTACTATTAAAACTTATTTTTAATCAGAAATAAGAAGTAAATATTCAAACTAGTAAATAACAATTACCTATTAATATAAAGAACCAATATCTTTCAAAAATATGCATCCTGGGCTAGCATGTTCCGAATGGTACTATATATGATACAGGGAAGAATGCAACTACCCTCCCTATAATTTCTTATAATTTCATGGGCTTCTACCATGACTTAAAGAGTGACATGCCTGGCTGTTTAGTAACTTTAGTACATCCTCTCCACTAGTTGACCATCAAAGTCAATTATACAAAGGGGTGTGCAATGAGAGGAAGTGTATATTAAGAATGTCTTCCTTCATGTTGATCTTTAAAGAGCAAGTGTATATGGAGCAACCACCCAGCTTTGTTACTCAGGGGGGGTCTAGTTTAGTCACCGGGTTATGCAACTCTTTATTGGCTTGAAACAATCTCTTCAAGATTGTTGGTCGTTTTAGTTCAATTATTCAAGAGTTTGGCATGCTTCGCAGTCAACAAACCAATCAGTCTTTTACCATCATAACTTATTAGAACAATGCATTTATCTTGTTGTTTATGTGGATGACATTATTAGTGTTAAGGTTTAGTCTCCTAATCCATTTAGGATTTTTTTTCCTTCTCTCTTTAGTCTCCTAATTAGACTCTAACTCTGTTTCCTTTTTTCCCCTAACACTAGAGTGTAAATATGTATGTTTCCTCCTTTGTAAATTAATGAGAATATAGTATTCTTTTTCTCTCAACATGGTATCAGAGTAATAGAAGAGTTTGGGAATATTAGGTTAGTGGTTTACCATGGCCAATCTCAAGAACCCATCTAACGAGATCGAGCCTCATTTGGTCAGACATAATCATCGCAGTTCTCTCAAGAGCCACAACCACCGTAGGAACAACCCGCCGTTGGAAACTTTTTTCGGCGAGATTTTCCTGCAACCCCGACTCCGATGCATGGACACTCCACCAGGATTGTCGGAGCCTACTCTCCCCACCAGTGGAAGAATCTTCGGCAACAAGTGTCCCACGCGCCAAAGCGTGAGGGCGCGTGGCTTCTTCTCCGGTCGCCGGACTTCATCACCTGAGTCGCCTGCCTCCGATCTACAAGCCTATGTACCTGGGTTTCTGATCCAACACCTACATCACCCTCTTTTGTCCATTTTTTTCTTCGAAGGCATATACTTTGGGTTTCTTGACTTTTCTTCGCCTAACACCACTCAAGCCTCTCACCATCCGAGTTGTTTTATTCCTTCGGGAAAAGTAACAATGATTCCGTTGATTCTCAGAATCCTCTACCGATTTCTTATCTCCATAGTGAAAAGACATTCTATGGCCAAGAGATGTTCCATGGTTACAATCGACTTTTAATTCCTTTGTATCTGAAACTCCTATGATTACCTTGGATAAACTCACGCACATCAAAAGTTATCTATCATAGGCGGATTCTGTGGACCTATGGTTTATTGGTAATGGTTGTGAAGATCATCCTACTACTACAGACACAAGTATCCCAAAAGATCAACGTCCTCAATGGCGAAAAACCGATGCTTTATTATGCAATATTCTCCGACAATCTATTGATGCCAATACTCTATATAATATTAGGGCCAATAAAACTTGCTACACTCTCTGGAATCAAATAAAGAGACTGTACACTAATGATATTCAGCGTCTCTACCAGGTAATATCCTCCATTGCCAATCTCTTTCAGCTTCTCTGGAAAGAGAGGAACAATGTTATTTTTTAGGAAAATTGTTTCTCCTTAAGCAAGCTGAAATCCTTTTTTCTTAGATCTCTTTGTTCTTAGGCTTGCTTGATTCAAGGAGGGGTTCGCTATATTGTAAGACGTCTTTTTTGCATTCTTTAGCGCTCGCTGGTAGGTTTTGTTTTCAAGCTCCTTTCTTGTTTGCCTTCTACTTCTCCTGTGATACTTCCCGTATACTTCGCGTGGTTGTCCCCGTTTTCTCGTTTAATCAATAAACTCGCCTTTTACCGATCAAAAAATACCTCCATTGCCACTCAAACAACTCCTATGGATATATCTTCTTATGGTGGACAACCGTCTACCCTTAGCGACGAATCCCATTTTTATCTTGTCAAAGTCTACTAATACTGAGACTTCACTGTCAAAAATGGATCGAGTCTTTATGATCATTCTATTGCTTAACCTCGAGCCAGATTTTGAAAACATCCGGGAACATATACTCACTAGAGCAGCTATTCCAAACTTTGATGAGGCTCTTGCTCGGTTACTTCGCCACACCTCCATTGCCACTCAGTCCATGCGATCTGAGATTACACCGGACACTTATATAATGGTTTCTCAGTCTCATTCTCAAAGTGATTCCAAGGTGAATGCGGTAGCAACCGAGGTAAAGGACAACGTCCTTAATGCACATATTGTCATAGGCTTGGATAGACCAGTGATCGATGTTATCAGTTACATGGCCAACCTCCCGTGACCGCTTCATTTAGCCCACTTCTGACCCACCAAATGAGTTCCAGCTCCGCCTCTGTGGGCTCATCCACACCTCAGGGGTCATTCTACACCCGGGCCGAATATGAGAAGTATCTCTGCCTCACCTGCTACCAAATCTTCCCTCCATTGCTTCTCACTAATCTCGTGATCTGCAATGTTCCTCGCTGCCTTATACATTCATTTGCACCTTAGATCCTTGACACTGGAGCCCATGATCATATCTCAGGTAATAAAGACCTTTTTTCTTCTCTTACCTTTCCGTCTCCTTTACCCACTATTACCTTAGCTAATGGTTCTTAAACCATAGCTAAAGGCATTAGCTCTGCTTTTCCCCTCCCTTCCTTGCCCCTTACCTTTGTACTTTATGTTCCTAATTTTTCTTTTAATCCTATTTCTATCAATAAGTTGACTCTGACTCCCATTGTATAATTTAATTTTCATACAACTCGTAACCTCAGGACGAGCACTGCAAGACGATCGCATAAGACATGAATCACAAGGCCTCTTTCCACCTCGCCCCTCGCCTTGTTCCACTACTTGCACTTCCACTGATGCTCCTCTCCTCCTCCACAGCCGTCTCAATCATCCAGCCTCTAAGTTCTCGAAATCGGGTTCTCATTTCTAGTTTATCTTCACTCGAAAGTGTGAGTCATGTCACCGGGAACATGCTCGTGTCTCATTCCCAAAGCGCGATCCTGACAAAGTCTCCTGAAATTGGCCCACACCGACGTACTTTCCTTGCCTACATCTACTTTAGATTTCGTTACTTTATAGACGACATTCTCGCTACAGATTTGGTTATTTTTAATGAAAAGTTGAGCTGAGTTATTTTCTATCTTTCAAAAATTTCATACTGAAATTCGCACTCAATTCAATACTTCTATTCGTATTTTAAGAAGTGATATTACAAAGGAATATTTTTCTACGTCATTCTCTTCTTTTATTTCTTCCCATGGGATTCTTCACCAATCTATCTTGTGCTTACACTTCTCAACAGAATGGAGTGGTTGAGCGTAAGAACCATCATTTAGTTGAGACAGCTCGCACTCTACTCCTCTATCATAAGATCCCTCAAAGTTTTTGGGGGATGTTATCTTAGCTGCATGTTATTTGATTAATCGTATGTCATCCTCTCTTTTGCATGATCAGATCTCTCATTCTATCTTACTACCTAATCAACCTCTCTTTTGCCTCCCTCCTCGTGTCTTTTGGCTGTGTCCGTTTTGTTCATATTCTCACTCTAGGGCAAGACAAATTCTCAGCCAAAGCCACAAAGTAGGTGCCTCTTGGTTATTCGCCTTCAAAAGGGTTATCATTGTTATTCTCCCAACATTAATCGCTACTTTATCTCTGTTGATGTCACCTTCTTTGAGGATTCCTCCTTCTTCTCCTCTACAGCGCGTCCTCCTGTTCCGGATGTCATATATATTCCTCTTGTCTTACCATCTCCAGATTTCCCTTCTCCACCTACAGATGTCATGACTCGACTACTTCAGGTTTATACTCGCCATCATCATCCTCCTACAAGACCTCACAGTTATCTCCTGCTCCGGTTCCGCAGCCGTCTAATGATCTACCTATTGCCATTCGGAAAGATACCCGCTCTACTTCTAACCCACATCCTGTTTATAATTTTCAAATTTTCATCATTTATCTTCAATTCTACACTTTGTTTCCACCTTGTCTTTTGTCTCTACCCCTAAAAGCACTAGCGAGGCTCACTCTCATCCAAGCTGGAAACATGCAATGGTTGAGGAAATTGATGCTCTTTACTCCAATGGCACATGGGAGCTTATCGCTCTTCCTCCTGGCAAGTCTCCCGTTGGTTGTCGTTGGGTTTATACAAAGGAAGGGACCTCGATGGCCGTGCCGATTCGCTTTAAGGCCCGCTTACTGCCAAGGGGTACAGTCAGCAATATGGCTCAAACTATTATGATATTTTTTCTCTGATGGCCAAGATTGCCTCTATTCGCTTGCTTCTTTCTATGGCTACTATACGCTCATGGCCCCTTTTTCAGTTGGATATCAAGAATGTCTTCCTTCATGATGATCTCGCCGAGGAGGTTTATATAGAGCAACCGCCTAGTTTTGTTGCTCAGGGGAAGTATGGTTTGGTATGCAAACTACGTCGTTCCTTATATGGTCTGAAATAGACTCCTCGAGCTTGGTTTAGTCGGTTTAACTCAGTGGTTCAGGAGTTTGGCATGATTCGAAGCACAACAGACCATTCCGTTTTTTATCATCATTCATCTACTGGACAATGTATTTACTTGATTAGTTGTGTGGATGACATTGTCATTATAGGCAATGACCAAAATGGTATTCAGAAACTCAAACAACACCTCTTCGGCCACTTCAGACAAAAGACTTGGGGAAACTCAAGTATTTTCTAGGCATTGAGGTAGCTCAGTCTAATTACAGAGTGGTTATTTCAGGAAGTATAATTGGATATATCGCGTACACTGTCTGTTAGGACTCCAGAAGTCCGTAGACACCCTATGGATCCTAATGTCAAACTTATACCAGTCGTGGGGAGTCTAATGAGATTCGAGAGAGATATCGATCACTGGCGTAACCAACCACGCACTATCACCTCCTACTACATTTCTTTCCTGTGAGCATAGTTAGTTAGTTCCTACAATCACCTTGTGATAGCCATTGGGATGTTGTAGTTCATATTCTCCATATTGTCAAAGGAACACCAAGTCAAAGGGTGTTATACGAGAACAGAGGTCACTCACATATAAACGTTCTACATCAGGGTATTGTGCATTCATTGGAGGTAACTTAATATTCTAGAAGAATAAGAAACAAAATGTAGTAGCCAGATCTAGTGCTAAAACCGAGTATCGAGCTATGGCCTTAGCAACATATGAACTCATATGGTTGAAGCATCTCCTCCAAGAGCTAAGTTTTGGTAAGGATGAACAGATGAAGCTTATATGTGATAATCAAGCCGCCTTACATATTTCATCTAACCTAGTTTTCCATGAGAGGACCAAGCACATCGAAGTGGATTGCCACTTTATCAGAGAAGATTGCATCGGGATGCATGACTACTAGTTTTGTCAACTCTAATAACCAACTAGCAAATATCTTCACTAAGTCTCTTATAGGTCCTAGGATAAAGTATATATGTGACAAACTTGGTGCTTTTGACCTATATGCTCCAGCTTGAGAGGGAGTGTTAAGGTTTAGTCTCCTAATCCATTTAGAATTATTTTCCTTCTCTCTTTAGTCTCCTAATTAGACTCTAACTTTGTTTTTTTTGCCCTAACACTAGAGTATAACATGTATGTTTCCTCCCTTTGTAAATTAATGAAGAATATGCGATTCCTTTCTCTCAACAAATAAGTACAAGCAATGTTCAGGATGGTATTCAAAAGGTAAAGCAACACCCTTCAACCACTTTCAGACTAAAGACTTGAGGAAACTCAAGTACTTTCTAGGATTGAGATAGCTTAATCCAATTTCAGTGCAACCTAAAATCTATTTCGGGTAGTAGATCAGATTTTGGGCTACCTAAAAGCTCTTTCTAGTTAGTAGAGTGCTTGACAGAGTCATAGATAACGTACTAGAGCACTCCAATTCAAAAGAAATACAAGATCTAGAAGCTTTTTCCAGTAAATCTGGAATGAATGTTTTAGCAAAACAATTTCCAGGAGGAGATTTCAGGATTCAAATTCTTTCACATACTACATTTTTTTCATAGGTAAATTCTTTTACATACTTTATAAGTCTTAAAACATCAATTTTCAAACACATACTACATTTTTTTTCATAGGTAAATTCTTTTACATACTTTATAAGTCTTAAAACATCAATTTTCAAACAAGTAATTCACTAGAAATTGTGTCAAGAACCCCTTCAAACCTTATGTTGGAAGGTTCAGGAATTTTTATTTGTGTGTCGCATTGAGTATGAACATAGGAGCCTAAGCTCCATTTTTCTGCTTTTCCGGTTTTCTTTTCCTTCTTCGGGCAGGATCCTTCATCTTCCATATTGCTGTAAAAGCTTTAGTTGTTGCCTATGTTTTTGGGTTAATTTTTTTTTTTTTTAATTTGGAAACAAGAAATGCATTACAAGCACCAAAAAGAAAGCACAACAAAACAGGACATATGCAATGGCCACCAAGAGATGACCTGCTCTTTGATCAAATATATCTACACATTCCTTCACAAGACAATATATGATTTTAGATGCCGTTACACTAAGCATTCTATGCCTTAAATCTAGATTGACATTACCATCCTAATTCATTAAGCTATTATGGCAATTTTGCAAAAGTGATCAAAGGGGTACCCGGTGAATGGCATATACAACATAGTCAGTGTGTTCTTCAAGAATTCGACCATCCATTGCAGAATGTTCACCTTCTAGATCAACAGCAAACCAGTCTAGCATCGAAGAATACTGATTGGCAAATGAAAATTGAGCTACATCCAAATCCAATCCTCTCTCCTCAGGAGTTAGAGAGCCTTCTTGGTAAAATGCATGCTCAAGAGAACCTCCTTGATATGCCCTATGAGATTCTGCTGCTAAGGATCGTACCTGTAAGGACAAAAGTGCCAGAAGAAAAATAAGAAATAAATTGATTATTAGAGCCAAAAGAAAATAATCCAATTCAATCATCAAATCAACCCAAGCATGCACTTTTGCAAATCATCACAACTATTTTTTTTTTATAAGTGCAAATCATCCCAACAATTGATTCATCATTCTGTATATAGTTCTAATGGTACACTGAATGGACTTTGTAATAAAATCCTTGTTACATTGAAGCAGGAAAGCAAACTCACATCATCCTCAAACTTCAAATCATACACCAAAAATGCGCATACAACGCCTTAAAATCATTGTGTTTAAATATTATATCAATCAAGTTCAAAGCTGAGAATAGATAAATCTGCTTCTCATATAAGTTGTATGAAAATTGTTGTAACGCATATGAGGGTGTATTTAGTTATTTATTTATAAGTTAATGGGTGATTCATTTCAATACAACCAATAAAAAAATTATTACAAAAGCCAAGAGCCTAAGATGGAATGATATGAAGGATTTTATTACAGAAAGGACTGGAATAAGTTTTTTGTAAACAGTATAGTGGGAAGCAAAGTTGCTTCAGAGGGCAGACAACAAAAGGATAAAGAAGAAACTGATTCCCTTTATAAAGACATAGGGGCATAGAGATTAATAATTGAGGGCTTGGAGTGATCATGAAGAGAGGATCTAGTACGAGTTTCGAGAGGTGTGGGCTCATAAATACAGGTATTGAACTCATCCTAGAAAAAAAAAAGGTTCAGCGATCTAGAGAAGGCTTCAATCTTTGCAATACGGTATCTAGCCTTCGTAAGATCACCGTCCAGGTTCAACAATCTTGAGACCATCTCCTTTTCTCAAGGCCCTATATTCGAGCCAGACAATTTCTTGAAGTTGTTTGTACCAGTACCAAATAGAATTGTATAAGAAAGGCAGGGATTGCAAGAGGAATGGGTGGACATTAAAGTTATTTTTGAAAAGACTTATTATTATGCCAATTAGGTTTTCTTGGAGCATGCCCTTTACGAGAAAGGTTCTGAGTAAGTGAAGGATGTGAATTCAAGGATATTTCCATCAATTTTGCACTGCTTGTTAATGGGAATGTCAAAGGTTGGTTCAGTGCTAAGAGATTTGTCAAGGTGACCTATCGCCCTTCTTGTTCACTCTTCAGATAGACATGCTAGCAAAGGCAGAAGATTATAGTCTGAAGCAAGGAGTAAAAAGCAAGAGTATCCCCTTTGTTGAGAATCATAGGATATTCTTAGAATATCCTCTTATCTATTCCCTAGGATATTCTTAGAATATCCTATCCTATGGTTCTTATTTATTCCCTTGTGATATCTCCTGTATCCTATCCTATATTTTCCCTGTGATATTCTGTAATATCCTCTGCTTATTCCATTTTTGTATATATATAGGTGTCTCTATACTCATTTAATACTGACTATCTATCCACATTTTCACAAGAAAATCATCATTTTATATTTCTTCACACAGATCGTGCTCACATACGGCTTCGAGCGAGCCCTCTCCTCCGGCCTGATCTTCTCGCCGATCTCCGCGAATCTTCTCGGACGGATCTCCAACAGATCTCTTCAGATCTTCTCCCACGATCTTCTCCCACATCCTCACCCGATCACATCAACTCCATCGGTAACACCTCGTGCGTCGATCGCCGCCTGCAGACTGGACAGTGACAAGATACCTTTACCTATATAATTCACTGGTTGAAATTACTGGTAATCATAAAGATATTCTGTGAATATCCTCCTCGTTTATTCCTTTCAAGATATTCTTATAATATATTATCCTATTGCTTATTTCTGATATTCTGTAATATCCTACTTATTCCATTTTTTTTATATATAAAAGGCTCTATACTATGAATAATTACCTTATCTTCATTTTCAATAAGAAGATTTCATTTTCTTATATTTCTTCACACCCTTCATTTTTTTCATAGGCAACTTCAGCACCACCCATTAATTTACTTATGAAACTTGTTATATCAGACGTCTTTTCCTTTATTGCATCAGATTGGTGAGTCCTATATATATATAAGTCCAATATGTAATGTAGAGATAGAGATTCATTATTCTGAGGAAATAATAAAATTAGGAATTCTCTATTTTTCTCTCTTCACTTCAGACGTGTTCTAAGCAGAGAAACCTAATTTTCGGCCGATCGTGTTTCATTCCGATCTCCTCTCCACCGCCGACCCTCTCACCACCGCACTACAAGCACCGCTTCTTCATCACGGCGACTTCCCGGAAGTCACTCCCGAAACCAATATCGGCCGCAGAGGGCCGACCGTACCGGCACACCCCGCCGGAACCCATCCCACGCGCCCATCACGTCACAGTCTTCTCCGGCAGCCTCGCCGTCCACGCGCCGGCGCGTGAGTGCGCGTGTGGGCGCGTGGCTTCTTCTCCGGTGACGCGCCTCCACAGTCAGGGTCGTCCGGCGCCGTCTTGGTGTTCTAGCCCTCCGGTAATCCGTCACCCGAGCACTCTTCTCCACCTGCCCTTTTTGCCGCTCGTCTGTCGCCTGCCATCTCTTTGCCACCGCGCGCCCGGGCTCTTCTTCTGGCCGCTTCTGGCCCATCTTCGCCTCATTTCGGGCTTCATCTTCGCTGTATTCTCTACGGTATGGGTCCCTTTTTTTTTATCTTCAAGCTCCACAGCCGTGATTCGCCCTCTTATTAGGGCTCTCTTCAATCCAAACGTGGTTCAATCTCCGCCTGGATATGGCAAATTCAAAATTCTATTTTTACGTCCATATTCCCTGACTCCTGGTCATCACACGTAAAAATTGACGCAGAATGCACTATCTCTCCCGGGTCAACTCGTGGAACTCCGTTCATAGGACGCGCGTGATTCACCTATTACACCTAGTGATGATATACCGAGTCGACAAGTGCAATCGAAGAAAATAAGATGCAATAACCATGTAGCCAGACATTATGGCAATTTCTCATTGATCCAAAAATTTTGCTTCATCTTCTGCTTACAAGACATGTTCTAAGTTTCTGAATCGTGCAAAAGCTCTATACACGAATGATATCCAAATGCCTTTATGCGCCAGCCGCTATCATAATATCCGCCAATAAAGCATATGGATCTATCTAATTATATCGCCGCATTGCTCTCTTAAGGAGGAGTTCCCGACATCGATGCCTCTTAATAGTGACGCCGGGCTCAACAAACGCAGTTGACAAGTTCCTCGTATGGTCCTTACTCATCGCTCCATCCTGACCCGGTATCTCCGGCATCGATTCTGTACCCACTACCATCCCCGCCCCGATGATGTGTTTGCTCTCGTTTCCTCCTCAGATCTCCTCCACACGCACTTTGCCATCTGATAGCCCTTTAGATTCTTCTGTGTTAGTTTCTCATACTAACCTTCGGGGAGGACGCAGTGGTACCAGAGGTCGAGGACAACGTCCTCATTGCTCCTATTGCAATAAGCTTGGCCACTCCCGTGATCGTTGTTATCAGTTGCATGGACGTCCTCCCCGCACTGCACACGTGGCCCGGGCCGATTCTAATTTCGCCTGCACTCGAGCCTCGCATTATCCAGTGGTATTCCTCCTAATCGATGCTGGAGTATGATGCCTATCGCCGCTTATCACGCGTGCCCAAGCCGATTATGTTGCCTCTCGCTTGCCCGTGACCCGTAATGCCTCCGCCCTCGCTCTTACTCATACATCTTCGACCCCTGATTCTAGACTCCTCGTGCCTCCGATCACATTTCGGTAATAAAGATCTTTTCTCTCTTCTTACCACTACCCCTTACTTTACTCCATCGTTACCTTAGCTAATGGTTCTCAAACTGTACTAAAGGCATTATTCGCTCATCCTCTCCCTTCCCTTCCTCTCACTCGTCCTTTATACCCGAGTGTCCCTTTAATCTTATTTCTCATCAAAGAAATCACTTCGCACTCTTAATTGTTCCATTATTTTTTCTGATAAATTCGGATCTTGCAGACCGGAGTACGGAAGACAATTGGCACTGGACGAGTCACAAATGGCCTCTATCACCTCACCCGCAATCATCTCCCGTAGCTTATGCCTTCCACCGACGCCCACTCCTCATCCACGCCCGCCACCCTGGGCCTTCTAAGTTCCAAGATGGTCCCTCGTTTTCCACTTCGGTCGCCACTGCAAGGTGAGTCCCGTCACTGGGAAACATACTCGTCTCGCCTCGTAGCGTTTGCATAATCGGGCAACATCTCCTTTTGTCCTTGTCCACACCGATGTTCGGGTCCTCATTTGGACCACTACTTAGTTTCAAAAGATTTTGTATATCACTTTCATTGATGACTATTCTCGATGTACTTGGTTATTTTTAAATGAAAAACTCGAATTCCGAAGTATTTCTATTTTCCGTAAATTTTATGTCGAAATTCTTACCTGGGGCCTAATATTTCATTCGCGTTAAGACGTAGAATGAGCACGCCAGAATATTTTTCTCGCACCCTTTATTTCATTTATGTCCCAACATGGGATGTCTCAGTGATCTTCTTGTGCTCATACTCCTCGAAACAAAATGGGGTGGTGACACCAGAATCGTCATCTTATTGGGGCGGCTCGTGCTCTCAGCCTCCTTATCATGTTCCTTTTTCGTTTTTTTTTTGGGGGGTGTCCTTACGACAGTATTTGATTAATCGTATGCCCTCATCTGTATTACATGCTCAGATTCTTCATTCACTTCTTTTCTCTGACCAACCTCTTTATTTCCTTCCTCCTGCATTGTTTTTGGTTGTGCTGCTTTGTTCGTATTACCGACAAGGAATGAGAGCGAAACCATTGCGAACCCTGAGTAATCTTCTAGGCTACTCCAGGCTTAGGAAGGTTTATCGTTGTTATTCCCCTCGGACTCATTGATACTTTCTCTCAGCGGATGTCACCTTGCCGAGATTCCCCGCCTTCTTCTCCTCAGGTCTCTTCGGATTCTTGAAGTCTTTACCTTCCTATCATCTCTCGCCTGGGTTGGTGATCTATCTTCTCGTCCCCTTCGGGGTCTATCATGGCCGTGCAGTGCCGTTGTTCCTTTTCGCCTGTGAGCTAGGTTGACTCACTTCCTCTCAGCCGACTACTCCTACCCAGGCTCTGCACATTGCGATGACTGCCCATTCAATAACCGGAAGGTAATCGCTACACTTTAAGCAATCCTCATCCTATTTACAATTTTTTGAGTTACCATCGATTATCTTCACCTACTCTGCATTTGTTTCTACTATTTCCTCTGTTTCTCTTCCTAAGAACACCAATGAGGCACTTTCCCATCCGGGCTGGCGACAGACAATGGTGGATGGACTAGTGCTCACTTACCGTGACTTGGGATGCAGTTGTTTCTTGGGTTAGTGGATTCAAGTTGGTTAATCGTTGGGTCTACAGTTAAGGTTGGTCACGATGAGTCGAGTTGATCCTTAAGGCGCAGTTGCTAAAGGATATACCCAGGTTTATGGTTCTGATTATGGTGACACCTTCTCCCCTGTTGCCAAGATTGCTTCTGTCCGTCTGCTTCTCTCCACATAGGCGCTATGTGTTCTGGCCGCTTTTCGATTGGATATTAAAAATATTCCTTCCTTGGTGATCTCGTAGGAAGTTTATATGCGGAGCGATACACTGGTTTGTTGCTCGGGTGCGGTTTAGTGTGCGAGGTTGTAGCTCTATATGGCTTGAAGCCGATCTCCTCGAGCATGGTTTGGCCGTTTTAGTTGTTGTTCAGAATTTGGCATGCTTCGCGTCTGACCGGACCACATTCGATTTTTATCATCATAACTCTTCGGGACAGTGTATTTATCTGGTTGTTTATGTGGATGACGTCGTGCGCAGGCGTGATCGGGATGGTATTCGAAGCCCAAAAGCAACATGCCTTCACTCACTTTCAAACTAAAGACTTTAGGAAACTTCAGTACTTTTAGGAATTAAAATAAGCTCAATCGATTACGGTGTAGTCCCCTCTCAATGAGTATACTTTAGACATCTTGGAAGAAGCAGGTATGTTAGGCCCATGCCAGTTGACGCCTATGGATCTGTCTCCAGCTTATTACCCGGGGGCGGGAGTCTTCGGAGATCTGGGAGATAGACGGTAGTGGTAAGCGAATTATCTCACCATTACTCGGCCCGGACATTTCCTTTTCCGTCAAGTGTTATTTAGTCAATTCCTACGGTCACCATGTGATATGCATTGGGATCTTTGTAATCCGCATTCGCCGATATATTAAGTACGAGGGTCGGGTGTTGTACGAGAATAGAGATCTACACCCGGGTTATTAGTTACCTGAAGTCTGAGATTGGGGTGACTCACCCACAGATAGACGTTCCACTTTAAGGTATTGTTTTTTCATTGGTGGTAACCTAATATCTGGAAAGTAGAAAACAACTGTCTGGTAAGCTAGATCTGGCCAGTGGCCAGAAGTGAGTTATGGCCTTGGCAACATGTGAACTCATATGGTGAGACACCTTCTCCGAGGAGTTGAGATTTGGAAAGAGGTGAGCAGATGAAGCTTTCATTTGTGATAACCGAGTGCTGCATGTGCATCGTCAGATCTTATGAAAGGACCAAAACACATTGAAGTTGGTTGCCACTTCATTGAGAGAAGATCGCATCGGGATGTATAGTACTAGTTTTGTCAGATTCAAATGATGTGCGGAGACATTTTACTAAATCTCGGAGGTCACAGAATTAATCATTTGTAGCAGGCAGTGCGTATAAGCATATATGCTCGAAGCTTGAAGTGTTAGATATTATGCAGGTCTTTTCCTTTATTGTCTTCTTTGTATTATGAGTCCACATATAAGTCGATATGTAATGTAGAGATAGAGATTCATTATTCTGAGGAAATAATAAAAATTAGGAATTCTCTATTTTTCTCTCTTCACAAAACTGATGAGTATGTTACTTATAGCTAGGGGTGGGCATGGTTCGATTAAGCAGATCATTAGCTGAAAATAAGCATTATTCGGTTTTTGGTTTGTTATTATATAAACCAAAAACCTAACCATTAATATGGTTAACCAAATCTTCAATTAACCATATATTGGTTTTTCGGTTAACCATAATTAAAAAATAAATTTAAAATTCCATACTCATATATTAAAGTTCAAATTATATGTTTTTTTTTTTTTGATGGGTAAGCGACATGTAGTAACCACAAAAAATCTGACAAAGTTGCCCCAGTATCTTTGGGATGTGTTACTAGGGACCACAGCCAAAGAGCCAAAAAGTTCGGGAAAAACCACCAACCCCAAAAAATCATCTATACCCCATCCACGTTAGAAAATAATTATTATTATAAATACAATAAAAAAATGCAAAGAGAAAAAATGAATACGATCTATTGATTTGCAATCTCACTTGACACTTATTAAACATAATTCCATGTTATAATACAACCACAAATAATATATGAAGTAAGCGAGTTAGATATTTAATCACGATTTTTTTTTAATCAACCATGTTTAACAACTTGATAAAAAAAAAACAATCACGAAAATCATAGCCTATGTCTTGGTTTGGAAAACATAGTAAAAGCTTGGTTTTGAGGAAAAAAGTAAAAGCGACGGATAAAAGCGGGAAAGTCATAAGTCACACAAGTAGGGAAACCTATTTTATATATATATTTTTTTATTCTTCGGTTGTTTAATCGAAACCATGGTTTTTGTATTATGTAAACCGAAACCGAGATTTGTGTAAAACAAAAACTAAAACCGAACCACTATTTTTCAGTTCGGTTTCGGTTTGGTTTTTTTATCAATTCGGTTTATTAGGTTTTTTTGCCCACCCCTACAGTTATAGCTCACATAGTAATGAGTAGGATGTTAACACAGTGATCAAAAACAAGTGTTGATGCCTTGAAATGCCACAGTCCAAATATATTCTAGTTTTCATTCATAATATTCCTCTATTCTTTTCTTGGAAAGGATCTGTTTGTGAAAATCAACATTAGTGCCACGTCTATACATCTTTTCAAGTTCAAAGAACTCCCAACCACCCCAACCCACCCACCCACACCTCTTTGCCTGAATTATTCCTGAAGACTCTTAAATCAAGAAATTGAAGATTTGTCAACTTCATTTTTCATGAGACCTTTTTTACCTTTGCAAAGCAGTTTCTCTTTTCTGCCACCTCAAAAGTAGTGCTACACCTTGGAGCCTAATGAATCTTTCCCCTCTAAAATTTTCTGCTTAATCCTTCCAAAGTTGATTCTGCTTCTTCCTTCCCCCAAGGATAGAACTCTAAGACTCCCAAACAAGGGCAGATTTAGCTAGGGCCCAATGGGGGCACTTGCCCCCACTGAAATTTTTTTTTTGGAGGTCCTACAGAAAAATAGCTTGATGCCAGGATGACAAAAAGCTTAAGATGGGAAAGGGCAGCAACTGAACTGTGGGAGAATATTTGTTCTTTCATATCTCGAGACATCATTTATGAAAGAAGTCTCAGAAGATCTCTTCCACATCATTGCACAAGACTAGTTTTTTTTGTTTTTTTTGCCTCATTAGGAGACATGTGGATATGAGGCCTACATGGGTTGCTCCTATAGTTACTTTATTAAAAAAATAAAATTAAAAAAAGATATATTTCCATGGATGGGAAGTCCATTAATTAAATTAAAATGGGAGTCAAGCAAATGCATTTGGGATCATAGGAGTGGGATTATTCAAGCTTTGAAAAAAAAGACAATAATAAAATAAATGAATAAAATCAATTTTAAGCGAGCTATTAAAGCAAAAATACTTGCTTTACCTAGGGCCTATATTGGCAAAGCCTCTTTTTTTTTTTTTTTTTTGGTAGGCAAAAGGAGAAATTTATTAAAAAAGCCATAAAGTACAACCCCCTAACGCATACAAGGAGTATACAGGGGAGACCACTGACCTATACAAAAAGGAGAGGACAAACAAAAAACAAACCTCCCCCACACCAAAGCTAGCTCCTAAGATTAGCTCCCCTTGAAAGGCACTCCTTTGAACCTTATATTACAAGATTGACATCTTGTATGCGGACCAAAGAGGTTGGCTAAGAGGACCTCAAGTAAGGAGTAAGGACATCGCCAACTAAAGGAGTAGTCAATTTTCACTTTGATGGATGCTCCATGGGGTACCCAAAGGCAACCCAAGATTGGTGGAGAGATTAAGGTCATCAGGTTTCAATGATAAAAGCTCAGTCTAGACCAAGAGATAAGGGTTTTTCTATTAGCTTTGTCGGAGGGCCTCGTGCAGGCAAAAACTATGGCCTGTCCAATCTTGTAGTGGAGAAAGATTCTTTTTTTGACAGGTAAATGCACGGTTGTATTTTAATAAAAGAAAATAAATGCTCAAAGGACAACCTAAAGCATACAGGAAGCATACAAAAGGAGATCAGTGGGAGGTACAAGAGAGATAAATAATAAGAAAACCAAAAAACCAACCCACCAGCCCTCATCAACAACCCATCCAAACCAAAAAGTCAATCGAAGAATCAGGTCTATCTGTAGTGAAGAAAGATTCCCCATTACAAGATGCTCTATTTGTTAAGAGTTCTTGCTTAGCCAATCAAGTGGCAGACTTCAATGTCTTCCTTTTGAGATTTTTTGCCTCCTTGAGTTGTAATTAGGGTTTGTTCATATTCTACTCTCAAATTCTTGTAAACTGTTACAGTATTTTAGCTTATAAGGCTCCATCCTAGGGAGTTTCTGCTCTTATCTTCTTCAGAATTATATACCATGGAAAGAATTTGTTTCGCATTGCTAATAATTAGCTGGTTCTAACTATTATCCTTTTCAATAGACAAAGTAGGTTCATATCTAAACAACAGGAACTTTTTAAAAAGATGGTTAATTGAAGTAGACAAGGTATCAAGACACTGCTAAGGCTAAAAGTAAAAACTAAAAAGCAAGAGTTGGCTCACATCAATCTGACACAATTCAAACCATGAACAAGTTGAGAAAAGAAATGTGACCAGACCACTATAACCTAGCAAACAAATTATTTGCATGCAACTCCAACCGGTGCATTCCTTCAAAATTCTTCTATTTTACTCTTTCTATATTGTAAGACAGGCATACAGGAGAACCCTTCTCCAAACCACCTTGTAACTTTCACCTAATGATATTTAGTAAACTAAGCAATAATTGATTGAAGAAAAGCAAAGAACCAAACAGAAGAAGAGATCACATAGCACAAATCAGATGCCCATTTACAATAGGTTTAGATTCTTTTGAGGGTAAAGCCACATAGCATGATTCAACCTAAAAAGCAAAACCTCAACATTGTCCATTTCCAATCTTGGAAATGTCTTAAGAAGCAAGGTTTCTATGTGCAATGGATTAATATATGCTCCTCTAGCCCTTCATTTTGTTTATAAAGGCAAACATCAGCTATTCATACTTCATCCTCTTTTCTTTAATTACAGACTTGTTAGAAATCTCTTGAGATAGAGCTCATTCACATAGGCACCCCGCCAGTTTCTATGTCTTTTGATAGTAAAATTTTGTCGATTGCCATCAAAGATATGCAATATCTACCTGCATTGCATACCTCATTAGCTACGAGGATAAAAGTCGAAATTGTTGAATGATCGATCAAAGAAAATGCACTTGCTAAGAGCACTTAGATATCGACTTATCCTAAAGCACAATTGAAAAGGTTCAAACGTCACAGAAAAGAGTTCTGATTCTCTCTCCCAATTAAATAAGTTCCTTCTTATTATTGAAGTCAGAAACCCGATATTGTCTTCTGTACATCTTTTAGGCAGTTTTTTTCTGTTTCAGCCGTGAGGTGTGTATCCGTACTTGTCTACCAACAGCCCATACGGCGCCTCTTAATAATACATACATCGAATAACATATCAAAAAAAAAAAAAAAAACAAATTCAGATCAAATAAAATAATCTCACCAGCTTGCAGCTTCCACGATACAATTGTACAAAGCAGAAAACCCATTAATATCTCATGCCCAAACACATAAAAACAGCACAGCTATTTACAAACACACAATCAAGCAATCACCAGATTCACAAACAGATCTAGCACTTGTATAAGCTCGATGGCGCCACTCATTACAACTAGTACCAGGCTACACCATTTAAAATTAAAATTTGTAAAACAAAAAAAAAAATCTCCAACAAGTATAAATACCCAGGAGACGAATTCAATTCAAATCAAGAAATCTCACCTGCTTGTAGCTACCCCCATTTCCCGGAATAAAGAGAACGGGAACTCCCACTAAAGAGCTTCTTAAGATGCTCAGCAAAAAATCAATCTTCTTTCCACCCTTCATGGTACAAAAAATAGCCCATGGGGAGACGCCAAATGGGCAGAAGTAGAAATGGGAATGTAAGTGGGATACATGTAAGTCATCACACACCCATTTGAAACAGGCTTCAGCAGACCGTACAATGCCGCGAGACTGATCCAAATGCATAACACGATCAAAGCTCCCACCCTGCACTTAGCTCTAAACCCTTGCATTATTTTCGCAATCGAATCAAAACCCAGCACTCAACTCAGTCTTCCATAAAAGAAAACATTTGGAATTTTGTTCAAAATCAATGAAGCCATGGAAGAGAAGTCCAGATCTCAGACTGACCCCAGACAGTATACTATGTACTTTGATTAGGGGTTTGAGAGTCTTTGTAGAGCATTAGGTTTTTCCAGGAAGTGGTTTCCTGGCGAGACAACGGATGTGAATCATTTGATCTTCAACTGGAGCAAGAGTTTGGATCGATATTGACCAGGTTGGGTTTTGTCATTCAGAAATAAATTTAATATTTAATATTCAATGATAGGAATTTAAATTTGTTTCCAAAAAAAATATTTGATGAATTTAATTCTTTATATCAACGGTAGATTGATCTATTTGGCAAAAATCAGCGTTGATTGGTTGTGGATTAATTATTAATTTATTTATCACCCCCTTATTCTGATTACATTTATTTTATTTTTTGAAAATTAAGGCCTTAATAGTGTTGAAAATTAACTTAGACTTTATAATTCCCATTGATAGATGCAATAATAATATTATAAGTTAATGAAGTTTGTTCCTAGTATCCGTACAAAAAAAATAGTTGTTTTGTTGCTTCATCTTTAGGTTTTTTTATTATTATTCTCATTTATGTTATTTTCAGGCATTCGATATTATTTTGGTTGCAAACATGTGCCTCTTTGTTTAATATCTCCTTTTGGATGTATCGTTACCCTTACCTTTCTGAGTGATTATTTTTCGGATATACAATGTCCTTATCTTTTAATATTTATTTTTAATTATCTGATTACCCTGTCCTTTCAATATTTATCTATTTTGACGTACGGTGCCCTCGTCTTTAAGTATATTATTTTCATCATAGCCTTATGTTGTTCATGTCATTTTAGATTATATTTTGTTTGTTTCATTATTTTTGTGGTTGCGGTTGTTCATATCATTTTATGGCATTCCTTCCATATATATCATTTTCTTTAGAGTTTTTTTTATTAGTTTGACATGCTACTTCTCGTTCCTCCAGGTTTAGTTAAGTAACTTGTGTTTTCCTCCTTGGTAGTATATTGCTGAGAATGGTATGGACATGCTGAGTTCTGATTAGGTTGAGGCTTTCCTTAGTATTTTCTTGATTGTCTTGGCTTACTTTAATCTTGGCTTCTCATACGAGTGTAGATTCTCCTTACGTGTGTTTTGTTGTTTTGTTAGCGGTGGTCATTATTCTTTGATTCTCGACATTTGATTAGAACCTTTTGGATCTTGTTTTGAGGTTTTGACTCGCATTGACTTTGTATTGGCGTTTTATTTTGTTACTTGTTTTTTGAGTGTTTTTAGAGCCCCTTTGGTTGATTCGGTTTAAGCATACTAGTGTTTTTCTATTGAACTCATTTGGAGGTCTCATTTTTTTCGATATAGTTCATCTAATTAAACCATGATACCATCGAATATTGTAAGCGTATTTGTGATTTCATGAAGTTTTGTTGTCTAAGATGATTTTTCATTTGCGGGATATTTAAGAATTAAAGTTGGAAGGGGAGGTGAGAGAGGAGGAAGCCTCTATTTGCATATAAGATATAGTCTCTAACATAGGAGTGAGAATATTTTTCGAACAATTGACCTATAATTTGATGCTTAAACTTGTTTATAAGTTTTTTTATTTCATGGGATGATGGACTATATTCTTAAAATATGAGAAATACCAGAAACTGCTATAGTTTGAGTTTTAATAACTTGGGTTTGGAAGTCCCCCAATTTTGGGAGGTAATTCGAAACTTGAGAATGACTAAAGCAGAGGTGACTAGCTGAAAGTTGCCTCTCTGAGGTAAATTTAATATTTCTTTTTTAGTTATGAAATATTTTTATAGTTATTTTAATGTTTAACTAATTGGTTGGTACATATATTTAATTTATTGTTTTATTTAATTAGTCATTAAAATATATTATTATTGTTTTATTTTACTTGTGAATATATTTTTGTTGTTTTTTTAATTATATTTATCTGGTAGTTTTTAATAATTTAATTCATTTTATAATCCACGAACCATCGATCTTCATTTATTCAAATTCTCATTTCATTTATAATTTCAATTTTTTTCAAGTTTCAAATTTCAAATTTTCAAGTACAAAAGTGTCATAATTTCAAAATTCAACTTCACAATTTATAATTTCAAATTTTCAAGTTTTTAATTTCAAAATTCAAGCGTCTAATTCAATTAAAATCCCTCATTTTCTAATTTATAATTTAAAATTTTCAAGTTTTCAATATTTAAAAAAAAAAACCAATTCACTTTAATTTCAAAAATTCAAATTCTACCAATTTATAAATTTAAAATTTCAAGTTTCAAATTTCCAAATTATGATTATTCAAATCAAATTACCCTAATTTCAAAAATTAAAATCCTAAATTTCAAAATTTTAATATTTAGTTCAATTTAAAATTAAAATTCAACTATTTCCAATTTAGTTTATAATTCAATTATAATCTCAGTTCAATTAAGAGTGTCATAATTTCAAAATTAAATTATATGAATTTATATTTAAAGTTTTTTAAATTCAAATCTCAAATTTATAAAATTACAGGATTCTTAATTTCAAATATAGTTCTAATTTCAAACTTCAAATTCATTTCAAAATTCTCAAATTTTCAAAATTTCAATTTAAATCAGTTTTCAAGCATTCAAAACACATGATTAATTGTAGAGTTCTTATAAGATGGAGTATATGGAGTTAATTTATGTAACAAAAAAAAAGAAGAGTTTAGATTGGGCGCGACATCCCACATGTATCGTTTTATAAATAATTATATTAAATTTATTATTGAATGTGAATATTTTGTATTATTTTGTTATTATCTTAACATTTTTAATTGATAAGCGCTTTAACGATATCGTTTGGGTGCACATTTATCTCATATAAACTTTCAACGATTATTTGTTTATCACATGTCTTTAAATGCTTTTGTATTATTATTAACATATTTGTATTCGTGATCGATTAGTCAATTTCATTAGTTTGTTAGGACCGAGGCCGGAGCTTTAGGGAGCAGAAGTCATTATCTTCCATCATTACCTATCAAGTAGTAACTGACCTTTGTCATAGATTCGATTTTTTAGAGGCGTATTTTCTTATAAGAGGAGTCTATGTTGGGTTTGCCTTATTTATTTTGTTTTCCTTTAAAATCAGCAAAATAAGTAACTATTCATTGTTTTTAAAATGGTTTTAAAAAAATAAAAAAGAGTATTGCATTTAAAATGGGGAACGCATAATAACAAAAAATGCGAGGTCCATACAAGGTTAGCTTTATTTTATTTATTTAGTTATTATGTAACATTATTTTATCTATTTAAATATTTTTGCATAACATTTTTTCTTTTCAACGTAAATAATTTAAATATATTACAAATTAATTGAAAATTTAGAGTTTGTTTCATTATGTTTTAAGTTAAATAATGATAATAAAATAGTTTTGTATTATATAAAAGGCGTTAACAAGTTGTTTTTAAAATCATCAAACATGTAAATGAGATGATTTTAACGTCTTTATATGGTACTATACCTCACGTATGAAATTAGTCTGTGGTTTGTGCAGGCCCAAAGGCCGGCTTTGTATCACGCGGATCGGCTCGAAACCCAGCGTAGAATTACGAAGACGAAAAAAAAAAGAAGTTGTGAAGTGTCGAATTATATATAATGAAGGTGCTTTTATAGGCTCACCAATTTCTTCTCAATTACCCATCTTTTAAGATGAGTAACATGAACTCATATACTGAATTTCATTCATGAACTTCCATTAGTTCAGGCAATCAGATGGTCATTCACCATTTTATTGCACTTCTGTTTTAATTTAATTTATTACTTTTTAAATAAATAAAATATCATACATATTTTAACTATAATGCTCTTTACTTATATGAAGATTATATTGTGTTTATCTTCTTCATCTTCTATACTACTACCCATTCGCACCAATGTTGGCATACTCTTCTTCCGTCTACCAGTAATGATCATTTGACTTGTTTGTTGAATGGTTTTTTAGATTTTCAATAGTTATTTTTATCAAAGATACAAAGTAACTTTCGTTATTGTTGGGATTGTTTGTCGGTAGAAGAAATAATTGATTATGATGTCAACAATTTCAAACATCATATCAAGTGACCTGGATCATTCACAATTTTGAGGAGTGAAGAGTATATATTGCATCCAACAGGTCGGACTCCCTCAATATATCTTTATTCTTAAATTTAATTGTGACATTGATATATATATATATCATGATATGAATTTGTTTGGATTTGGTAATATCTTGTGCTGATCATCCTGGAATAAAAGTACATGTTTTTTTAAAGCTATTTGTTAATAAAGCTATTAGTTGGTCAAACAACGAACAACTCTCTCATCTTATTTTCGGGTGGATGTCAAATCAGGAGGTAGATGCTTTCTAGCACCGATATATCTGAGATTTTGGGTCCGTTATTTCTTTTTGTTATAAGGATATTTGTAAGTCTTTGTATGTTAATGGACAAGCTAATGACCAGTTCTCTTCCAGAGAACCCTAACCCTTTACATATATTATCATTGGCCGCGTATTCAAGATATTCAAATCATTTTTGTCATTATTGGTCTGAAATCATATATTTCATTGTTTTATTTTACGGATCTAGGTTTTTTTTTTTTTAAATTAAGTGGTTTCTTTCACATCGATCTGAGTTTGCTTTTGTTTTTCTTCTATTTTTTGTTTTTTTTGTTTTTGTTATTGATTTGTTGTAGTGGTTAGTTGTCAATTTATCATTGTGCAGACATTATTGAGTTTTGCGATGATAATTCGGATGATAAAATTTGATCAGGTTTGTGATATATTGAAGATATGTAATCTATCGATTTTATTTATATTAATCTGAATCCTGCATCATTATGTAAAGTTTTTAACATTCTATTGATTGTATTACTAATCCGAATCAATAAATTTATTTATTTCCTAAAAATAAAGAAAAAAAAAAGAGAAGCTAATGAGGTAGTTGCTGTGTTAACAAGGCATTCTTGTTTTATGCTAGTCCTACGGTTTAGGGTAAGAGTAGCCCATGTTTTGTCAGATCTCGTGTAATTTCTGGTTGATTAATGAAGTGTCCTATTCTTAAAATAAAAACACAAAATATTACAATTATTATGTAGATAAATATAATAGTGAAGGTCCTACAAATCTTGACATTCTAGACTTAATAGAAACCGACTGAGATTTGGGCACCACAAAATCGGAAGTATAAATTAGAATTAAACTTGGGATAAAAATCATCACACTAAAAAATACTCAAAATTCATCATACTGTGAAATTAACATTGAGAATTAAATATCTTGATTGCAAAATCAAATACTTGCCTTTAGGAAAATTTCTTCAACACCTGTTTATCAAGTAAAAGGAATACTTGCCTTTTAACTGCTGCACCTGTTTATCAAATAAAACCATCTTATTTCCTCTATTTCTTTATTCTTCTTCATTATTTCTATGAGTATTCCTCCTTGTTTAATAGTGTGGAGGTTTTGTTTGGCTATAAATCTTGACATTCTATACTCTGGAAGAACCAAATGAGATTTGAACACCTTAAAATCAAAGGTATAAGATTAGCAGTGAAGCGGAGATGAAAATCATATCCCACAATAATATTCAAAAGTCAAAACATAGAATAAAAATTCAAATACTAAAGGCTTGAAAGCCTTTTTCAAAACAGGCTTCTGTCAGGTATAAGAAAAATTGAATTCAATTGATGAATGTAGCCTTATTAGTTAAGTCATATTAACCGATTTAGCCTCATGGGTGGCTAGAAAGTTGCAGTAAAATTATGTTTGGGGGCAAGGGAAAATTATGGGTTTAAACTTTACACCATCAGGATGTGAGATAGCCCATGACTAACAACACTTCAAGTATATAATGATGATATCACCACCTCCACAAAAATGGTTCAGCAAAAACAAGTTCCAATTATGAGGAAAATCCCTAATTATACTAAAACATCCAGGAAGGAATTGACAAAGCAAACATCCACAAAATGTGCCAGCAAGATCCTTGAAAATAGTCCACTACAGCTCAACTGAGTGAAAATGTTAAAACTAATACTTCAAATAAACGGGCCCCACACCGGAAGGCAAATCTGCATCCTCCCTCCCCATCAGCGGCAGCTGGTAAACTTCATATTGTCACCTTCTCAGCACTCTGCAGCCTCTTTCTGCCTTACACCAACATGGCGTTCGATTAGTCCGGCTCTGCTCGAGGGCTTGTTGTATGTGAATGATTTCGACTCATGTGATCTTCACAAACCACGGTTGGCTTCTCAAGCACAACAGGCATGTACTGTCCTTGAAGGACTTGGAGTCGCTGTTGCCAATACTCAGGAATTGCGATCCCACCAGCCTGCAACAGAAGAGACAACAACAACATCGCGTTTATCATACAGGAATGAATAGCAGCTTTCGTTTAATAAAATGCATTTCATCTAGTTAAAATGACCTTGGCTTTGCGGGCACGTCTTGGGGAAGACAACCAAATTTGGCCTTGTATGTCTTCAACCGCTGGACATTGCCTGAAGGCTTTCTGAAGCAGTTCTTTACGGTGATCAACCGATATGATGGTTGGAACTAAGTTTCTTTGGGATGCCTGCTGCCTGGTTATCAATAGAGTACATACTTAAGCAATAAACATAGCAAAACAAAGTAAGGAAAGATAACAACAATTGGGAGTTTAAACAAATTCAGGAAAGTATCCAGCAAGGCAGGTATGCTACAACTGCTGCATCTTAAAATGAATCAATGAATGAAATTTACAATAGCAACCAGGATGTCCTTCAAAAATAAAAGGGCCTGGGAGGAGTTTAGGTCTGTCCCTTCTAGACTAACTTGTTCCCGGCTCTGCCACTGAACACTACGAGGGCATGCCAATGAAAAAACTTCTGATAAATGCTCCATAAACACACATCAAGAAGTGCATATATTATACAAAGCACATCTACATTCAAGAGAGTCCAGATTAGAAAAATACATTTCAGAAATGTAAACCATTTGGCCAACATCAGCATAAGCAAAATGGTCATCTAGAGATGTTCCCACCTTGAGCTCTTCAGAGAGAGATCCCCTGCCAGCTCCGGCTTTCATATTTGTATTCAAAGTTTGTCCATGAACAAGTGGGCGGAGCAGTCCAGCAGTAGAGACGAGAAATCTTCACAGCTTTCTTCTGTCTAGCTGGAGATGGTTTCATAGGAAATCCGATAAACCCAGTTAGAACTGGCATTACATGAAAGTACAAATATTCAACCCATAAGACAGACCAAAATCAAACATGTACCACAAATCACAGAGCCCATTTAATGGTTGGTTTGAATAAAGCATGAGACAAGTGCAGCACACACCCACAAATTTTATGCCCACTCATTCAAATCCCAGCCATAAGAAGAAACTCAATGATAAGAAATGGGCATGTTAACCTAGAAAAGAGAAAACACCTGCAATTCTTCTGCAGGTCTTTTGGGCAGGTTGGTTGAACCAGGTCTTCACATAGTTCTGCCAGTGCTTCTTGAAGTGCCGTGGGGATAACATTGTTATGCCCCAGTCGTACTTACCTGTCAAACCATATGATTAATGAGATAAACCACTCACCCAATCTGGAAGTTACAAATATCCGTTTTACAAAACAAATAACACAGAAGAATCTACAACAAAGGAATTCCCACGCATCCATATTCCCTTATTCCTATTTCTTCCAGAGAAATTGCAGAAACAAAAGGAAATAACACAGATCAGTTAAATTAATCACTATCTTTTTCCAATTTAACAACGCTTAGATCAAGCTTTCTGAAACGATGAAACATATTCAGAATCACAGTTTCTGGTTTTACTTTCTCGGTTGCATAAAGCTAACCACAATCAGTAAAGATTAGGCAAAACCAAGAAAAGAAAAATAAATATTACAAATGAAAAACAGAAAGAAAAAATCATAATCAGCGACAACACCAATGTTCTCAGAAATTGATCTGAAAGAAAATATAGCTCAATGCCCCAGCACAAAACATCATGACTAATCATTCATGCTTCAAACAAGATCATCACATCAAGCAAAAATGTTTTTATTCACAGCAGGCGGCGATAAATATTTTTCTGAAGAAACAAACAGGAGAAGATCGAGGAGTGGGAAGAGACAGACCGGAGAGTTACAGTGCCGCCAAGGAGATGGAGGAGAAATGGCGTAAGCTGGCTGCTGCAACGCTGATTGAGGTAAGGCGTCTGGGGCTTATAAACACGGGGAGTCTCTCACAAATCCCTAGATCTTTCCGTTTGGGCCGAAATAATGGGCTATTTCAGTTTTCCCCATGTATGGTGGACATAGGCCCAATCGAAAGCCCATGTGGATTTTGTTTGGTCGGAAAGGTTAGCGGCATCAATTGAGGTACCGACTTGATTAATAAAATAAATTTATAGGTGAAATTAAAATATTTTTTTATTTGATTTATCATGTAAGAATTATAAAAGGTCCAAGATAATTAAAATTGTAGTGAAATTTTGGTATATTTCGAAAATTTTTGTTCTTCTCAAAATTGAATTTGACAATGTATAAATTGATTTTTGTTTCTCCTCCATCGTTGATAAACATTCATTATCAATAAAAGCCTATCTTATTTCTCCTAAACAAGAGGTTTCGTTTTTAATCTTTGATGGTACTGTCTGTATTTTGTTTTAATTTTATTTATTTATTTTATTACTTGCTCAAGATTCAACAAATTATTATGGGGAACTATTTTTCATGGATTTACTCGTTTATTTGCCTCATTGATTTATTGATTCTTTGTTTGTAGGTGGCTATAGAGGTTATCCATAAGAAAATTATATATAATTTTAATAAAATATCATTAATATTTTTAATGAAGTTTTTTTACTTCAAAAGTAAAAGCAATTTTTAATTCAAAAACATTTTTTAAAGTCAAAAATTATATCCTAAAATCACTATCACTTTCCAAATATTATAAATTTATGAGTTTATAAATATTTTTTTTTTTTTTTTAAAAAATGTGTGACAAATATAATAACATTATCTAAATTAAATTTAAAAAAAGGATAATCATTATAAACAAATATAACTAACCAAAAAAAGTAAAAAATAAATTGTATAAAAAGAATTAAAATTTATAACAAACAAATTACAGTACTTCTTAAGTAATTAGGTAAGATGTTACCAAATATTCGAAATTTTAGAGAATTTAAAAAATATTTGATTTTTTAAATCACTTTCAAGTGTCGCTAAAAAAAAACTTTTAATGTTTATTAAAGTTAAAAAAAAAACCTTTTTTTATTTTAAAGTATGTTTACAATTATACAAATGAATATATATTATTTTATTCCATAAATATTCTCTTATCATTTTTTTTTCCTATTTGATATAATTTATTATCTCAAAAATACTCCATTCTTTTATCTCATATTCTATAAATATGCAAATATAAAATAACCTTAGTTGGCATTTTGTAAGGGCCTTTCAATGGATAAAACATGAAATGTGGGAAATTTAATGAGTTATAAATTTAATGTTCATTTTACTTTTTTTTCCAAAAACATTTTTACCAAGTCAAAATTTATATCCTAGAATCATCTCTATCATGTTTTTTACCATATTACAAAATGTAGTTTATAAATATTTTTAAAATGTGTATAAATATAGAAGCATGTTTCAAATTAACAATCCATTAAAAATGATAATCATTATAAAAAAAATTATAACTAACCAAAAAAGCTAAAAAATAGTAAGATTTAAAGGTTTATAAACAAATTACAAAGTCACACAGAAATTAATATGTAAGATCTTTAACAAATATTTGAAAATTTAGAGTATTTAATAAATATGATTCTTTTACTTTCTTAAAAATCACTTCAAGTTTTACGTTAAAATATACAAAACAGATTTAGAAGAAACTAATGTGCATGTCACGTAAAAATGGTAAATATATTAATTTTTATATGAAATGTTTAAAAAATTAAATAACAATTTAAAATAAAATAATAAAAATTATTTATTAATTTTTAATATAATATTTTATTCCATAAAAATATTCTCATACCATTTATTTATTATATTTGATATAATTTATTAATTTAAAAATATTTCATTCTTTTGTCTCTTATTCCATATGCATGCATTTTCCAAGTATCATCGTTATTAAATTATTCTTCTATATTTATAATTACTCTTGTATATTTATGTTATTTTGCAGACAATGGTATATTTATGTTCTTCAACAAGTCAATTGTTGAGATTGTTAACGGTTAATTTTTATATGAATTTAATGCTATTTTACCGGTTATGAAATAGTTTACAGATGGGGGCATGAAGTAGACCCATATCTAGGCCTATCACGATGCTCCGCCAAGCCCCAGAGTTCATGATTTTTGTGTGTCCTTAGTTATTTATTTAATTGTATTTTTTGGATTTGTTTATTAGGGTTTTCTGTTGGTGCCTATAAATAACACCTTATGTTATTGTTTTTAGTGAGACTTTATATGAGATTGAAATTTTGAGAACTTCGTTCTTTTTATTTTGTTCGCTTTATTTTAATTTTATTATTATTTATAATCGGCTACGTTAATTTGATATCGGCTGATTGGAAAAGCGTGTTGAAGGTTTTAAGTATAACATTTGGATTGACTATTGATGTTATGTTGTGGGGAACCACCATAAATTTACCAATGAAAGGCGCGGTTATGGTCGCCTTTCTGCGTGAAAGTTTAAAGAAGCGTTAGGCGAGCTGACAAAAAGGTTATAGCCCAAACAAACCGTCTTGTGTTTTTTAAATCACGAGTTTACTCATGCAGCCTAACAATTTGATGATAATCACTACGCAAATCTATCTTAGAGAACTAACTAGAACCAAGTAATATATCCAACATATCCTTAAGGGGAGGGATAGGAAATCTATATTTAATTGTGATCTTATTGATGGCTATACTATTAACACACATTCTCCAAGATCCATATTTCTTAGGTGTCAACAAAGTTGGCACTGCACAGGCTTAAAGGTTATGCCTTCTGAAATCTTCTCCCCAAATTTTCAGTTTAATTTCAAAATTCAAGAATCATAATTTCCAATTTCAAGTCATTCAATTTCTAATTTAAAATTTAAAAATTTCAAGTTTCCAATCTAAAAAAATCAATTGCCTTAATTTCAAAATTCAACTCCCCCTATTTCTAATTTCAAATTTTAAAGTTTCCAATTTCCAAATTATCGATTACGATTTCAAAATCAAGTGTATAATTTCAAAATTCAAATCCTAATTTCCATTTCAATATTTAAGTTCAATTTAAAATTAAGTCGCAATTTCGATTTAAATTTCCAAATTTCAAATTTAAAAATTAAAAATTCTAAATTTCAAAATCTAGTGCCCTAACAAATTTCAAAATCTCATAATTTCAAAATTTAAAGTTTTAAAGTTTATAATTTCAAAATTACGATCAGTGAATTTGAATTCGAATTAATAAGCTGAATTTAAATTAAGTCATAATTTATAATTTCCAAATATCAAATTTATAAAATTAAAGTTCTTAATTTCCAAAATATCAATTCAAAATTCTCAAGCAAATTCAAAGCTCAAATTTTTTAAATTTTAATTTTAAATCAGTTTTTCAAACATTCCAGCCTACTTGATTGGTATTACTGATTAAGTATAAAAAATGGAATCTTGCAGAGGTAATTTATATAACAGAAAAACGGGTTTGGATGGGACATGACATCACATGTATCATTTTTATAAATAATTATCACATGAATTTGCAAACAATTTCTTAATGAATGAATCTTTTATATTTTGTTGTTCGTTAACGTTGTTTCGCAATTGATAATCTTTGGAGTGCAGCGTTGCATCTCATGGTTTGTAACTATGTATTTATATGTCTTGTATCTTATCTTTTGTATTACGTTTGGTCGGTCTTGATTTTCCTTGGTTTACAACAGGGATGCTGCAGAACTTTTCGTCATCTTTCTCGATAAATAGCCAGTATATTAAGCTTGAAATGATTTTTCGACGCATGTTCTTGCTCCGAGAATCATATGTACCATTTATTTTTTATTTATTTTGTTTTCCCTTTTAAATGGAAACAAAAATAAGTGTAGCAAAAATAAGTAATATTTCAATAATTTTAAAATGGTTTAAAAAATAAAAACAAGTCTTGAATTTTAAGTGAAACATAATAACAAGATGCGAGATCCGCCAGAAAGCGGCTGGCTTTATTTTATTTATTTAGTTATTTTGTAACATGATTATTTAAATATGTCTTCAACCGGTGGACATTTGCCTGAAGGCTTTCGAGATAACGGTTCTTTCGGCGGTGATCAACCCATATGCCGATGGTTGGAGCAAATTTCTTTGGGATGCCTGCTACCTGGTCATCAATAAAGTACATACTTAAACAAATTATCATAGCAAAAGAACAAAAACAAAAAGGAAGATAACAACAATTAGGGTTTAAACAAAATTTCAGGAAATATCCAGCAAGACGGTATGCTACAACTGCCATCTTAAAACAGATGTGAATAGAATTTACATGCTAACCAGGATGTGCTTCAAAAACAAAAGGGCCTGGAGGGTTTGGATGTCGCTTCTAGGCAACATTACAACTGCCACTGAACACTACAGACATGTCTGAAAAACACACATCAGAAGTGCATACATTATACAAGAACAAATCCACACTCAAGAGAGAGTCCAGATTAGAAAAAAACATTTCAAAATGTAAGCATTTATTAACATCAGCATAAGCAAAATACAGTCATCTAGAGACATGTTCCCACCTTGAGCTCTTCAGAGAAGATCCCCTGCCAGCTGACTTTCATGTTGTATTTCAAAGTTTGTCCATGAACTCAGTGGGCGGAGTGGTCCAGCCAGTGAGGAAAATCTTCACAGCTTTTCTTCTGTCTAGCTGGACATGGTTTCCTTAGGAAAACCGATAAACTCAGTTAGACAACTATTACATGTTCAAATATTCAACCCATAAAAGACAGAGTAAATCAAACATGTACCACAAATCACAGAGCCCATTTTAATGGTTGGATTTGAATAAGCATGAACAAGTGCAGCACCAACCCACAAATTTTATACCCCTCCCATTTCAAATCAACCATAAAGTAGAAACTGTGTTAAGAAATGAGCATGTTAACCTAGAAGAGAAAACGCACATACCAATTCTTCTGCGGGTCTTGCGGGCAGGTTGGTTGAACCAGGTCTTCACATGGTTCTGCCAGTGCTTCTTGAAGTGCCCATTAGGGACAACATTGTTATGCTTAGTCATTACTTACCTGTCAAACCATATGATTAATGAGATAAACCACTCACCCAATCTGGAAATTACAAATATCCGTTTACAAAACAAATAACACAGAAGAATGGAATTCCACGCATCCATATTCCCTTATTCCCCTGTTCGCTTCCAGAGAAATTGCAGGAAACAGAAAGGAAATAACTTACAGATCGGTTAAATTAATCCACTATCTTTTTCCCATTACCCAATTTCCAATTTAACAACGCCCAGATCAATCAGCTACGTCAACAAAATTTCCTCAGCTTTGTGAAACGATGAAACATATTCTAGGGATTTATGAACTTTACTCTCGGTAGCATAAAGCTAACACAATCAATGAATTGAGCAAAACCAAGAAAAAGAAAAATAAATATTACAAATGAAAAACGAAGAAAAAATCATAATCAGCGACAACGCCAATGTTCTCAGAAATTGATCAGAGAAAGATAAATAATAGCTCCAATGCCCCATCACACAACATCATGACTAATCCATTGTATGGTAGATATCACATCAAACCAAAAATGTTTTATTCACAGCAGGCGGCGAGAAAAGGAGTGGAAGAGACGAACCGGAGATGGAGGAGAAATGGCGTAAACCCTAGCTGCTGCAACTGGTAAGGGTAAGGCGTCTGGGGCTTATAAAGACGGGGTCTAGGAAAAAGGTTAACGGCATCAATAATCAATTAAGGTACCGACGTTAAAAAAAGAAAATTATAGGTGAAATTAAAATATTTTTTATTTGATTTATCATGTAAAATATAAAAAGGTCCAATATAATTAAAAATTAGTGAAATTTTGGTATATTTCGAAAAGTTTTATTCTTTATAAAAATTGAATTTAAAATAATGTATAAAATTAATTTATTAGTTTCTCCTCCTTCGTTGATATTGTCATAGAGGCAACTTACTATTAATAAGTCTATCTTATTTCTCTTAAATAAGTGGTTCATTTTGGAATCTTTGATGGTATGTTCTGTATTTTGTTTTTAATTTGTTATTTATTTTTATTACTTGTCAAAGATTCAACAAATTATTGTGTGGGGATTTATTTTTCATGGATTTACTCATTGATTTGTTGATTCTTTGTTTGTGGAATTGGCTATAGAGGTCATCTATAAGAAAATTATATAATTATTTAATAAAAAAATATAATTAATATTTTTAATGAAGTTTTTTACTTGAAAAAAAAATAAAAGCATTTTTAATTCAAAACATTTTTAAGTCAAAATTCTGTATCCTAAAATCACTATCACTTTCCAAATATTACTAATTTATGAGTTACAAATATTTTTTAAAATGTGTGACGTATATAATAACATAATTTAAATTAAATTAAAAAAAAGGATAATCATTATAAACAAATATAACTAACCAAAAAAAGTAAAAAATAAAATTGTATAAAGATTTAAAAATTTATGTAAACAAATTACAATTACTTCTTAAATGAGTAGGTAAGATATTTACCAAATATTCGAATTTTAAAGTATTTAAAATATTTGATTTTTAAATCACTTTCAAATGTCTTCAAAAAAACTTTTAATGTTTATTAGGTTCAAAAAAAAACCTTTTTATTTTAAAGTATGTTTACAATTATACAAATGAATATATATTATTTTATTCCATAAATATTCTCATCATTTTTCCTATTTACGATATAATTCATTATCTCAAAAATACTCCATTCTTTTATCTCATATTCTATAAATATGCAAATATAAAATAACCTTAGTTGGCATTTTGTAAGGGCCTTTTAAGTTCACCACATGCAGAGGGTTTAAATGTTCAATGGATAAAACATGAAATATTGGGAAATTTTAATGACTTATAAATTTAATGTTATTTTACTTTTTCAAAAACATTTTATAAGTCAAATTATATCCTAAAATCATCTATCATGTTCTTACCATATTATAAAATTTATGAGTTTACTCTTAATATTTTTTAAAATGTGTGACATAAATATAGAAGCATATTTTAAATTAATAATCCCATTTAAAAAATGAAATGAGCATTATAAAAAAAAAATTATAGCTAATCAAAAACTAAAAAAATAGTACAAAGATTTAAAAATAGTAAAATATGCAAATTCCGTTCAGGAAGTTTAAAGATGTCACGTTTACCATTGCAACCTTTAGGCTTATCGGATCTCAAAATAATGTTATTACCCTTGTACTTAAATGAATAAATGCTATATTTATCAAAGTTGTGCATTAAGATCGCTAAAAATATGGCGACCCTAAAGAACATGAAGCCCGGCGTCCATGGGTAGCACATCGCAATAGATTTGTCCTTTATAATCCTCGAACTTGAATGGAGACTATACACCTTTGAGTGATAGGCAAAGTATGGTCATTCACCCGGTACTACTTTAATGGTTGGATGTGGTTCTCTTTCAGATTTAATAATTTAACAACATCGTTAAAAACCGCGATTCGTTAATTTACTCTCATCAATCACTAGCATTTCTTATCTCCACTCTGGCTTATGGTGTGTGAAAATTACTGAAATGCGCTTCCAATTATCATTATTTACGAGTTGTGGATAAATGGCATCTAGCAACTGACGCCATCATCATCATAGCTCTTCGCGAAAGATCATCTTCATCACTAGAATAATCTAAAGGATTATATTTGATCTTCCTCATCCTCAAACTACTATATTTCAACATATAATGTTAATGCACATTGGGAATGACAGTCGATATGATGCTGTGATGACAACTTATAAGCATCTGATGTCTGTAACAGGGGAATTTGTATATGGTATAAGTTAGGAAATAATAATAATGAGGAATTTGCCATAGGTATAAGTTACGGAAAATAATATGAGGAATTTTTTTTTTTTTTTTATGAGGCATACGTTATGAAATAATAATGATAATTGAATTGGAAGCGTTATGGAAATAATAGATGGTCAATTGGGCGATTATAAGTATAATAATGGTAATTCAATTAGTAATTAATTAATTACTTTAATGAAAGAGCGTTATGAAAATAATGGTAATTCAATTAGTAATTAATTAATTACTTTAATGAAAGGACGTTATGAAAATAATAATGGTAATTCAATTATTAATTAATTAATTAATTTAATGAAAAGGGGTAAAAGAGTAATTTTCTAATAGATACCCTAGTATAAATTGGAATGAAAAAGGAAATGTTTTACATTCTTCTTTGGGTTTATCTCTGGTAGTAAATTTAGAAGACGTCTTTGACTTTGAGATCATGGTTTTGAAGAACAAATTTACAAATAAGGTCTTCTCGTTTTATTTTCTAGAGTTATTTGATGTAGATTAACAATTTTCTTTCGGTTTAAGAAGCTAATACTGAAGAAGTCGATTTAAAATTTCCTACATTCTTAAAATAAAAATAAAATAAAATAAGGATTAGTGGTGATATATTGAGATTACTTTGAGTATGAGAATGAAAAAGTATTTAAGGATAATTTGAAAGAAAATATTATTAAACAAATAGGATAGACAGTGGATACGTATAAATATTTGTATTTGATAAGTATTTAAAGATATATATTTTGGCAAGTAAATATTTTATTAGGATGAGATTTTATTGTGGATCAGGAATATGATTAGAATAATTATTTGCGATTATAGAAATAAGATGCATTAATAATACTTTGTTGTAAAGTATGATAATTGTTAGGTAAAATTTAGATGTGTGTGTGTAATATAATTTGTAAATATTATTAATATTATTTCTTTATAGTAAAAGATTTAGTTCGGATTAAGAGCATAAAAATAAATAAATTATTAAAATCGGATAGAAAGGAATATAGTTTATAAGAATTTGTAAAACTACCTAATTCAAATAGTTATCATTTGAACATTTATTAACCATGTTTGAGGTGAACAAAAATAATATAATTATTAAGAATATCAAATTAGGAAAGTTTTAGAATAAATAAATAATGATGATCATTCTTCCACTAATATTTAAGATGTTTCATTGAGGTGAAATTATTAGAACTGGCTCTTTCACCGAAAACTTGGAAATTATCTACTGATGAGATTCTAATATTTTGAAAAATTATTATTTTTATGTATAATACGTGTATAGGGATATTAAATGGATTTAAAAAAAATTGTTTGTTTTTACTTTGAGGATGGAAATTGTTTTTAGTTGAATTATATAATTTTGGTTTATGAAAAGTTTACTTGTTTTATTTATTGAATTATGTGGATCGAAAGTAGTTTGTATGGTGTCTTGAGATTTGTTTTTTGTTTACGAAAGAAAATGTGGAATGCTGATGTTTTGTAATTTGAAAATTTGAAGAAATATTTGACTCTTGGTTCTACTACTCAACTTAATAATACTGATTAATAATTTTACTCTCATTAACTGGGATATAATAATAATTTCATTTCTAAGCATGAATTTAATTGATTTGAACCCCAACTCTAGAAAGTTACTAAGATCAAGAAGGTTTGTCCCATCCTCAGTCCATCAGTGGAGTAGAGTCCCCGAGGATCAACTCGCAACCTCGACATATCACCCCTCTCTATTCTCACCCTAATCCCTGGTGTGGGAGAACCCAATGCACAAAGGCTCCTAAGGTCTCAAGAGGTCCTCGCCATTTCCATCATATTCTGGGTCTTCATTCTTCTAGCTAGAACGCAGCCTAGTCTAACTCGGTCGTGTCGAGGTAATCTCCATGGCGCCTAACACCTTCTCGATCCGCATGAACCAATGGCTCCGCCACCATCTGGATCTCCCTCCCGTGAAGGCTTCTGAGGATGATGCGCCCTAAACCTCCGGGGGGGGTTACTAGATATCCCCGCTCACCGCTATGCTAAGCATGTGCACAGCACTCGTAACACCTATGGCCTTTGCTAAAGGCCCGCCGATCAAATGCCTGCCCCGGGGTCAATTGTCTATGGTGCCCCGACCAGCGCCCTGACGCCCTCTACGTCCTCGTCCCTACTAGCCATTTACACAATTAATATGGCAACAAGAATAATTTACTCACTTCATTTAACTAGTAATGCAGATGCCGACATTACTGGGACTTGACAACCATGAACCGACCTGCTCATTTTCTTAAGTGGCGCTAAATTCCAACCACTCAATTTATTTATTTCAAGAAGGTTCTGTGCTCTCTTGGTTCATTCTCAAGATCCAACTCTAAGGTCATAGTTCATAACCTTAGCATTCACCCTTTTCCTATACGCATTACACCATGCATATAATTTCACGCAACTACCGTGCAATCACGATTTCAAATGGTAGTTGTTCAATACAAGATTCTAAGGCATAACACGTACTCGAGATACTAATCATACACATAACTCAGATACGAATCAATCTTGCATTTAAAATATTGTTTTCAACAAAATTTTATTTTCGAAAAATTTATTATTATTATTTTTTTGAAATTTTTATTTTTCAAAAATTTTGTCTAATCTTATTAAATTTTATTTTATTTGAATTTTCAAAAAAAAAAAAAAATCGAAATTACCGCTTCACAATAATCGATCAACGTTGACTGCTCATTGATTAACAGAGGTCACACAAAAAAAAATCAGATTGCAACACAATTTACCTATTGCACTACTATATTGCAAAACAATTTTCTAGCTTCCTTTCCTTGCAATACACTCTTATATATTGCAATACAATTTGCTTTCTAGCCCTTCAAGTCACAATACAATACAAGTATTGCAATACAATCCTAGCCACGTGACAATCTACTGCAGAATACAATCTGTCAGGTTAGTAATACACTCTAGCCACGGCACTATCTTGCAATACACTTTTGAACCAAGCAACCTAAGGTTGCAATACAAATTTCCAAACTTGCAAATACACCCTTTCTCCTCCCTATGCTACAATACAATCTAACACTTCCCCGCAATACATCAGCCCTCTCTCGCAATACAAAAATTGTATCGCAATACAATTTCACTACAATTTTTCCAAATTTCATCCAGCTTTCGCCTCTAGGTCCAGAATACAATCCAAATTCTTGAATACACAAAAAATTCACACAATTTTTAGGCAAGAGCCTAAAACCATATCCGCATCAAATTTTTTTTTTTGCCTATTTTTTTTCTCATTTCCGTATCACTCAAATAAATTTATAAAAATTTATTTTCATTCATTTTCTTTAGTTTTTACACACTACAAAACCTTAGAAAATGATTTTCTTTACCCTTAGTTTTATTTTTTTTTCCTTTCTTCCGTAATCGAAGATACCAAAAATACATTCATCCATTAAATTTATCAAAATTTATTTATTTATTTTTCATTTTCTTGGACACTCAAATAAATTTATAAAAATTTATTTTCTTCACTTTTCTTTAATTTCACACCTTGTAAAATCCTAGAAAATTATTTTCTCCTCCTTTCTTAACTAAATAAATTTATCAAATTTATTTTCTTGCTTTAAAATTCTTCATTTTCCAACAATCCAAATATATTTAGTGTGGTTTATTTTATTTAATTTTCTTCAGTTTTACACTGTAAAACCTTAAAAATTAAATTTCTTCACCTTTAAACCAAATAAATCTATTCTAATTTATTTTATTTCTTCTTTTTGTTCCAGTTTTGTACACTGTACACTCCAAATATTTTTCTAAAATATTTCCTAACTCATCCATGTGCTAATCACCAAGCACACAACATTATAACACATTACAAACCATGTTATAAACATCATTCACATAACATACAACTCATGTTATACACGCAATCACACACCAAACACCATGCATGCAGTGTTCTATTCCCGTGATTTTCCTAGGTAATCTCATATCTAAACTCAACATCAAACCACACCTAGTGGTGATGTTCTTACACCTAAAAGACTATGGCCTAAGCCCAAATCCCCTCAAGCCCTAGGTAGCCGTATACCTAAGTCGATACTCAAGTCGCGACACCCCAAAACCTGCACCCGTTAATTCATTAACTCATATGGATACTAAAGGAACGCCTGATAACCACATTTTTTCACGAAAATCTGCAGTCTCCTTTGTACGGAGCTCTACCTAAATACAAAACCCAGATAAACCTGGTCCCAAATGGGCCAATATAACAGTCTATGACAAAACGGCCACTTGGGCTCATAAACCAAAGTAAAAATATCCAACTATCCAACCATAGTTCAAGAGTTCAAGTTTTTCTCTTATACAATATATATTAAAATTAAAACAATTATAATACATGTAATACGCCATAACTCAAAGCCACAATCCGGCTTTCTTCTAAACCTCTGTCTCTAGGACGAGCCGTCCCCTCGCACGCCCCCTGTATCTTTAAAATAATATCCCTCGATTGTGGTGAGCTAATGCTCCGCAGTGGAATCGCCCTGCGCTACTCTCCACCTGGGCCAAGAACAAGAATGCTCCAGATAATAAACACACATTCAAGCAAATTCATGATCCTACTTGAATGTCTAACTGACCATCCCCATGTCTCAAGTCCTCACCGACTCCCTCACACTTGCCTAAGCCATGTATGAGAAAACATAATCATTTTCAAAACAAAGCCTATTTGTTCTTGAAAATATACTACCGAAATATTCGGTAAAAATATGGGACTACCCTCCGAGGTGAATGTGTTGGAGAACCTTCCTAAACAGTCATGGTCCTCATCCGAAATGACTGGCTGACTGCCTCCCAACCCCATTCTCCTGAATTCATCTTGTGAAATTCCTTTCAAAACATTTTCGTTTTTTCTTCAATTTTTCATGTCATGCACTCACTTATTTTCTAGGCTACCCAAAGCATAGCGAGACGATTATGCCATTTCAATCATTTTCAACCAACATATCAATATGCATATATTATCCAATTTAGAATCACACATGTAATTCAACAATATCAACCAACTCCCAAATATATTCACTTGAGCTAATCACTATTCCATTTCCAATGGCCTACACCCACAATTATATTCCATATAATTGTGACATCAAGTTAACACATCAAGCTTATGCATTAACATATTAAAATAATCTTAATGACCTACAAACACAATTATACTTTATATAATTATGTCATTATATTAACATATTAAATTCATGTATTAACCTATCTATTTCCACACAACCTGCCATTCATTTCAACAAATCGTTTACACAACCCGGACCGATTTTTAATAAATTAGTTCTAGCAGCTGGTCAAGGCCCACTACAAATTACTGTCTAACCTCTAGTTTACTTGGAACCGAATTTCTTACCCATTTCCGGTCTTATAAACATCAAAACGTAATCCTAACGATAAATCCCAACATAACACCACACGCTTTCCTGGACGCTCATGGGTCAGTCCAAAAGTCTAAAATTTCCACACTGCCTCATGTTTTGACCGATCAAATGTACTCTATTCTCGGCCTTTTTCCCTATAAATACATGATTTAAAGCAAAATTTTGGAATTAAAGACCCAAATGCCTATGGACAAATACTGATGCCCCATTTTTGGTTTCTGTAATTGATAGACGTCAATTCTAGCCCCAAGTTTTCAGACTGATCAAACGGGCCGCTCAAGGTTCAAGCCAATCGAAACATTGAAAACACTTAAATAAAGTAAACCCAAGTAGGGAGAAAACTCCTACCTCCTCCTGAGCTTTGTCTAAAACTCACAAATCCAAAGAGATTCCACGCGAGGCCGCTCCGCAGCCCATCTTCTCGTCTCCGAAAGACCGCCGACTCTGGTCGGATTCTGCCCAGATTTCTGTGCAGGCGGCTCTCTCTAAAAAAAAATTTGAAACCTCAACCGCTGTCGCTCCCGATTCTCGCTCCAGCACCGCCCATTTAAGGAGATGATGACTGCTCATTTGGCATTTAGTGACTTAAAGACTTTTAAAAATGACGTGCGATGTCCCTCTTTTCCCAGCTACATTCGGCACTATCTCGGCCGTCCATTTACATCATTTCTACCATACCAATTTATGGCACATGAGCACGTGTTATATGTGACTTTCACGAGATCGAAAATCGATTTGACACACCCGAATGCTACGCCGAAAAACGTGTAAATTTTCCGACCGCTTCCTGACCGACGAAATTTTACGTGCTAGCTAGATTTCGCGAGACGATTCCAACGGTGAACTGGCTTTCACATCCCGAGATCTGTGAGAATAAATTACGGATTTTTAACTGAAATTACTATTTTGTAATCGAAATTACGATTTTGCCATTTTTCCAGAAATTGGAATTTCTCGGGTCTTACACTATGAACTTCTCGACTTCTAAGGCTTTTTGATATGCATCATCTACAATGTGTGAAGATGCACTTAACCATCGAGTATCGAACCTGAGATCATTGACAAAACGAGTGTAGACAACAAATTGATCCTTAGCATAAAACTCACTACACCTAGGGCCTAGCTTCCTCAAATTTAGCAGAATATTTAGTTACACTAAGAGTCACTTGTTTTAGATTAATCATGTTGGAGAACAATTGACTCTTATATGATGGAGGAATGTACTTTTCTTGCAACTCTACTTTCATAATAGTCCATTGGTTGATGGGTAGTTCATCTAGACGAATCCTCGCGTCTTGCAAACACATTATGCCAAGACATTTTAATGAATTTCAGTACTTCATTTTAGCAAACTAACTGGGTTTCTACTATCAGTCATTTTGATACTGGTCAAAATATTCTCAATGTAAAACTAACCAATAAGAGAAAGCGTTAGGATCCATTCTACCATTAAATTTAGAAACACTAACCTTGACTTTTTTTGTGATGTTCCTTTGAGGTTGTTTAACCTGTCTATCCAGATCTCTACCCTCGCCGAGGAACGACATCTTCTCACCCGATTTGTGGGTACTCTTACCTGATGGTTTGTAATCTAATGAAGTTAATATTAGCAAGTTGAAACCGATCACCTAGGTTGCAATTCTGAATGTCTCTCATTAGTAACCTCGTAGCGAGGTTGAACAAATTGAATTACTACCTAAGTTCAATTGAAATTCAATATTTTATCCCTCACCTTGAGAATACATGCTTGGATCTATTAGCTAGTTCTAGTTGGTTCTAAGATAGATTTGTGTAAAGGGTTATCATCAAATTCGTGTTAAAGGCATTTGTGCTGGAACCGAATTTAAAAACACAAGATGGTTTGTTTGAGTGGTTAGTAATACCTTTTGGTTTGTCTAATGCTCCTAGTACTTTTATGAGAGTTATGACCCATGTCATACAGTCTTTCATTGGTAAATTTTCATGGGTCTTACTGAAGAATTTAATTCAGAGAATAAAACCAAAGGAAGAGTGATTAGAACAACACGACATATTTTTCTCACTCTTCGAGGCCAAAGAAAGTGTTATTTTATGCAACTACATGTGCTTTCTTAGGCTTTATTGTATGAACATGGTTTTTCAATTGATCCTAAAAGGGTTAGAGTTACAGGCGGCCTTTGAACTAAAATCTATCACTGAGACTTTGCAGTTTTCATGTTTTAGCTTCTTTTCTATAGAGATCTATAAGGGGATTTATCACTATTATGGCTCCTATCACATACGCTTAAAAATGAGGGAGTTTCAATGGTCTAATGTCGTTAGTTGTGACATTCTGGAGAAATTAAGGTCAAATGATCTAGACATTCCGCTGAGATATCCCGATTTTACTAAAGTTTTTAGGTTGCTTGTGATGCATCGTGTAGGTATTGGTAAGCCCTGGAGTCAATAAGGTCACCATAGTTTTTTTTAGTGAAAACCCAATGATGCGATATTCTACATATAATAAAGAGTTTTATGCTATAGTGCAGAGTCTTCGTTTTTTGAGGTTTTATTTGTTTCCTACTGAATTGGTGTTATTTTCTGACCACCAAGTTTTAAGATATTTAAACTCACCAAAGAAATTGAATGCTTGACATGCTAGCGGGTTGAATTTTTGAAGGAATATTATTTTTGTGATTAATCATCGTGGCCGGGTATTGAAAACAGCTCAAGACGCACTACTGGGATAACTATTACACTTCATCGTATGAGTGCTCATATCATTGGGTTTGATAGATTGAAAGATGAATATTCAGCATGTCTTGACTTTGATCTTATTTATGACGAGGTTAGTAATGATAACCGTCATAAGTATGTTGACTTTCTTTTTGAAAATAGTTATTTATTTAAAGTGACTAAATTGTGCATACTCTGAACATCATTTAGGGATTTATTAATTTGAGAGATGCATACAAGTGGTTTAGCTGGACATTTTGGGAAGGATAAAACTATTGCATTGGTTGAAGATAGTACTTTATCGTCGCTTCTCTCGAAAAAGGATGTTGCTAGATAGCTGCACAACGCAGAATATGTCAATTAGCAAAGGTTGGGAAACAAAAAACACCGAAGTTTGAGATACACTCCCTTACTTGTTCTCACAGAAGCTTGGAAAGGATGTTAGTATGGACTTTGTTCTTGGATTGCCTAGGACTACTAGAGGACATGATTTTATTTTGGTTGTTGTTGACATGTGTTCTAAGATGACACATTCTATTCCATGTAACAAAATCAATGATGTTTCACATGTTGCTAAATTATTTTTTAGAGAAGTTGTTAAATTGCATGGTTTGCCTGTTACCATTACATCTGATAATGATGTGAAATTTGTCAGCTATTTTTGGAAAAGTATTTGGAAATTGTTTAACACTACTTTAAAATTTTTATCTGCTTTTCATCCTTAAATTGATGATAACAAACCGATGTTGTTAACGTAGTTCAGTAATATCATGCTTAGGGTGTTTGGTTGTAAAGCAAGGCGCTTGGGATTTAATTTGTCAACAACTTGAATTTGCTTATAACACCTGCTTAACCTCCAACTGCAAAAATCCTTCAAAATTGTTAAATATTATTCACCCCGCACACTCATATCGATCTTATTCCTCACACTCACATGTGTTGTCCTGAACTCTATAGAAACTTTGCAAACACATTCATGACTTAAGCATGCTGAGAGATTAGCTTTAAAGATTTCTCTAAGTAATGAAGAGTATAAACTAGCTGCTGATGTGCATCGTAGATTTAAGGAATTTAATGTTGGTGAATATGTCATGGTTCGCATTCGTCCTGAAAGAATTTCAAAAATGTTTTCAAAAAATTTTTATACAAGAGCCATGAGCCCTTATTATATCATTCGTAAACTGAGATCTAATGCATATCTTATTGATTTGTCTAATGGCATGGATATTAACCTTGCTTTCAATGTCGAAGATTTGCTAACTTATCGAGGCACTTTTGAGCATTTTATTTTGCCTTTTAGTGTGTCTACAGGTAAAGCTAGTAAAGATGCACCCACTATGCCTCATGATTCTGGCGAGATTTACTTAATATTATCCTTGATGATGAGTCATATTTCTAGAGATGGTTATTTTCGCTGCTTTTTGTCAAATGGCATGGTCATCCCTGATTACTATGATGCTACTGATACAAAGGAGCTACTTATCTTCATCACTTGATCCTTCAGCTGTTGATCATACCCTTCCTCTCACTCTTCTGAGTCGAGTTCTTTCAACCCGAGGGAATGCATTTGGGGCATGGAGGATTTATGTCTAATAAGATAGGTGCCCAAGTCTAATGATGATTTTTATTATTATTGGTTATTTATTTAATCATACTTTGGATTCGTCTGCTAGTGGTTTCGCTGGTGCCTATAAATAATACATGTTATTGTTTTATGATACTTGGGGATATGAAATTGAAAACTTTGGAGAACTTCTGCTCTATTTATTTTGTTCTCGTTTTCTTTAATTTTATTGTTCTCAGAACCCAACTACATCATTTATTTTCCTTTATAAATAATGATTAATTTATTGGATAATTTTTTATGGAATAGGAATTTATTGTAAAAATTTTAATATATACTTTTGATTTATGGATAAATTAATTTAAAAATAAATAAAAAATAAAATATTATTTTTGAAGTTTTTTTTTTAAACAAAGACTTAGAGTAAGCACTGTATTTTTTAAATTATCTAATTATAAAATTGCATGTAGATATTTAATAAAAATATTTCATTAACGATGTTTATATACAAGACAAAAACATTATGTTTTCTTTTTTCGTTTTTATACTTAACTATTGATGATTTAAGTATTACAAAAATATATATAATTATACCAAAAATATATATAATTTGAGATTTTTTAGTTTTATATTTTTATTTTGAATGAATAGCAACAAAGAAAATTAGAAGATAACATGAATCACAAACTATTTCATTTTTTTTTCTTTTCATCCCCGTTAGAAATGAGGGGTGATTTTTTTGTCTTCCTTGGCTAAAATCACTCATTCCATTGTTTTGTCTACTTAGATTTGGACTTTCTCCCTCAATAAAGTGGCTTCTCAAACCGAATATGAGTTTTTATTTAATGTTCTTTTGTTTTCTTATGTTTTTGTCGCCAACTCATTATAAATTCTGCCAGAATCGTTGCTGGTTTTTACGCTGAAACATTCAAACAATAACATCGCTTTCAATCGTATGCAAATCACATCAAATCTCCTCGTCTGCGCTTATCAAATCTCTCGCAGAGCCTTTAAACCGTTTCTTCTTACTATTAACTTGGATACAATATCATCGTCTAATGTTTGTAACAATTTGATTTGTCAAAGGTATTACCATTCTAAATCAATGAAATTTCATTTTTCTTTTAAAATATATGTATATAATATGGAATATGAAAGAAACTTATAAAATTTTGGGAAAATGAAAAAATATAAAATAGAGTTCATATTTTTTTTCATTTAAAACTTTCATACATAACCAAACAAGAAAAAAAATTAGCGTTTGTTTGATTTATGTTTTTGAAAATTGTTTTCAATTCTCAAAAACAATAAAAATAAGAAAAACACGTTTTGTTTCTATATGTTTTTGTTATAAAAAATATAGAAAACACTAAATTTAGAGAACAATAATAGTTTAAAAAAAAAACACATGTTCTTGGTGTTTTCAATAACTATCATCAATAATAATTGTTACAAACATATATATATATATATATATATATATATATATTTAACGAATAAATTATTAACTATTGCATTAATAAAAATAAGTATTCATGAGCCTGAGCTTCAATAACAAAGAAAATGATAACACTTTAGACTCCGTTTATAATCCGAAAAGATAAAGTACTAGGGAAGGAAAAAAATGATAAAAAAAAGTGATTTTTTAATGTTTGATTTCACTTTAGAAAATATAAAAGATAGAAGCAAATATAATCAAAATTTATGAAAATTTTTTATAAATTTTAAATTTCTTAGTCCTAATATGATATAAAGAAACAAATAAAATGTGAGTTTGAATAAAATAAATATAATTAATTATTAAAATTTAAACCTATTTTTATTTTCCTCTAAAATTTATTTCCTTCCATTATTTTCTCTTTATTTTATTTTCTTAATACTTTCCAGATTCCAAACGGAAGCTCAAAGAAAAATAATAAATTTGTTAATCTAACATGACTAAAGAGTATAAAGAGGTTATGATTTTTCTCTTTCTATAATTTTCTTTCTTACACATATCTGGTTTTCATTTATTTTTTCGTGATTTCATTATCGCCTTGTTGTTTTAGAATAACTTTTTGTTTTTCATCGTTTTCTTATGGTATTATTTGTGTGTTGCGATTCGGGAGGCGCAAAAACATATCCGAACAAAAGACAATAAATCAAATCACGATTGCAATATAATCAGAAGATCAAGCGAGGCCGTGATATACTTACTATAATAATATCAACATAAAACTTCTAACCAATCCATTATAATATTAACTCGACATCAAGCTCATCATTTATATTTTTTATCGAATTTGATTTTTGTATTTCTATCAATATATTAATAATTTAAATCAAAAATCATTTTTCTATTTAAAAAAAGAGTACAAGTTGTTAAAAGTTCTTTCTATATATTTTTTGACCACAACTTTTTCTACATATAAAATACTATAGTTGGCAATATGTAAATAATATGCAATCACTAACATAACCAAAATCGCGCTTTTAGACTTGACTCAAGTAATAAAAGGGTGAAAGGGGTTACAAAAATCCCAAACTCGAGTCCCGATAAGAACAAATTACTACTAACTTTGCATACAAAGTGAATAGAATTCTCAACCCCCCTAAGAGATTCAACACACACAAACTGAATTCATGAGCTCATCCTTTTTGTGGATAAACCCATAACAAAGCTGTACAAGAAATCAAACTACTAACAAGGCACTGAAAATTTTCCCAATATTCAGATAAATAGGCACATGAAAATTTTCCATGCTATCTATATAAATACAAATACAAATACGTGGGGCTTTCCATTCCTTTAACAACTAAACCTCTTTTCGGTTAAGACTTTTAAGATGCTTCAAAATGAGGGGGGAAAAAGAGTGCATATAGACAGGGATCAAAAGAAAACTCACTCATGGTAGAATACAGTCATGCTGATGCGCAGCCACAAGCAGACTCGCTGCTACGACGCTTTTTAGTTTTTTCCATCCATTGATGCCCTTAGCATGTCGATCACCATCTTCTGTGATCTTTAGAGAAATTCATGCATAACCCATAAAGAGATTCAGCAGTAGAGGATGGGCTCTCTCATAAGAAAACTATTTCATGAGCTACAGGCACTCTTTGGTTTTTGTTCCCCGTCACCTGATTTTGACAAGTGGGTTTGAGATGGTTCTGGGCGTTCAGATGTTTCGTTGCCAACTTCATCTGCATCGTTAGGTAATATATAAATCCCATTCAATGGGTCAGCATTTTCAGTCAAAGGTAGGTTTTTACTTGGGCTTCTCTTGATCTCCATATCTGTCCTTTCTTTGTCCTCGGTGACACCTGAAGAAGTTTCAACCTTATCAACCAGATGTACCTCAACAGGGCATAGGTTTGGATGACGAATCTGGGAAGGTTTCATTGATTCAGTGTTGGCACATTGTAGTAGAAACGATCGATGGGCCTGCATTCTCACTACAATCACCATTTTGATGGATCATTTTGCATTCCTCTGGAGATTCCACCACGCCTGCGAATGGATATGCGCTCCATATCCATCATGTTTAGCAGAGGACGCCTTCAAGAATCATCATCTTCAAACCCATCCTGACTTGTAAAAGCATCACCTCTGTAGCGATTGTTCTCAGCCAGGTTCCCGCTCTGTATCAACCAAACATCTCTCTCCGTTTTCTGAGAAGATATCATTAGACACAATTCCATCAAGAGAAAATAATCCAGTAGGGGGGTTACATATGGATGATGGATCAACATCCATATCCGAACAAGGAATTTCTTCCTCAGCAGTCTCACCTCCAATACCACCAGGAGCATCATGTCCAACACCATCACCACTCTCCTTAGTACAACTGTTTTCTCGTACTACATCCCTCTGTTGATCAGCAGATGCTACCCCATTGTGTAGTTGCTTAGCGACATCTACAGTAGTCTGGCTACTTTCTGGATCAACTAATGCATTTAACAGTAACTGCACATGAACTGCTAAAGAAACAGCATGATCACGAATCAAAGAGTCGTTGGGTGGGCAGTTTAGCATATTGACTAAAGCTTGCTTGTACTGAGATAGACTGATAGACGGCATAGAAGACCCATTATTGCGACATACACTGATAACTTTTAACACATGTTCACATGAGGTTTCATTTGCCCAACTGCAGTCACAAATTGCATACTCAGAACCAGGGTTCCATACAGTATGGGCTCTATCTTGATCCTGTCTGCTAATAACTTTTGCAAACCTCCCTTCCAAGGCAACATCGGAATCTGGAATCTTCAATGCTTTGCGCCAAGATGTTAAGCCACTCACCCACTCATCTCTCCAATACCGTGAAAAATCATCCTTTTCTGAATATTCATCAAGCCAGAAATAGGAATGCACTTTTGTACCCAACCTGTCAATCAACCAATCAGCTCGTTGATAAACACTTGGGTCCTTCTCATTTAACAACCTGAGTTTCATCTGGTTGTGGTAGAACTCCATTGCAGCACAAGTCTCCAGGCTTGCAAGAGGAAGAGTTTGCAGTGCAGAGATCCACATCCCTGAATCAAACAAACATATTTTTGTTCATTTTTAATTTAAAAGGGAATAAGATATCAGATCAGAGAAAAACAGAACAAATGTTATAATTGGTAGCCTCTGTATCTTTGTCCACACAACAAACTCTGTAATTTGTCTCATCCACTACACAATTGGCAGACGAACTCCAGGGAATAATCTATATCCCTATAAATATATGTATGCATGCATGTACAAATACAAGCCAAGATCGAACATTATTCACATGATCAGGATATTCTAATTTGTATGCTTCAGAAGTTATGATCCATACAAAGAATGATTCACAGACCAATGGTTCCAAAGATTGACTTCCAGCAAATATTGATGAGTCGGGACGAAAAACACACAAGGATTCGTGAAATTAGTTAAAGGGGCAAAAAGTATTTGTTTATCCAATAATATTTATCTACCTAAAAAGAGAAGCATCTAACCCATTCTAGGATACCAGATTGCCTTGAAATAATCCATGAAATCCGAGCTGTGAATATAATATTTATCTATCTAAAAAGAGAAGCATCTAACCCATTCTAGGATACCAGATTGCCTTGAAATAATCCATGAAATCCGAGCTGTCAATAAGATCTTCCATAATATCCTCAAACACACCCACACTTGCATGTCCTCTGCAGACTTTGGAAACTGCTTGCCCAAGCTGTCTCGATATCTCAGCACACATCTCAATTCCTGAACATTTCTTTACCAAGTTTTTATGCCATGCATGACGGACCCTCCAAAAGCATATCAATACAGAGCACTGAAACACTTCTCTGAGAGAAAAAAATGCAAAAAAATAACTATCACTTCAATCCATCCAAGTATATGTGTGTGTGTGTGTGTGTGTGTGTATAGACAATGAGATTCAAACTACCAACTTCACCTTCTATGTTGGATTTAAACCCCAAACAGATCTACTACCTACCTTTTAACAAAAATCACTTCCTAACTGTATTGAAATGCAATATTTCAGATGTTAAGAATTTTATTACTAAGGTGATTCATGGTCTACTTTATATAAGAGAAATGATGCTTTAATTGATATCTGTAAATGTACACATATGATCCCTGTTTAGCAAACAATAAAGGATCATTGTGGGTAGTAGGCGAGTCAAGGGCTAACGCTAAGAATAAGTATTGATGTAACAACAACCCAAACAACAATTATTATTTCTCAATGCATCCATGTTCAAACCAATGCCTAGCAGTTAAAAGTTCAGTCATCATAACCCAACATGGTGATGTAAACCAATTGACAATGTCAAAAACAAGTTCAACCAATCATATCCTGGTTAATCAAATACTTTGATAGCCTACATGTCCATTGCACACCCTAGTAATGATCCTTTAGTATCTTTTTCTAGCAAAATTGATCCTAGTATTATCAGACTGATATTTAATTGATGCAGATGAAAAGTTTAGCAGCCAACCTGATTGAGAGGGCATCAGCTAAAGGATCATCCACTATGAATCCAGCCAGCTTCCAAGTTGGATCTTTTGTATGAACTCTTTTGTAAAGAGCCCTCATCCATTTGAGTGCATCCCCACTAGAAAACATTGGTGCTATTATCCAGGCAACTGGGATGGCCTTCTTGTCTGAGTTGAACACGATAAGGCTGTGAATCGGATACTACATAAACTTGCATAACAGACACAGTTAGCTTCTGAAGTATGCACTACATCTCATCAAATTGACAATGACAACCTAATAGGAGTAGATGATATAACTAAACAAATATACCTTCAATTTGTTTGTCCCGAATCTTGAATCAGAAGCAACGAGGCTACGATTACCAAAACGAATCATCTGTTGCAACTGCCACTCTGTTTGGATACCCAAAGTAAAAGGTTCAGAATCAGAGAAATCCTGATAGAAGAAAACATGACTCGGGTGGCTTTCAACCCACATTCTGATGCTGATTGCATCATCTGTGTCCAATCTATATGTAGAACGCCTGATGCCCTCTCCTGTCTCCTAACAACATATCTGTGGGTTAGAAGGTCATCACGGTTGCATGGCCCTCCTTGTCTCTCCACTGATTCATTGTGTCTTTGCATTATGGTTTCCACAGAAACCCCGACATGTAGCAGAGATAAGACACGGAGACGGAGATCCTCAGAAATGTATGGGGCATACATAGCACGTGTTCCAGCGGCTTTCTTGTCCTGCGGGCCATGGCATGGCAACCCTTTCTTATCCACATGCTTATCTTGATTATATATTATAAGAGCCACTGATGGTTCAGCAATTAATCTTTTCACAATAAAGTGGCAGATACAACCTCTTTTTGTATTTGGCCGACTAGTGTTGCAGATTTCTTCTTGCTTGCTGGGCAATTCCTGCTGGGCCTTGCCAATACCACCTTCCTGTGGGTCATCTTTTGGGCCAAAGGAACACCAGTACCTACATATTCAATGAATACACTTAAACAAAGAAGATGAAAAATTACCAGGAAACTGTAGAAGAATAAATGCATGACTTACAAAATGTATTCCAAAATGCCATCAACTTTTGGCTTGTAAGGCATCTGTGGAGGCCGCCTCCTCCTTGCTTCAACGTGAAATCTTGTTGATGTCTTGGCTTTGCAGATTCACCCCTTAAAAAATCGTCCACTCTGGCAAATGGGATTAGAGCCACTCTATCTATATTGTCCCGCCAACCCTCCACCTTAGACCACACAATATCAGCAGAGGAAAACTCCAAGGTGGGAGGATTCTGCACAGGGAGGGATAAAATCTCATCCCATCTCGCCATCTGCGATGGATGAATAGAAATTAATAAAGGATAATGGAATTATCCTAAATGTTGATAGTAACCTCTGATTTTCCAAGGGAGAAAAAGCGATAATTTTCCCATATTTTTTTAACTTTCTTTACCATTGTATGTATAATTATTACAACTGTAGTAAATAAAAACCATCAATTATTACATTATAAGTTCAATTATATACGCCAAACTCATCACCATAAAGTCATTAATTGAGGGGAATTATATCAATTGTATAAAATAAATAGAAAATTTGTAAGATCAAATATGCAGTTAGTATGAAAAGGTGACATATATCATAAGCAACTAAATATAGAATAAATCCAACCTTAAGAGAAAACATAAAATAATAAATATCAAATCATATTCCTATTGAAAGAAGTAGCATCACAATTTGTTTTACAAAAAAAAAAAGTGGAATTAACAATATCGTAGGAGAAGAAAAACCCACAAAAATAGAGTATGAAAGCAGAGCAAAATAAAGGGCATAAAAAGTTGTTCCAGTGTAGAAAGCAAGCATTTATGTTCTTCCAATGAAGGAATGAGACTTTATTTACGGGAAAGGGAAGACTTCCAAAAGCTCAACATTTTATGCATTGCACAGAAAAATAATCGAAAGGCAAACATTTTTTTTTCTATCTCATAGGTAAATTTTTGTTCCTATTACCCCCACAAACCCTCCCCAACCCTTTACCGTTTGAGCAAGCCTCAAAGGCCAATCCAAGAGGATCATAACACTTGTTTTCCTGATTTTGATTGATTTTTGCACTGGAACATATTTCAAGAGTATGTGTAGGAAAATTTATGAATCACTTCCAATACCCTTCTACAAAAAAATAGTATAAAAAAAAACTCCAACCCATCAAAATGATGGTAATTTCCTAATCTTCCAAGTTCCAAGAACAGATTTCCAGGTACAAATTACAGACATGGATTTTATGCAGGGAAACAAACTGTATAAAAGTGAAACCCCGTATGGGCACGTCTAGTTCTAAGTTATTATTAACAATTTATGCGCTCATAGCCAGAATTCAGATGCTTGTTGTACCATGAGGAAGTGCTGTTGCTGGACTCAAACCCCCATTGAGTTGAAGAATTCAGAGCCACAATTTATGCGCTCATATCCTAACCACAAATCATTTTGTTTTGATTGGGTACCAAATTCGACATACTTTACCAGATTTCTGCGCAATTTTTAGCGTCATTTTCATTAATGGAGGCTGGAATGTGTCGAAAATGGCGAAAAGTAAAAGCTTTGAATGGAGTTAGGGATCGGACATAGAAGGAAAATCAGAGAGAAAGCGTACCTGAGCTGATTGAAGCAGCGACGAGACAGGAAAGCAGTTTCATGAGTTTGCTATTTTACTTTTCTGTCTCAGAGTTTTGAGCAGAGGTGGCTTCCATTGATTTTTCCTTGCTTATCAATATTCAAATCTTTTATTTTTATTTTTTTTATTATTATTATTTTTTTTGTTTTATTTATTTCTTTTGTAGTAGTTTCACATACGCACTCTTTATTATCTCTTACACACCCCATTACTAAGACAACCCTTTTATTATCTCTTCTTTACACCCCATTCCATAACAAAATTTTCCCATCCTACCCTATCGACACCCCTCGACTTTGTTCCCAAACCCATCCCCATTTCTACCCAAAACAAAACCCCCAAATCCGGATAACCGACCATCCTCCGCACCCAAACCCAGAGAACCCACGATCCTCCGCACCGAAACCCGTACAACCCCTCCCAACCGAGAACCGACCATCCTCCTCGGCGACCCAAACCCGGTAGAACTCCACCATCCTCCGCACCGAAACCCAGACAACCTCCCAAATCCGGAGATCAAGTAAGTTTGCTTTGATTTGTTGCATTTTTCTTGGTTTATAGCTGAATTTTCTGGTTTTTTGTATCCGGAATCTTTGTTCCCGGATTCGCAAATATGAATTTGAGCTTCCGGATTTCATTGAATCCGGTAATATCTTAATATTTCGGATTTCACGATGTCCGGATCTATTGCTTGCGACCGGATTTGACGATGTCCGGAAATTTGGATTTCAGATGTCCTAATCCCAAGGGAATGTACTCGTATTTCACAATGTCCGGGATGTTTTTGATTTTTAATATTTGATGATGTCCTGACATATTGCAATTAACCGGATTTGATGGATGTCCTGATGGATTTCTCACAAAGACTAGTTAATATCATAAAGGTAATTCCCTGGACAAGTCGGCCAACTTTTCAGGTTGTCTTTTATCTTTCATGGAGGTGCCTAGAAAAACATATGGAGTGTGATTGTTTTGATGAAGTGCCTCATCCCACTTGGAATTTTTATTGAATGATGAGATAAAGATCATATCGTACTCTTAACCCCTCCACCCAAAATAAAAAAATAAAAGTGCATACTATTCCAATCTATATTTTTCCAAGAGACATTCTACGAGTGATCATCCCTACGATATTTTATTTAATGATTATATTATTTAAGTTATCAATGTTTATTTTCTTTCTAAATGATACGCCAATTACTGCATTTAATATACATCTAAGCACCTCGCAGATCAATTCCACCCGGATCTGAGAGCGTAGACGACCGCACAATCGAGAGAGGTCGAGCCGCAGCCAGCATCCAGATTCACGAAAGCATCCCTCGCATGATAGGGATGAGACCGAGGAGGTATCTCGAGGGGTGCTCCCCGAGGACCTATTGATAGATGTATATTACGGAGTTTTGACAAAACATATTGCAAATAAGATAAGGGTCGAGAGGTAAACAATCATCGGGTTCAAAGTCGTATATATATATATATATATATATATATATATATATATATATTTTTTTTTATGTTAATTTAGTTACGTGAACTTGAATTGTAATTTATTTTCCATTTTTATTAGAGGGGATCGAGTACCATTGAAATTGGTCAATCAAGTGAAAGCCATAAATGGTGAGCTAGATATGGAGAGGTCTCGTATTTATGAGACTCCGCATCGTATCTCGCTGGCATCGTTGACTAGTTGCAAATATCGAGTTGCGAGTGACCGATAAGTTGTTTTTGTGAGCGGTGGAAAATGTGAGACCAACACATTTCATATGCCGTTTGGTGAGATGACCATCAATGCTGACGACGGTCGCATCCATCTTACTACATACCGTTATCGGATCGATGATATCATTCTCACACCGCTTCACATGTGGATCACGCCAATGCTTTATTGTGGAGTTGTTGGCACCACCGACAGAAAGCATCTAGAGACGAGCAAAGGTCGTTTCTCCTTCGCCGACTACCGGGCCGAGGATCATTTCGACCATTACGACGCGCCATCCTGATGATGACATATGTCGCTACCGAGCTTTCTTGTCGCGACCTGTCGGTCGCACTTCATTTGGCCGATAAGAGTGCAACCAGTGTCGCAGTAGTGTACTTGGAGCTATTCCGGGACCTCAGCATGGTTGGTAGCTATGCTCGTGCAAATGGTTCGGCATATCTCAGACAGTAACCGATCACACGAATTTGTGTTTGAGGTGCGACATTAGGTGGCTACGTGAATCTCTTTACAGTAATGATTGATGACAATTTTCGATAATTTTGTAGATAATTTTCAATTATCGATGATATTGATATTAATTATCTTATTTATTATGGTGGCCCAGCGAAAGCACTTTCCGAGATGTTTTCTTCTCCTGGAACGCCACACTCAGCTCGCAACACCACGGTAATTGCAGGCCATCGAGGCCACGATGATTCCGTATAAAGCTTGCGCCGTCGAGAGACTGATCATTGCGTATTTCGTAGGCGTCCGCCGGAGCCATATGAGGATCATCGAGTCGAGCACCCTTTCCGGAGCATATTGCATGGTATTCGATGGAAGCAGCGCGACAAGTTGTGGAGCCATATCATCCTGAAGTGGTCTTACGCCAGCCAAGGCAGCCCGCATCTCATTCCTCCGCCGGGCCTTCACACCTCCACGACCTGACCGTAGTGCATCTACCGGATCAAGATTGAGAGATGGACTCATCACCATCGACCGATCGTAGTCGAGGTCGACGATGCCAATACTCAGGCTCAGGAGAGAGTGTACCAGAGTATATGGTCTTGGTATGATCGCATATCGCACGCATCGCTCAACCTCCACAAATTAGATCAAATGCACTTCACGCGATGCACGATCCTCTCCGCTCACATGTCGTGATCTACCTGATAATCGTAGAAGTTAACATGGACTTCGCTGACCTAGTAATCTAAATTGTACATAATTTCATACTTAACTTTTTATTATATTACTAATATTAAGCTCACATATTATTTATGTAGCGTAATGCCGCAGCATTGACTTTATCGAGGTATGCATATTCTAGGAAGAGATCTTCGTAGTGTTGATTATTTTGGTGCACGAACGAGCAGGCAGATACTTGCTTCGGTCGATGAGACTTCAAAGATCTCGCATCACTCCATCACCTCGCTCCAAAGATCTCATAGCACACCATCACTCCACGGCCCATTTTTTAGTCCCTCCCACTTCATGCCATCCTCCACCAAAGATCGATAGTTCCTCCCTCCACCAGCATCGATGATCCTCCACCACCGATAGTTCCTCCTCCACCCGCCTTCGCTTGTTCTCCAAAGATTCCATACGGATCTCAAGACTTCGGCAGACCGGATTCTACTGCATCTACTACTGTTTATGTTCGTTCGAAGAGGAAAAAAAAGACTTAGTTTTATGTTTATGTATTACTTGTTAGACTTTAATGTTAAAAATATAATTTGATTAATTTTATTGTATTTTATTAGTTGTTACATTACATTACCTCCTTCAGCACCCCAATAATGATTGAGATTTATTCCTGTCGTCATAAAAAAGGATTAAATAATCATGAGACCACAAGATTCATGCACAGTTTAAAAGAAAAGGGACACTATAAGTATGGAATAAAATCGATGAAGGGAACCACTCTTCTATCAACAATAAATCAATAATTAAGAAACTACAAAAAAACAACAGCCAAATGGGAATATAAAAACAAGGCACGGATTTTAAAAAAATAGGATAAACCATAATTATAAATCATCCGTCTGTCAGAGATAAGCATCATGTTTCATCTAAATCACACCGCCTCCTCGCGGTCGCTACATTCGGAAGCTCGTCTCCCTACGATGATCTAAAAGCCTCAATCCGAGACATAAGGGATCTCCCATCCTCGAGCACACCGGGTATCTAGACACGCGCTGGTATGGTAATTGGAGGTATTGGTGATGCTCGAATCCGTGAATGCCTTAAAATAAAAGATCGTGCTTTGTCAAAAAACAAAATATAAAAACATTAAACTTAATGACGCACGTAATATAATTTAATATACCTGCATTTAAATGACAATCCTCAACAAATCCAAGTAATCAGCTTGTGGTGAAGTGGTGTAGGTGTGATACGTATCTTAAGTGGTAGATATGTTAGCATTGTCTAATCGATAAAATGGACTAACACAATATTGTACCGTGAGGCTATCAAATGACCCATGTCAGGTAAAGTCATCCATCTATCATATGGAGCAAAAGAGTCAAAACATGATAATGAATAAAACCAAATTCAGCAACACTGGCCAATTGATCCATACAAATTTCTGAACATACCATCATGAAAGTGTGAAGCTCACTAACCAAATCTTGTCGTAACCGCTCCCCATCCGTCTTCCCATTCCTAGTAACCAAAGAATCGAGCTATATCCACAATGACCATATGCCTTAACATCCACTCTATGTTCTCACTATATGTTCACGTATTTGATGTGGAAAACATTTAATGTGATTTCTCAATTTTTTCCTTCGTACTTTCAATGGAACATGCAAAGGTCGAGAAGCACTATCGCGGGCTGACTCAACAATTTCTAAATAAAGAAGGAGCCTGCTTGGTAGGATAAATTGATTTTCAACGACGGATCGACTTTCCTTAACCTTCTCAAGTGGTGGACACATAGATGTCGTTGCAGTATGCTAACTCTCAACTTCCTTTTACCGCTATTTTACCTCCGCCCTTATCACAATCGCCAAATTGTCTCAAAATACTATCAATCTCAAGATAATGGCCACCTCAGACAGACATTGTTTGGCCACAAAGATTCAAATCTCCTACTAATGCACACTATCAAGGAATTGTGCGGCCTTCTGATACAGCTCAGAAGTTCGTGCACAAGGCAACCCATATGAGGTTCTGTTAACGCAACCACATATTCCCTGTCAATTCAACTTGAGTTGCCTTTTTTAAACTACCGTATCACACGGTGAAGCCCTAGATACTACATACTCCAATTCTTTAAACATAGCATTGTTAAACTGATAATTGATCAATGTAAATACTTCTCTCAAATGAAGCTTCGATTTCAAAGAGGCAAAACTAACAAGAGCATTTATTACATTCCAAGAAACTCTCGGGAATCCCTTGAGATGAACCAAGATGTCTCTTCAACTTTGCATGTGCACTCTCGGCCCTATAAAAAAAAATAGAACATATATTAAAATCATTTTTATGTATGGATATGTAAAAAGAAAAATCGCATTAATTAACGATCTGCTCAGTAGTTGTGACATTGCCTAAATGCATTACTTTATCTCCGTCTGCCGTGCGACAAATCTTTCCTTATAAGGAGTCAACTATGACTCGCTGTATATTTTATCGCCTCCGTGGGTAAGTATAGTAATCAGTTGCCACGATCTTAAATTTATCTCGTAGTCGCCCTCTTCGGCTGAAAACACAAGGACACCTTAAGTCAAGCATGAATGCCCTCCCACTTATTATCTTTTCGCTCAAACAACTTCTTACGCCTAAGTACATTTTCGATATATGCCATCTGCACGTAAGATTTGTCGTGGTAGGAAATACTAACCCGCACAACGTTCATTAAGGCCAACTCTCTATCGCAACAATGACATTAGGTAATCGGGACGCAAACATTAAACTTTGTAATCCTCCATTGCCCAAGTGTAGTTGTCTACACGCCGCCTCCAAGTATACAAATGCCACGTAAAAGCTAAATTTGTTGGATGTCACACCTACAATCCATGGGAAGGCTATGACTGTTGGTTTATGGCGCAATCCATAATAGAATCGCAAATGCATTCAACAACCCATGTAAAGCAGGACGTGTGTTCTCCCAAAACAAAGCCCCTCACAATCGCTCGACTCATCCTCTTCCTATGCCATTCAACATATTTACATTCATTCACAGTTGTTTCATTAGTTGTTGCATCTGCGATCTACCGCACTATTAAGTAGTCGATGCTTACAGACGCAGATTGTGTATTGTCTTCATAAAGGCTAACATTATATCATCACGATTTATGCACAAGAGAATAAGCCCCCTGTTTCACTCTCGTCTTCATTATATCGGACAATATAGCTTTTCTCCCCCATCCGAGCACCGCATCAAGATACGAAATGACCCTCCAATGTTTTTAGCTGCTCTAGATTATGAAATCCACAACAACTTTAACACTCCAATCATCGGCCACAGTTAACTCACACCGATTATCTGCAAATGGATAATCACATTTTTTCGCTCCAAAGGCCTCTTCGGGATCTGGTTGGGCTTCCACATTCGAATTTATTCTCGCGATGCCTATATGTTCCACCACGCCACATGCAAGGGTAACTCTAGCTTTTCTATCACTATCTCCTTATCCGATCTTTTATCACAATAACAAACTGCTCCTTTTTCCCACATTCCGAGAGCCTCCATTCAATCAAAGTATCCCACTACAAAATATCCGGATAATAACAATTTATTAATTTGTATATGTCTTAAAACAAATTACTCTAACTTTTTAAAGTATTAAATTACCTCTATTACTACTAAATGCATCACTGATATCAACTAATCATTAGGGGCTGCATTATGATCCAAATTCATCCATAAAAATAATAAATGCGGTATTAATACATCAATATCGTGTTCGTTGAAAATCCTGAAAAACAAAGAATCTTTTATCGCCTTCTTTTGTATGTTTTTATGAGGAAAAGAAGATTCTGTGGAAATCATGCTTTTGGTGAAATTGTTATTTAGTTGCCAGTAATGATTATTAATTACGGCTAAAACCTCTCTCTCGATATGGGATTTTTATTAACTTGTATAGTGGGTTTTACACACCTCAATTTGAATCAATCGAGAGCTCTTACCGGGATTTGTAAATCCGGGTGTAATAACAACCGATTATCAACCGCAGGTCGACTCATCCGATTTTTAACCGGGCAAACCTGTTTATACTCAATTACCATATAACAAATCCGAATACGCCACCATCGTGATATAACAAATCCGGGAATAGACACTCAATTTACCGATATCACAACCGGATATACTATTTTACCTATATTTACAACCGGCCATAATGAAAACGATCCGATTTCGATATCCTGACGCCAGACGCTGACGGATTTGTAAACAACCGTTAATTCCGCATTTCAATATCCTAATAAGTTATGATATCCACTCGATTCGGGATTCAAGATATTATACTGAAAAAATATGGAACCCGAACTTCGCCTCTTCCTTCTCCACCGCTTTCAAAGCCTAATTTTAACGCTATTCCTACTCATTTTTCTAATACGTCATTCTCACCTATTCTCACTATTTTTGTTTAAACGAATATACTTCGACGAAGAAATAAATTGGGTGCACAGAAGAAATGAGGAAGAAAAAAGAGACAAAGATGGGGTGCAGAGAGAATTTCCAATTAGGTTTATGCAAATTATATTATCTATAGTTATTTTGGGTGAGTGTAAGGTAGAGAAGAATGTGGGTGTAAATAGAATTTCTCATTTCTTTATCCCCCATCTCACGTTTCTATCAGTTAAGTGAGGTTTCAAGGCTGTTCGATTTATTTTTAAAATAATATTTTTTGTTCAATTAAAAATTAAAAACAATTAAAAAAACAGAGTGATATATTTCTATTTTTTGTTTTAAAATTTATTCAAACACATTAAAGGGAATATCTGAAAATCTATCAAATATGTTTTCCTTTATTTATCTTTTCCATATATTTTTGGCTTCAAATCTTTTATTGTATTTGATTCTCAAAAAAATATACTAAAATAAAAAATGGTTAAAAGATAATTTATATATTTGATTATGACAAAAATTTGGGTTTTAAATTATTTAATTTTTATATTTATGCATTCTTTTTTTACAATTAAACACTTTAGTATGAACTGTCCCTATATTTAAGAGTTAAAATAAATAAAATTGTTCAAAATAACAAATAAAAATAATATATCACTTAGTTTTCTATTTTTTTATTATTTTCCTTTCCTTCCATTTTTTCCCTTTATTTTATTTTTTCAATATTTGTATGAACTTTATTTTCTCATAATTTCAAAAACTATACATGATCAATGGTGGAATATGTTGGAAAGTGTGAATGAAATTAATAAATTAATTGAACCAATAAATGGTTTAGAATTCTAGGTGTTAGTTCACAATTATATGAGCATCAAAAAAGCCAAACCCTATACACGAGCGGGTTTCCACTCCCTTCTATATAAGGGTGTCGAAATCTTTTAATATAAACATAATCAAGTTTATTGAGTCTCGTTTTTTCGTCCGTCCTTCTCCTTCATTTATGATAGAGCGAACACATCTTCATCTGGTTTAACGACTATAAAAAGTGTTTGGCTAACTATTATCTTATAGAGACAGAGGCATCGAAATGTCAAAGAATCCAAACGAGAAGACGCGATTTGTTTTAAGTTTGTAAGACGGCGTGACGAGCCATTTCAAAGACAAAGCCTGCAAATATGGACTTGGTTAAATCCTCATGCCTACAACATAGCACTCAAGCTGGGCCAGAGAAGACTCCACTACATAGCGCATCACTCTAACACGTAAGTCTAGAGCCGGTGTCTTATGAGGTCGCGCTTCCTTTTAAAAACATATTCACACCCTCCTTTCGACATGCCTCATGGAAATTCTGGCTAGGTGTTTTTCTCTAAAACGGTTCATAGTGACATCGAAGCATTGATGTCACATCGACGCTTAAAACACGTTTGCTCTATCACCACTTAAACACGAGAAAACATAACTCAATTTGACCAAAACTTCATACATATAAAACTTAGGAGAGGCTTTCTATGCTAAATTATTTTGTAAAAAATGAGTATTTATTGATCCCAAAAACAATTGATCAATAATCAAATGGCCCAATAAAATGTTACAAAATAATAACTTTATTGAAACAATAAAGATATCAACTGTATCGGACATAACATACTCCGATACTTAATCCAGAATTGTCGGCCGTCATTACCTCCCAATCAAGAAAGACGAAACAGCCAAATGATGTGTTGAAAATAGATATTTCCCTTATCCTAAAGTGTTCTACTGTACCTATAAAATTATAGGGCTCTATGTACTTATATATGTAAAGTACAAGGAAACAATTTGGCTTTATTCCAATGGACTTACCAAAGTAAATGAGAAGATATAATAATGGGCTCATAACTCGTTAATATTAAAACATTCTATAAATGACCCATAATTAACATGCATAATTATATAATTAAAATTGTATTATCATTATGCTTAGTCCATAGTTTATAAATTAAAATAACATAATACTGTTTAGAACATCCAATCTCTTAGTTAAGGGTGTGTGAAGTTCGGGTCAAAGTGAGTTTCGTTTTGTCGTGTCTATGTGGTGATAGCTTCAAACATTGCCTCAGGTCATCAGAATGGCATCGGGTGTCCCTTGTGAGTCGTTTTATCACGAGAGATAGACGATAACTGGAATTTCTCCAAGCACCTAAGGAAGGTGGTGAATCGATTTTAAGAAGATTGTGACTACTCATAAGACTCGACTCTAAACTCGACGCGTTCATGATTAAAAATATAATCTTATAAAATATTAGTCTTCATGTGTTGTGTCTAATTTTATAAATATCTTCCAAAAATCCAATTCAACATATTTTTTGTTTTATCCAAACATAAAAGAAAAGTTTGACATCTATTCACTTTATATATTATGTTGTACTAACTTATTCCATAATCGATTTGAATATTGTCTTTTTCTATCGCTTTACCGTTTAAGCTTAGGGACTCAAAGGTCGACACAATTCTCTTACTTTTACTCTTAAAATTTAAAAAAAATTTATATAAAAAGTATTTATTTATTTTATGTTTCAAAAATCACTTTAACAAATTTTAAATTTTAAGGTAGTAAAAATTTGTTAACACCTCGATAAATTTCAATAGTTTTCCAAATTATTAATTTTTAAATTTAAATTTCTAAAACTTCTTGTATGTATATTAGGCAAAACGCTCCTATATAAACTTAGACAATGGAGAAAATTATTTCATTTATATAACCCATTGAAATTTTTTTCTAAAGTTGTTTAAAATCACTTATTCTATTTTTTTTTGACAAATAAATATTTTGTTACAAATGTAATAACCTGTCTCTAATTTTGATGGCTTCTCCTTCAGAATCTCCCCTTATTAGATGTCCTGTCTTTTTAAATTTTAAACGTTTACAAACTCATGTCACTTATTATAATTAAAAACTCAAAAAGGGATGAATTTGTTTTAAATATTATTTTATTTATTTTTAACTATCTAATATGTATTTAGATTAAAAAACTTTCACACACAAAAAAAATATATAATTCTTGTTTTCAAAAATAGCTTCTGAAGAACCATCAAAAGTGATGTTTTTGGATAAAATATTTAAATGTCTCACCTTTGGCTTTATCATAGACTATTGTTATATTAAAAAGCAAAGTGTATTTTCATTGGTTATTTTTAAAACTTAATTATATAAATAAAAAACAATAACTAAAAAAGCCACATTAAAAAAGGGTTAATTACACAAATTGTATTTCAACTTTTTTATTTTTGTGTTTCAACTTTATTTTGCTCAATTAAGTAAGGTCTAAATTTTTTCGATTTTTATATTTTGGTGTCTTAACATTATTTTTCTTCAATTAAATGTTTAAATATTTTGAATTTTTCTATTTTGATGTTTCAACTCTAAACTTTAATTTTGTTCAATTAAGTATCTAAACTTTTTTATTTGTCTATTTTGATAAGTTACAATTTTATTTTTGTTCAATCAAGTGTTTAAACTTTCTTTTAATTTTTGTTCAAACAAATGTTTTTTTACCAATAAAAAGTTATTAGGATATTTGAATTAGGAAAAATTGAATTCAAATAACATTCTACATCATATCAAATAATAAAATTACTTAAAAGACTTTTAATTAGAATGAAATGATAATATTACATTTTCCATATTAAGGGCTTTACTATGTATTTGTTATTATATAAAAAATAAATTGATAAAAATAGTTACTATAGATTTGAGCTAAAAATTTAAAAGTTTTCTTAAAAATAAACTATAACAATTTTAAGAATTTTTTTTAATTATCTTCTATTATTTTTTTACTATGAAAAATTATATGGATGTAAATAATTTAAAATAAAACAATAGATATTAAATTTATTTTTAAAATAATTAAAATATTTATTTTATCCGGCAACAAACAATTTAATCAAAAAAATTTCCTTTATGTAACAAATAGATAGTAAAAACCATAATATGAAAAATATAATATTGTCATTTCATATCTTTAAAGATCATTTAAGTAATTTCATCATTTTCATATGATAAAGAATATTATTTTGATGCAATTTTTGTTTATCCAAATATCTAATGCTTTGATTGGTCATAAAGTATCACTTTCAAACAAAAATTGCAAGTTAGCACCAAACACTTGATTTAACAAAATAAAGCTAGACATCAAAAATAGAAAAATAAAAAGTTTAAATACTTGATTAAACAAAAATAAAGTTGAGAAAAAAAATACAAATATAGAAAAAATTGAAAGGAAACTTGAGAGACCATTTATGTAACTAACCCATTAAAAAAAATAAAAAATACAAGTTACAAATATTTCAAGTCGATAGTTGTTTTATAAAACACATTAAAACGGTTTTAAAATCTGTTTTCAAAAACAAATTTTTAGTACTATTTTTTGAAAACGATTGCTAAACAAATTCTAACTTTTTTTAGCTAAACTTATATTTTTCTCTAATGTAATTATTAGTAAAAAAATTAAAGGAATAAAAGGACATATGTGAACAAAATAAAAAATCAAACAATCACAGTCGGAATAAAAGCTAACTCTCAAATTTTATTTTCCTTTAAGGAATGTTCGGGTTTAAAATCACATCTCTACGTCTCTTTCTATTAATTTATCTCTTAAAAAAATGTTATTCCAATATAAATTGGGCTTTATTTTTATTTTATGATTTCATTGCCTTTTTAATTTCAAAGCCATTTTGTTTCGCGCTTTGTCAGGAAGATTTATTTTCCCAAGTGCCTAAATTCTGCATTTGCATGTTTTTATTCAATCAAACAACAAATCACAACAAATCAAATTTTTAGGCTTTCAACCAATTTATTATGCTATTAACCTAAGTGTTGTTTCATCCTATATGGTTTTTTAGTGAATTTTTGTATTTGTTTTTATCGATGAATTACTAATTTGAATCAATATAATTATTTTATTTTCCAAAAGGAAAAAGAAAAAAAAGAAGTGCATGACAAGGAACTCATACTCTGTGGTGACTGACTTAGCCGAACTCAGAGCCAAATACGGTCGACTTTGTCGAACCTCGAAAGATATTAATAGGGCTCAAAGCTCGGCTCAAGCTCGATTCGGGCTTTTTATTTGTGTTCGAATTCGACTCAAGAAAAAAAAATAAAGTTCGAAGCTCGGCTCGAGTAGGCTCGTGTGGGTGCGTGTGAAGTTACTTAAGCCGCAATACGCCATATATTATCATTAGGAATATTATTATTTATCACTATTTTGAGGTCTAAGAAGGCTCCTCGACAAGCTCGAGCTGAATGTGTTAAAGCTCGAGTTCGGCTCATTTAACAATTAAAGCTTGAAATCAGGCTTGAATTTGGCTCGTTTAATTTTTCGAACCAAGCCGAACGAGCTTTTTTCCGAATCGAATCCGAGTAGCTCATGAACCGTTTGGCTCGTGGCCACCCCTACTCATACCCAACACTCATGTCATATATCATATTGACTTGAAAACATGGGGTCAAATTGTTCTCAAGCAACTTAAACAAAGCAACATTAGCCAAATTACAATACAAATCCAAATCCCATATGCTTTGAATCATTGGGTGTAGAAAGGAAATGAATAACTAAATCCCACAATGCCAAGTTTCAGAGTTTCTCAAATCAGCAAATAGTGCTGCTGCCTGTCATGGAGATTATGCAAACAATGAAGTATATCTGTGCCATAAACAAGTGGGAAAAAAGAAGAAGAAGAAGAAGAAGAAGAAGAAGAAGAAGAAAGATTACACAAATGATCAGAACTCAAACTGCATTTGGGGAGTGTATCCAAGAGCCATGAGGTGATCAGCCATTGCCTTGTTCATTCCTGGTGGCCCGCACCTCAATATCTGAAACAAAACCCGCGAAATTCGCTAAGGACATACAGTGCAGGTGTAGAAGAGATAGCTAGAAGCATGCTCAGCAGCTCAAGGGAGGGAGATATGAAGGGTTTAGAGATGAACCTGAATATCATTTGCTGGGGCTGGGCAGTGACTTTTGATCATTTCTTTCGATATATGCCCGACGCCACCGATCCATGCTTCAGGAGGCTGTAGATTTATTCAAGTAGACTATTTCAAGAGAGAATGGGAGATTAAGGCTGTGTTTAGTTCCCATGAAGTAAAAATACCGAGGATAATGATTTTCTTATGTTTGGTTGTCTATAAGTAAATTTACTTGGAAACTTAAATATTCTTGAATTATTTAATCTTTATATTGATGAGGTAAAATAAATAAAATTGGTGCTATAGTAAATTAAAATAATATAAGATTTTAATTCCCTATTTTTATTTTTCTTCTTTTCTTTTACATTTCCTCCCAAAATTTCCAAGAACCAAACATAGCCTAAGGCAATTCTTTTTAAATGAAAGATCTTTGGTTAGCATATAGGAGCGTACATCGCTAATGTATGGTTAGCATCACATCTACTCACCTATGGCTCCCAGTCCAGAAAGGCTTAATTGTTTTTTTTTTTTTTAATGGGTACAAATGGGAGAAAATAAAAAACTGTTCCTTTGGGGAAAAGCCATAAAGAAAGGGCTTATAAGGCTTAAAGAACTGTGGAGTAATTCATCGACAAAGAATAGGATGAAGGATGTTGATGAGGAGCTAACACTCACCTGACTAAGAACATAATAAACCTTGAAGCGATCAGGGAATTTGCAAGCAAAGCCATCTAATTCTTTCTGTGCATAACAAGAATAAATTCCATTAGTTTCATCGAAAGAGACATCCAAGACAAGTTTTCTCCATGTAAATCCTTTTAATTCCCAGTTTCCACAAGCCAAGTTCATATAGTTTCATTTATGATGACATGTGAAAAAGTATAAATTTTAAGAATGAAAGAAATAAGGAACAATAAAGCAAATTTAATGGCTGAGAGGAAGCAAATTTATCATGCATTCATATCCAGCTGGAATTCATCCTATTGATGATATTAAAATTTTAAAGAAGTTTCTGGTTGTTATTCAGAAAAAAGTACAAATTTTTACAACTCTTCTAGAAGGTTCTTGAATAAAAGCACCTCACCTTTTAATTTAGATCTCCATTAGAACTCATATATCCTTTAATCAAAGTGCTTTAGTAATAACTTGTGGAAGATATGGTACCTCAACAGCGAGGGGGTTCCGGTGATTAGACATACCAATTTTTAAGAGGGATGCAAATTTAATAATGTTGATTGCTAAAGATGATGTTTATATTGGTTAGGTATTGAATAGGTAAGTATATGTGTACATGTAGAACAACCACAGGATGGTTGCTGACACTCAAAATGGGTTATTTTCCTAGGGTTGAAGGAGAGAAATATAGAATAAAGTTTATGGTAGAGAAAAATAAATAACAGCTTAGGGGAAATGAGATAAGAAGAGAAGTGATAGAAAACTTAAAATCTCACTTCAAAGCTCTTTAGGAGTTTCACCTTAAAGAAAATCAATGGAGTCTCGCCATTAAGAATTGCAACATTAGAAAAGATAAGAAAAGTGAAATATCATTACTTAATCAATTTTTATTTTTTATTTTTTTAATTTACATCAATTAGCCTTGTTTATAAGTTTCTCTAAGAAATTCAAAATGTAATAAAATTCAAGTAACCTATTATGACCATATTTCTAATTTAATTCCAACTACTCTAATCCTAATTTGATTTAACCACCCATCCTAATTTAATTTTAACTACTAATCCTAATTTGATTTCAACTAATAATCCTAATTTGACTATAATTAATAGTTATAATTGAAAATGTATTTATGCCTTCTCTTTACTCCTCAAATATATTTTTTAAAAGGCTTTCTCCCATCATGTTGCCTTACTATGATTAGGCTACAACCGTGTTTTTCGTCTTTACCTCAAGCTAAAATGAGTCTCGTTACCTTGACATCACCTTTTGCTTTTGATGACACCAAGGGGAAAGACGGAAAGTAGTTGGCCTTGTTGTCATTATCCTATAACTCATGTGGATTCCTTTACGTTATTTTGGAGTGCTCCTTGAAGGATGTGATGAATAGCGTTTAGATGAAAATATAGGCCTAGAGGAATGAAGTGGCTCTCAACTAGCAAGAAACTAATCGTTACTTGATCTTGTGTCAAATAATTTGGATAAGTATATCATGCCAGCTTCATGGGAGTTGGACAACTCTATACTCTAAAGTTTGTGTTGGAATTAGCCTTAAAAATTAAGATATTTGGAACTCATAAATTTTACTCATTATTCCAATATAATTTATTCTACACATATTTCTGAATGAGATGCTAACGTATTTACATTTTTAGTAAAATTATTCTATAAAACCCAAATGATCAAATCAGTTGTAGTAGTTTTCACTCAAACAATTTAATGGTATATATATTGATAAATCTTAAACTATTTAATGGTATAAAATTTATTAACTACACTGGGAAATCGGGTAGATCAGAGCAGTTAGTAGGTGCAAATCTTCATTGCAAGAGTCATGACTACGCTAGGCCAATATGTGGGTAGTTTGGCTTCTCATACCTACCCTATGTCCATCAGTGGCAGAATTCCAGGAAACAGCAAAGCGTGGAACAGAACAAATTTACTTCAAGAGAGACAATGCCTTATCAAAAAGCAAATTTGACTTAATAGTTTGGCTTTTCTTTTTGCCGTTAAATCTAGGGGTTTAGTTGGGCCTATGCAGCTTTGCTAGCACGGTCTATATAAAACGTGCTTTTTGAAAGACACGCTTGCAAAAGAAAACCCTAAGAGTCACTCCTTTTCTCTTTATTGGCCTTTTGCTCTAAGGAGGTTGCCCACATAAGCTTGCATATAAAAGGGATATAACTGAGGAGGAAGATCCTTCGTGATTGAAGTGCTAAACTGAAACAAACCATTATGCTTCAAATATCAAGGTATTTTTTTAAATACCATGTTCTGTAGGATGCCTGCATAAATGAATTTTTCAGCTACATCCGTGTACTCTAAATCCAAAAGTGCTGAGTTCAAATTTATCAATATCATATCTTTTCCAGGGTTCAACATATTAGTGAATGCGGTCATGGAAACAGGACGTGTTGGGTTTTGGATGGACGGTAGAAGAGGTATCTTAGGCAGTGGGAGACAGTGACTCTGGGATGAAATAGTCTGTTGTCAATTCCAAACTTTAGGTTAAGTTTTCTCTTCTATCAGTATAGGGCTTCTGAATTCAGTGAATTGTACTCACATATCGATTATCAATACGAATGCATGATAGAAAGAGAGATAAAGATAGTGACATACCTTCAAAAGAATGTCATCACGTGTAACATTGGCATATATAAGATGCACATTAGTTTTATCTTTTGGATTCTCTAATATGCCTCTTGCTAGCTGCAACGAAATCAAGACACGGGAAAGAAAAAGTCGTACACTAACCATAAATTCAGCAGAGAGGAATATTTAAAAAAAAGAAAAAATAAATAAAAGGCACCTTTGGACTTTCAAATGCTCAGACACATACCTGGAACATTGGGGTAATGCCAGTCCCTCCAGCAAGCATCCCAAATGCTCTAGCTTGGCCAGGTTTATATTTCAAACGCCCCTTAAACCATGAAAACATGATATACAAATCACTCCATCTAAAATAATAACTTACTTGTAACAATTATCAACTGAGTATGTGAAATCATCGTTCATGAACTCCCATGAAAATAATCTATTTCGAACTCAAGAAAGTTAACAAAAAGCTAATATTGTTGTATGGCTAACTGATGATGTATGGAAGTTAAGCACTTGAATGATTCTAATACGCATCTAGAGACCAAACTTATAGCATAGCATTTCTTGTATCTTATTATTTTATTACAATATCTTGATTAAGGAGTGCCTATTTTCATTTCATAGCAACATGCTTTAATCATGCCTGAAAAATAAGACTGATTTTTTTTTTTTCAGATTTTTAAAATGAAGAATGGACTTTCATTAAGGAAGCACTTTCATTTCATTTCATAGCAACATGCTTTTTGTCTAAAGGAAGCACTCCATCAAAGTCCATTCTTTCTCATTTTTTTTTTTAACCAAATCAAAAAAAAATGAAGAATGGACTTAATGAAAGTGCTTCCTTTTAGTTACTATCTTTGAAGGAAAACGTTTTCCTTAATTAAGATAGTATATATGAGCTAAAGGATTCTGAGCTTATGATAAATATGATGCACTCTAGACCATATTTGGAATGCGAATGGAGAATGAGTGAAAAATCAATTCCATTTCTATTTATTAATGTCTTTGGATTGATTTCTAAAATGAGAATAGGAACGGGATTCTAGTATATGCAAATGCCATTGTTCCAATGTTTTAACACCATATCCATCTCAACAGGAATAGCATGTACCCGGGGTCCCTTAACAGCCAAGGTATCGCCTTCACATCTCTCTGAAATGGTGGGACATCCTCCCCTTTGGATACATCTGTTTAGAAGTAAAACCAAAAACATGAAAACAGGGTTCAAAGTGGGAAAAAGGTAACAAGTTCGAACAGGGTTCAAAAACGTAAACAGCAATAGGCAACAAGATGAAATCTCATAAATGGTAGAGTTCAGATGGATGCACCTTCACAACTAGTTCAAAGAAATCTCACATCTTAAACTAGCAATTGGGTATATGGCCTGGTAACTTTCTTCACCTTGGTAATCTTCCTCTAATCAATAAAATAGAGCATATGGTCATCAGCTGTAAATCACGCGTGAATTCAAAGTCGATAAGCTAAGGTCAATCTAATAATTGATGAATTTACTGGCAGTAGGCCATTGAATTTTCTGTGAAATTAATCAAGGCAAAATAAAAACATCAACTCTTGGGACAGATATGGAAGACAAAAGAGGTCAGCTGTTTGAACCTGCAAATTATATGTTGTCCAACAGGAAGACCAAACACTGAGGTAGGCGTGGGCAGGGCAAACCTAAACCTCCCAACATTGTGGCTGACTTGAGTTTTCCGGACTAGTTTGAACTCCTGGTTTTTGGGCTTCTGCTGTTTCAGAAACATATAATTGCAGAGAGAAAACATGACTCTCATTGAACTGGCACAATAAATTAAAATTAAATGGATTTTGGAAGAATTGACATTATTAAAATAAAAACCAAGAACATGAAACAGAAGTGCCTGCCGATATGTCTACTTTGTTACAGAACACCTCTTTGTGAGAAAAATGGATGAGTAATTTTCCCAGACATTGAATCTACAAAGAAGCCATTATTACAAATAGACAAGAAACATATGCTTAAAAGTCAGTGTTTTGAAAATCACTACTTGAATATTTCAGGCAATCACATAAGTCTAGACTGCACAATCATACCTTATAATGAATCTAGGGACCCATATGTGAATATTGATGACAGGTCACCCCACATTAAAAGCAGTGAGATCTACATGTAAAGATAATTCTGATTACAGTGGCGAGTTGGAAAATAACCAGCCTATGAAAGTTTTTTGAATCCGTGTTGATTATATTCCCTGACTGTGTTGAGCATATGAATCACCTACAAATGGGTGTGAGAAATCTGTCATACAAGTCAAGTAAGTGAATTCATTTCAGAATATTATCAAAGGAAAAGAAAAATCAGAAGCAAAAGAACAAGAAAAAGGAAGGGTAATTCATTTAAAGTTTCCTTTGCAAAGTAAACTGATGAATCTTAACTTCAAGAAATGAATCACAATATGTGCAATTTTTCCCCACGTTTTCTTTTTCTTTTGATACATTATTTCTGGAACCCACAGAAAGGGCCCAAATGAATTCAAAACTGAAGAAATCATTATAGCAAAATCAACACAAAAGCAACCACACCTACACCCAAAGCAAAATGATGAACAAAATTTCAAAATGCTTCATCAGGTAGCTTAAATTTTTTGCAAAATCTCCAAGTTTATATGGTCACATCTACATGGAAACACATGTTTTAAAATTTTTATAAAATTTAAGAGTATTTTGACATCGAGTTTTCAATCTACATTTTTGCAGCATAAACAAACAAAACACACCCACACAGGAAGAATGAAAATTTTTTTCTTGGCAATAAGAAGGAAAAAAGAGTGACCTTTGGGCTTCCTTCTTCTATAGAAAAAGTAGAAAGCAGCAATGCCAACAGCAGCAATACCTACAGCAACCCCAGACAACTCAATCGCAGAAGTTCTAAACAACCATGGAATTCTGAATTTCAGCAGTGTTGTTGTCATTTTCCACATCTCCCAGTCCACAACTTCTTCCTACTTCGTGCAATTATATACATAGAATAAGCATTATATGCTTTGCTTCTTCTCTCATTCTCCTTTCCCATAGCTCTCTGGGCTGGCCTACAGTATACTAAATTAAAAAGCACTGGTGGCCAAGTGATGAAGAAAGGGATCTCCAAAAGAGAAAAGCACCACCTGGGTCGTCTCCTTTGGCCTGTCTGGGTTAGATTCTCCGCATGCATTCTACTCAAGAGCGTAGATTTATTCTGGTATTCTCTGGGCGGATTAAAATCGGTGACTTTGGCGGGATTAAAACTGCTTTAACGACGAATAACTTCCCTTACAAATATAGTCTTCACCAATTTATTGATCTCGTCAAGTACTGTTTGGATAAAAATTCAAGAGTAAAAATGCATATTACAAATTATAAAATTCACATCTCAAAATCTAGACGCTTCGTCGATTGGATTCCAGTGGAACATGCTGGAACGAGTAGAATCAAGGCTGAAATCATGGAAGCTATGTTTTCCCGCACAATCTCAAAAGAACCCAGTTGGGAAAATGGGGTCAAATCGATGAAGCCATCAAAGTATTTGAACACATGACCCAACAAAACACTGTTACTTACAATTCAATTATGTCTGCCTACGCCAAGAACGGCAGAATCAGTTTTGCCCGCCAACCGTTTGATGAATGCCTCATAGAAACGTGGTTTCATGGAACTCCATGATTTCTGCCTATTTGTATTAATCAGATGGTTGAAGAAGCTTCCTAATCCGTTCGAGAAAATGCCCACCAGAGACCTTCATTCCTGAGACTCTGGTGATCACTTACTCTACCCCAAATGGAGGAGCTTGGAAAGGCCAGAAAACCTTGATTGGAACCCGGTTCTCTGGAGTGGCGTGGTTGCAAGGTGCAAAGAAGCGGCAATTTGATGATTCTATTGGCTATTTGCAGTTTCATGAAATCGGGAAGATGCGATCTTTACAACATCATGTAAATACTCGAGAGGATTGCCACAGATACCATTTCTTTGTAGCCAGTTCTTTGAGTTTTGTAATAAAATAATACATTTTTTTATGTTTTGATAAAAATGTCAAAACTAATATGTCCAAAGTTTTTATAGTTAAAATAAAACCGTAGTTGCGTTTTAATTTTTTTTAAAGTTAAAACTATAGTCATTAATTACTATTTAAACACTAATTATATATTATTTTTAAAAACATATTATATTAATATTTGTTTTAAATGTATTATTTTATGACAAAACTCCATGTCTTTACTTTATAATATTGTTTTATGGTGATATGATTAAAATAACTTTTCAAAACTAAATTTTGGAAATATAACATTTCATTAATTTTTAACCCCATTTAGACAAAAACACTCTCATTATTCTTTTTGTAAAAAATTACATTTTATTTTTGAAGATATATATATAAATATATGAAATAACAAATAACGTTTTTATCCATAAAAAGGGTTACATTTATATATTTTGATTGATTTGAGGTCTTTTAACCGAATAATGTGGGGATGGAACAAAATACTTATAAGGGATTTAGTTATCACATGAGATTTATTATCTTTACACTTTTAATATACATTTTTGTTCTAAAATATGACATTTGTAAAGTTATTTTTTAGGTTATTCTTACAAATGGTTTTTAGATTTATCCATTTTAATCAAAAATTTTTTTATTATATATTGTAGACTCTATTTGAAACTTGAAAAATATTAAGAAAAGAAAAAAAATACTAAATAAAATGATTTTTTTTCATATTTAGTTTCACCTTATAAAATGTAAAAGAAAATAAAATAAACTCAAAATTTTACTTAATCCTTATAAGAGAGAAAAAATGAATTTGAATAAATATATATAATTAATTTCTCTATTAGGTTTAAATAATTTTTTTCTCCAAATTTTATTTATTTCAAAATTTCCCCATTATTTTTTTCATGAGTACTTTCCTGGTTTCAAACTCAGCTTTAGGCTATGTTCAAAACCCAGAAAATATTAAAGTTAAATAGTGGGTCAGAGGAAGGAAAGAATTTTAGAGGAAAATAAAAATATATTTAAATTTAATAACCACTTTATGGCTGCTTTATTAAAATTTATTTTAAAAAAATATAAAAATATGTAAATTTTGAGTATATTTGATTTTTTTTTTATATTTTACACTGTTGAATCAAACATGTACCATTTTCCTCGCTATTTCCTTTTTTTCTAAGACTTTTCGATCTAAAAGGAGTCTTTGGGTTTTTGTAATTGGGCTTCTTGTCAGTTGAAAGGTGTGGTAGACTCGGCCCAGCCCAGCCCACTAAGAGAAAAATAGCGGGAGTGTTGTGCAGTATAACCAGACAAACACGCCCCAACAAAAGAACATGAATTGTGGACGGTATCTAGGCTGTGTACCCTGTGCCACATCTCCTCCATTCTGCCGCTGCCTTTCTGGTTAGATCTCTGCCCCTGCATCCACTACTTTCTTTCTGTTTGGATTCCCAGAAAAAATGCATACGAAAAGAAAACAAGCTTTTACTCGTTTTTTTCTTCTTCTTTGTATCTGACAAACGTGAAAGAACTTAATTCGATTAAAATGAATGGTTTTGTTGTTGCGAAATCAGTGGAGTGGGTTGAATGTGTTTGATTTCTTTTTTGCTTTTCTTTTTCCCGCATTTTCTCAGCAGTGAAGGAGAGTGTGGGTTTAAAAGGTTATCTACTTGGGTGGGGCTGCTTGTCGCCGCACATTTTCTGGCTTTTAAGTGGTTTTAATGAGTTTGGATGTATAATAATTAGTTTGATGCTGAGAAAAATGTAGGAAAACGGAAGAAACGAGAATTCCGCCAGTGAGAAAGACAATCCCCTTCACTTAGTCGAGTGGCTGTATGCCACTCAGTTCAGTGGAGGTTTCTCTTTTTCAGCAGAATTTTGAGATTTTAAATTTCTTTTTCATTTCCGTCATTTTCTCTCCAACAATGCTGGAAAGAGGTCACTAATGTGTAGAATTTCTGTTAATTTGCTTAGATTCGTTATTTGATCTTCACTTTAGATATTGGCACCCAAAAAAAATGCTTGTCTGTACGGATTATATTTTATGGATTTGTGCCTTATAATGTTTTTGTGAGAAAAAGTAGTATGATTTATCTTGATTACTTTCCCATATACTCCTGATTTGAATAAAATTTGTAGGACTGTTTCCTTAAGCTGGATTGGTTCAGTTAGAGACTGGGCAGTCAACCTAAGCACAGCACTATTCACCATCTAAAACCTAAAGCCTGAACCAACTTAATCTATAGCCTGAGGGACCTAGCCCAAGCTCAACACTTAAGCTTGAGTTAGGCTCAGGTTGAGTCAAGTTCTAATTTATTTTGGCAACATTGTGTATGGTCAAACTACAGAGAGAATAGCGATACTTCATATAGTGGGTGGGGAATCTGTCATAGAATGTGCCCTTTTCTATTCTCTCAAGTTCTTCCCCAAAATAGAATATGGTATGCTCCAGATGATTAGTTTTATGTTGTTGACAGGATTAGTAACAAACCTTAGTCATACGTGTTAGTAAGTTATCCTATAAACCAAATATCAACAAAAGAATTGTGCTACAGTTTGTCTCCTGGAAATTTTAAGGAAAATTTGAGGGAAAGAATATAGGTAAGGTAAAAAAAGACAGAAAAATTGATGGAAAAAAATAGATTTAAAGTGAATAGAGTTTTTTTTTTCCATTTGCATGCTACTTCAAATTCATTTTATTTATTTTAAATATTTTATATAAAGATTAACTAATTTGAAAATATGTAAGTGTTTAATTGATTTGAATTATATTTGATTTTTTTTTTTTTCATGCTTTCTTTAGTATAGTTCTGTAAACCTTAGAAGATATTTTCTTTTAATTTTTTCATAAGCACTTTCCTAAAAACAACATAGTATTTAAGTTTCAGGTGGTTCTATATGCATAAGTTATCATGGCAGGCCCAACTAGACTGATGTCTGATAGATGTCACTCAGCGTAAGAGTTATGGACAACCATGCTCCTATCTGACGGTTTGGCTTGGTAGAGTTGAAATTGACCATATTGTTGCTCTACCTCTTAACTAGAAATTTTGTGAGATAGGCATACTCTTGAACATACAAATTAATATGAATCAAAAATTAAGAAGTCCTTTTTGCCTTTGTTTGTTTGGAGGCACCATAGGATGAGCAGCTTTATCCGTTATAAGCATGTTGAAGATGCAACAACGAACAATATAAAGAAATGTCTTAGAAACTAGGAGTTGTCCTATGATGGTTATAGGGTTTCTATTTTTAGAAGAAAAATATTGTTATAATAAATAAAATGTTGTAATTTAATGAAATCAATGAATACAATAGATATTCTTGCTATTGATGCGAAATGATTAGAAATGAATGAAAATTACAGTAGTATTTAGATTGGTAAACAGCCTTTTGATTGTTACAAGTTGCTCTTATTTTATATAAGATATTCTTTTTATAAAGAAAATTAAAGTTTGTTAGTATTTATATGAGTTGTATTAACAGAGAACCAAAATGAAAAGGAAACGAAAACAGCCAAGATAGGACCTCGATTGATAAACCTGTGGCCATTACATTTCAATCTTATTTTTAAATCATGGATAATATATGGACTAGTTTTATTTGCTGGAATGTGGTAGTGGAATGCAATTTTTTGGTGCTGCAGCATTTCCTTTCGTTGCAGTGATGATTAATGTTCTGATTATCTTCTTTTTGGTTTGAATTTCAGTTTAATGACTCTAAATCTATAAAACCATTCTATCAACGGATATGGATTATGTTCTTCTAATGTGGCTCCTCCTTGTTGTGGCAACTTTGGTGGTTGCCAAGCTTATCTCCGCACTTATAATTCCTAAATCTAAAAAACGGCTTCCTCCAACTGTAAAGGCATTTCCATTCATTGGTGGGCTCATACGGTTCTTGAAAGGCCCAATTGTGATGCTTAGAGAAGAGTATCCAAAGGTTGGGAGTGTTTTTAATTGGAAGCTATTGAACAAGAATATTACTTTCTTCATTGGACCTGAGGTCTCAGTGCATTTCTCTCATAGCCCAGAGTCTGATCTCAGTCAGCAAGAGAGGTATACCGCTTCAATGTGCCCCACTTTGGCCCTGGTGTTGTCTTTTCTTTGATGTTGACTACTCTTGTGCGGCAAGAGCAGTTCGTTTTTACAGCAGAATCTTGAGAGTTACAAAATTGAAAGGACATGTGATCGATGGTTATGGAGGAGTAAGTGTCTTTCAAGCCGAATATGTCCTTTATCTTACTTAGATTGCCTTTTGCTTGAGAGTAAACTATGTTTTTGTTTGCCCCATCAGGAGTTCATTTATATATTGAAGGCTCCTATTGTTAGGAAGAGTGAAAGAAGTAGCTATTTCTTCACAATGTGACATTTGCTAGTTTTTTTTTCTTTAGAAAAGGATATTTTTCTCATAATTATTCCAGTGGGTATCTCAAATGTTTTTATTTTACTCTGTTTTTTATTTTAAAATCAGAAACAAACCATTCATTAGATACATTTTTAAAGTCCAAGTAAAGGATAGGGAATCCTTCCAAAAATACCCATCTCAAATTTTGAGCAATGGTTTTTGTGAACTTAATTTTTGATTGGAAACAATTAGTTCCATCCATTGGGCTGATCATAAAATTATGCTAACTTGGTTTTGGAATGAAACAAAAAGTGATTTGTTACTTCATTCAAGAGGGGATCAAGATGAAAGACTTGTGATATACAGCATTGCTCTTTTCTTGAGTAGGCCCCAAAGACATGCTGCAATATTTTTGCAAGAAATGCTTTATAACTTTCTCGGCTAAGGAAAGCCAAGAAGAAAAGATGATCTTGTTTCTTGGATCTTATACTTCATTTAAAAGGATGCTTTTATAACTTTTCTAGTTAATCCATTAACCCTTGAGGTTGGGCTACATAGGCAAGGGGTTGGGGTGGCTATGTAGGAGTTTGCTAAAGTGTAGGGACCCAAAAAAAACAGTTACCTGTCTAAAATATAATTTTCTAGGTAACCTGTGGTTTAATTGAGATAAAAAGGCCTTGAGGCATGGCTCAAGTGGTAAAGGGGTGGGATGAGGTTACGGGAGATTCCAGGCTTGAGTCCTTATAAGAATAGAATACTACAACGATGTATTACAAAGTGAATAGAAGTAAAAAAAAAAAGCACTCAAAGAAAACCAAGGATTATTCCTTCTAGGATCTGAGAAAACGAGAGGAAATAAAAAAAAACAAATCAAGAAAACTAAAACTCATCTTTTTCTGTTCCACACAATTGATAAGAAATAATTCTTAAATTTCTCCCTCCCTTTTTCTCAGCTATTCAAACAAGACCATACCTTTAGGAAAATAATATTGAAAAAAGGAACAAAAATATTTAAGAATATTAAAAGAAATACTAAGTAAATAAAACAACTAATATTTTCATGTGATAATATTTTGAAATTCTGGAAACTGCACCCTGTCGAGCCCTTTTTTCTATTTTTTTTTTTTTTGTTCTTTGGAGTTGAATGGTGATTTGCAAGCTTTATTGGCTCCTTGTTTCTGTAGATTTTAAGAGGTTGTAGTTGTGGGAGTATGTGGAGTGCAGGGGGACAAAGAGAGAAAAAGATCTTTAGCTGGTTTCCTAGCTAAAACCTGATTGCTTGGGCATAGGCTTGGTGACAATGGCATATCATTATCCTCATCTTCATCATTCCATGGTGTTGAAGAACAAATGTTCTAAAACTATCAAACAAATGGTGTTTCATCTGACCTTGCTTTCATATAACATATTGGTTGTGTTGTTGAAAGGTGTGTTTCTAGTGTTGGCATTACGTGTATTCCCTTTCATACAATCTTTAAAAAACAAGTTTTGTACAACCCTCATTTCTTAGGCTATTAGTTGTAATTTAGTTATTTAAAGGCACACCTAAAAATGGATTGTTGTTTAAACCTCTTTTCCTTGTTATGTGCTTTAATGTTGATCGTATTGCTAATCCATCTATATGCTATTTTGTTGAAGGCAACCTTGTTATTTGGTGCCACAAAAAACATACGATTGCTGCCTGTTCTAATGCTAGGGCTGAGTACCATTACTATTTTGTAGACTGCTTCTGACATGTTATGGTTTGTCCCTTTCTTCAAGAGATGGGTATTGGTATTCCCATACAGGCATTACAAGACCATCTCTGTGGCTGACATTCTTATCTTTCATGAACATACAGAGTTGATTGTCATAGAAGTAACTAATCCATGCTAGCTGTCTATAATTAAAATACCATAGCAGTCTACTTAAGCCTTCATCTCATTGTTTCAATTCCTTCAAATATTTTTCTATTACATTCTTTTCACAAACAGAACTGGTGTTGGTGTTATGGAGCCTCTCTCCACACACTTTCTAAGAAACTTCATCTGCAAGCCTAGAAGCATGGTTCTTGTTTTTTTGAACTGCCCAACATTCACCTGTCGTGAACACCATTGACCAAAACTTCTTAGCGTCCTGAAATGCAGTATTAATCCATTCACATTCCGTTCAATTGTGAAGCATTTTTTGACTGACTAGCCCTTTATTGTAGATATGACAACTGAGCTGTGGAATGTTGGAAAGAGATTGTTTAGATCTCTAAGTTTTGTTAAAAATTAAAAAATTTAAAAAAGGCAAAAAAAGTTTTCACATCATTTCATGTTTTCTTTTGTTATTTACATTTTTCATACAAAATTTGAATTGGAATGGTGTGCCAGGTTAATATTTTTTATGTTTTCTTGAAGGTATGAACTCTTTACTTTTACATAGCATCACCAGATGAAATAAACCTTCTATTATCCATTTCAAGTTCCCCAACCTACGACGAGACCAACAACAAAATTTTAGAACTATTTGTTACTTAAATGCAGTTGTGGAACTATTCATGATCCTCATTTCTTTCACTTAATGTGCAGGATTTCTTCTCCAAGTGGGGAGATTGTGGCGAGGTAGACCTAAAATATGAGCTAGAGCATCTAATCATTTTGACAGCCAGTAGATGCCTTCTAGGTCAAGAAGTTCGGAATAAGTTGTTTGCTGATGTGTCTGCCCTCTTCCATGACCTCGACAATGGGATGCTTCCTATCAGTGTTATCTTTCCATACCTTCCCATCCCAGCCCACCGCAGGCGTGACCAGGCTCGTAAGAAGCTTGCTGAAATTTTTGCAAACATCATCACTTCCAGAAAAGAAAATGGTAAGTCAGAAAATGACTTGTTGCAGTGCTTCATTGACTCAAAGTACAAAGATGGTCGCCCAACAACCGAAACCGAGGTCACTGGCCTTCTCATCGCCGCCCTCTTCGCCGGACAGCATACTAGTTCCATCACCTCCACCTGGACTGGGGCTTACCTCCTTTGTCACAAGGAGTATCTTTCAGCAGTGCAGGACGAGCAGATAAACCTGATGAAAAAACACGGGAGCAAGGTTGATCACGATATCTTGTCTGAGATGGATGTTCTATACAGATGCATCAAGGAAGCTCTGAGACTACACCCTCCACTGATCATGCTGCTGCGCAGCTCCCACACTGACTTCAGTGTGACAACCAGAGACGGGAAAGAATATGACATTCCAAAGGGTCACATTGTTGCGACTTCACCAGCTTTTGCACGGCTCCCACATATATACAAGGATCCAGACAGGTATGATCCAGACAGATTTGCAGCTGGGAGAGAAGAGGACAAGGCTGCAGGGGCATTCTCGTATATATCCTTTGGAGGTGGACGCCATGGATGTCTCGGTGAACCCTTTGCATACCTGCAAATAAAGGCCATATGGAGCCATTTACTTAGAAACTTTGAGTTGGAGCTGATCTCGCCATTTCCAGAGATCGACTGGAACGCCATGGTTGTGGGCGTAAAAGGGAAGGTTATGGTGAGATATAAGCGCAAGCTGCTTCCAGTTAACTAACCCGACAACTTCCCTACGCAATGATCTTCATAATGTTTGCAGGTGCTGTATCCATCCCTAAGTTTGGATTTCAATTCTGCTGTCATTCCTGTGCTGTAGTTTGTGTGTGTAGAGTTTTTGTTGGATTGACAACTTTGCTGCTTGTGAAACTGATTCATGCCTTTGTCTCTCTATGACAATTGTAGTTTGTAATTGTCCAACACTGGGGTTTTTAGAGTATGTTTGAAAGTGTTTTAAAAAAAGCACTTTTTGTAACGTACCATTTCAATCATGTAGATATTGTCTCATTTGAGCTTAAGGGGCTCTAACGGGTTTAAAATGTGTTTATTAGGTTGAAAGTAGTTCATACTTGTATACAGCTGGGGGAACTTTTCTCCTTATCCACACGTAGGATGCTTTATTGCAAGACCCTCTTATATAGACTACCATTAAACATACTTACTTGATCAATAAGTAAATAATCGAATAGACAAATCTTATGGGGCAAACAAACCCCACAATAGGGTCGAGAACTGCTTGATAATATTTATAACCGACCTGTCCGATTATATATATTGTCGGGCTTTGAGCCTCAAGTAGCCCTCACTGTTATAAAACGCTAAGTAATTGTGTGGTGAGAGTAGTCCATACTTATACAACGTGAATTTAATTTTCTCTTCTATTCGACGCTAACGCAAACTTTAACCAGAAGGTGTTATGAAAAAAGTCGTATTGTCAAAAGGTAACACTTTTAGAAAATTGAAAAACACGTGCAGTGCTTCCAAAACATTTACTGAAACATTTGCTTAAAACATTTTGAACAGGACATTGTAAAACACATTCTTGGTGCTCTTGAATAGGATTTGCCCTGATAATGAAAAATTACTATAGCGCTCCATGCGATAAAAATCTTTATCATAATGTGAATGGAGTCTGTTTCTGTAACTCTCCAACTCTTCACATGATATTGTTCGATTTTGGGTTGCTGTTTCATATCAATTTCCTTCGGTTTTACTTTTTTATTGGACCTACGCTTTCAAGAAAAGACTTTAATAGCATTACGTTCAACACAATTAAGTCATAATGTTTCTCACTGATCTGAAACAGATATGGATCAGACATGAAGTTTTCAATTCCTGAAAGCGACCTCATTAATGAAACATTAAATTTGATATACACATTAATTTTAAAAATATATATTTTTTAAATAAATGCAAAGTATCTCCCTTTTGAGAAATAAGTGTAAAAGCTCATTTTTATATTTGAATTCTAAGTTTTTACCTTAAAAATTGAGAGTTGTTTTAAAACTCTTAGAAAAGCCATTAAAAGTTTCTAAATCAACCTTAATTATGATTGTTATAAAATTGGAAGTTGTATGAGTAAAAATCATCTTCTTCAATCCATTGAGTCTAAAAGCTTTTATTCTAATATATTTTATGTTTTGCAAGTTTTTTTATTTTATTTTAATTACATTTTTAGTTTCAAGTTAGTAAACTGTTTTGATTGGGAATCAAACTCGAGACCCCTTTCTATGCCTTATATTTGTTTGAAACGCACTGCTTTATCACTAACTGCATACTTACGAACTATGTTTTGGAAGCTAGATCCACAATTGTAAGAAATAATTAAAATTTCTTTTTAGAACAAATGAAAATCATTTCATAAAAACAACCTTCTCTGTTTTTTTAATCGAAAGATCATTTTTCGAAACATATTCGACCGGCACTTATTTTTTAAGAATATAAGGGTTGTTTGATTCTTGTTCTTTTTTGAAAACTGTTGTCGAGTTTTTTTTTTTAAAAAAAAAAAAGAACCAAACGTGTCTTTTATTTTCTCTTTGTTCTCTTTATTTTATTTTTAAATAAAAAATAGTTTTCAAAAACCATAAAAACTGTTTTCTATTTTATGTTTTGAAAACAACACTTAAATAAAAACAAGTTTTAGAAACAGGTCCGTGCATTCATTTTTTTTAAAAGAAAGGTCCTTGCATTCTTAATCCATTATGTTTTGATTATAAAACATTATTATTATTTTTTTATAACTAAACACATTGTTACAACGTAATAAATTATCCTCAGCGGAACTCGAACCTGAAACCCCTTCCCAATGGTGAAGTCGAGTTTTAGACCGAAATAATATATTTGAAAAAATTCTAAAATTAGTTTGGAAACCAAAATAAAGACGAAAGTAAGGCGCATGACAGCGGCAATTGGAATTCATAAATTGTCAAATGTCATTGTCCATGATAGCGGTAATTGGACTAAAAAGTCATTGCTATGAACAATCTATAATTAGTTTAAAAATTGCCAACAAAACGTTGTCATGGGATTACTGGCAATTGCCATATAAAACGAGTCCTTATTTAGCCCCTTGCTGAGTTTTATCAAGCTTTTCCTTTTCTCCTCTCTATGTTCTATCGTTGAAGACGCGACTTCCTCTCTTCGTCAAGGGTCGGTTTGTTCCGATCACGACGGTTAGTTTGTAAGCCTTTTGATCACGACCGTTTTTCTTGATTTTGCCGTCTGCTGATGCAATTAGGGTTTTTGTTGTTGGTGGTGTTTTTTTGCTTGTTTTGGGCTGTGTGGATTGCGGATGTTGTCGTGTTGAAGTAGTTGTTTGTTTGTGGTTTGTGGTTTGTGGTTTGGTGTTTTTTGTTTTTGATTTTTTTTTGTGGTGGAATTTGGAGTTTCATCTTATGATTTCTAATTGATGTTGTAATTTGCTATCGTCATTCAATGCGTATGCTTGTGATGTGAACAAGTCTTTACTGGCTAACAACTTGAAACAACCTTCTACGTGAAACCTTTTGTTGGGAAGCCCATTTCTATGTTGTTAAAGGGAACCGGCTTCATGAACTGGATTTTGTGCAAGCCAGGATCTCTCATTTCAATGAGTTTCTTTGCTTCTCATATTTATTCATTAAATTTATATTCAAACACTAATGTTGCCTTTATCACTTCCATAATAACCATTTCAATCATGTTTGTAGTGGATGAATATGAGACAACAATAGAGGTAATAAAATAAAAAAGAACTATTACCAGCAATCCAACATTACCACAAACAACATGATTCTCTTTAAGAAAGATGTTAAGCATATTTTACTAAGGAGCCTGATATAACTAGATCCATCATCTTACCAAAGCTCAGATCGCAAAATTCCATGTGTAGTGGGAATAAGGTCTTACAGTGTCGGCAATTTCATAACCTAGGGTAGCTTATGGTTGAATTTTAATGGTTGAAGAACCCCAACAAGCTATGTTTTTTTACTTAATTTAGGGACGATTTCCTCAGGTTTTTAAGGCTTCATCCAAGAGTTCAAACTAAAAAGTCTAGAATCCATAAATAGCTTCTCCTAGGCAAGGGCTTATTGCCATTTCAGCAAATTCTGATCCTTGTAAAGGGGTTGACAATTCACTGCCGCCTCAATTCCTTCATACATCAGATTTTTAAAGGCCCATTATTGTGACTATTGGGGTTCTTTTGCTCCCCAAAATTAGAGGTTTTTTGACAAGCATTTTAATGCTGAACACCAACACCACTGTTAAATAGTTTATGATCCAAAAAGTGTTCTTTGTGGCATTTAAGAGCATTTAGGCTATTCATGAAGTTGAGTGTATTTAGAATCCAAACACACTCGTTTTCAAGCTAAGGTTACTGAGACTCAAGCTCTAAATAGTAGGCCAAAAAAGAGGACCATATCCACACAAAAGAAAAAAGCTCTAAATAGTCACGCAATTGCTAACTCGCATATTAAGCTCACCCCCAAAGTGTGATTTTCTGAATTCTCCTACTGCTATCACAGTTACAAATTAATAAACCAGACTCAAGTTCACCATAAATAGAGATCATACCAACCACACCACCTATGTTCCCAATCTACACAAAGCCAATCTCAAATCCACTTCACTTGACTCTATGTTTCCTTTCCATGGACCAATTATATTGGGAAGTCCAAAGTCTTCACTAATTCAGGCTTTCACATGAATTATGGCCGATATAGAGGTTAATGTAAATGACTTGGAAAATGGTAGAGGATATCCCAAAACTTATTTGTTATAATCATGTGTTTTTTTTGTAAATAGCGAAGAAAAATTGCCCCACTATTTTTTCCCTCAGTTGTAATGTTGCGTTCGATTCATGGAAAAGAATAATTGAATAGGACAATATCTCTTCAGAAGCCACTAATGGACATAGAACTGTTAAGGAAACTGTTATTGTTCTTCATAGAACTGTAAGTGGAGGGGAGCTTTGATTGTTCTCTTGGGTGACTGAGAGGGAGAGAAAACCTAAGAAATTGGAAGCTTGAATTCATAAGATTTAACTAGCTTGAATTCATATCGGTTAAAAAATTTCTAACATTCCTTGCCAAATAGTCATAGTAAAAGTGAATTACTGATGCAACTTCCATCTAATCTAGTAAGATTGCAACATAAAACAGAAAGAAGGTGATAAAGTATTAACTATATTCAAAAGAATATTTTAAGCTATATGAATAACAATCAAGATGTGAGACTCTCACTCTAACATCCATCTAATCTAGTAATATTTTGCTTTCTTTTGTTTTCTTTTTTAAAGGAGAGAGTTAATACAATGAATTAGAGTTAATTGTATCTACTCTAAATTTGAAATTGAGGACAATTTGAAATGTCATATTTTTATTTTTTAGAAGGTGATTGTTTTCTTTATGATAAAGTTGATGTGATAAAGTTGGTAGTTGTAACACGTTGTGAAATGATTCATTGGCTAAACAAGGTGATTGAATATAGCATCCATGAATGTAGTTTAAATGGTGGGGCGATACCTAATTTCCTCATATTATTTAATTCATTTCGGACCATTTTGTACATGTCAATTATGTCTGTTTCAACTATTATCGTGATATGTTATTACAATGGAAAAATATTGAGGACTGAAACAGATGTCAAATATGGGGGGAGAAAAGATGTTATTGTGCCTTTGGATGTACCAGTTGAATGCATGTTTGAACAATTGACTGATATGATATATTCAAGGACAACCATTGACAAACAAAGGTTCAAATTAGTCCTCAATTGTAAGAATCCCCTAAAAAGTGGAAATAGGTTTCAACATTTTCCAATATGGGATGATAGTAGTGTGTACCGAATGTTGAACATGGTTAACATAACTAGCATTGAGGATTGAATTGTATATTGAAGTTGTTCGAGTCAAGCCACAAGTGAGTCAATTTGCGGGTGGCTATATAGATTTATTGGTTCGCGACAATTATAATGTTACAGAATTTGACTATGGTTGTGGGCCTAGTAGCGATCCAGTACCGGATACTAGAGTATATGGAGATGATGAAGACTGCGCTTATGAAGAAGCTAATGATGAATCTGATGAAGATGTTGATGATGAATCTAATGGAGACGCGGATGTTCAAGTTGATGGACATGTATCCTTTTTCCAGATTTTCAACCAAGTTTTGGAGAATAAGCAAGAGACATATGTCTCTGCCCATACAACATCTTGTGATGTATCGAATAACCTAGATGTTGAGGAACTAGATGAGTCATCCCTTGTTCATTATCACGTACCACCAACACCTCAATTTGAACATGTTGAAAACTTAGGTAATGCTATTTCAAGTGCTTGGACTCCATAGGTGCAACATAGTATCAGTTATTCGAGTGGAGAATTTGTAGTTGGCTAAGTTTTTAATTCTAAATCTGATTTGAAAGAGGCTGCAAAGATTTACTCAATTAAAGCACACCAAGAGTTTGTTGTTGTTGCATTCTTAAAAAAAATTGATCGTTTTAAGATGTAAGAAGACCGAAGAATGTCAATGTTTATGGAAGCTTCATGCCATGGTTGTGAAAGATACTTGCTTATTTGTTATCAACAAATAAAAAGGGCCGTATACTTGTGTCAATCCTCATTGAATCGACCCATCACTAATCGACCAAATGTGCTGCTGCTCATAAAGGCAATAATTAAGGCACAATTCACATTGACCACGGCCGCTATTCGGCTAACCGGTGATGGAAAAATGGGGATATGAAATATCATACAAAAGGCGTTGATGGAAAGTATAAAGCACTTAGATGCGCTATTTGCGATCTTTTTCAATCATATGAGTCGCCACGCTTGTTCGCCATAGAGCAAGCAAATCTTGGATGTATTGTAATTTGGAAAACGTGTGACATTAATATGGCAAACATTGAGATATTCCAACGCGTGTTCTAGTCATTCAAGCCATCTATTGAAGGGTTTGAACATTGTCGTCCCGTAATGAGTATTGATGGTACACATTTGTATGAGAAGTATAAAGGCACATTATTGATTGCTATGGGGTGTGACGGAAATAATAAGTTATTTCCATTAACATTTGCTATTGGCGTATACAGAATATCGATAGTCGGGATGGTTCTTGCATGTATAAAAACAGAGTAACTCAACGTATTTGGGGATTTGTGTTATATTTGGATGTGCATATCCGTATTACGTGGTAGCAATGATCGATCCCTATCTTGGTTGGGTTGCACCATCTGCCTATCACAGGATTTGCATGCGTTATCTTGCAAGCAATTTTATGACCCGATTCAAAGATAAACTCTTCAAGAATTTGGCATGCAAGGTAGCATTAGCGACAATAGAACGCAAATTCAATAAGCATATGGCTACACTGAGAATTAGTTCCTACACAATAATGGAGCCAGAGGCCATCGCTTCAATATGGATGCGACTTTCATTACGATGAAAGCTCGAAGATACGTGACAATGACAACCAACATGTCAGAGGTATTACTATCGTTGTTTCCAAAAGGAGCTCAGAGTTTACCATTCACTCGGTGATTAGCATGGGGCCAATCTTCTTCTCGTCATCGCTACCTTGTTGCAAGAAGGGAACAAGGTGTTAATAGATTGACATCCGATGAGCAGTTCACTCCATATGTTGACGCCGATTCAGTGGGTCGTGGTTGTTAAGGCTGGTTCGATGGAAATTGTTCTTTACGATCACATACAGGGTCGATTTCTATGTCAAGTCAAGGAGTGGTCGAACGCATCACCTCAACTTACATGACAAAAAATGCACATGTGGAAAGACACTGATTTATGGATTTCCATGTAGCCATATCATAGAAGCATTTCAGCATCGTTATGTTGATTTTCGGTTATTTGTGCAAGGCTACTACACTACGCAGTCGTACTATGATACATGAGCAAGTTTGTTTCATCCAATATTCAATGAAGATGAGTGACCTCTTTATGATGGTCCTACGATTATACCTCTTGAGTTAATGAAACGCATAGGCAGTGGGCGTTCTAAATCAAACCAGTTGCATAATGAAATGGACGTTAGGGAGGGGAAAACTACTATCACATGTGGGTTGTGCAAACAATTGGGTCATAATCGGCGGTTTTGTAAGAATAGAAATCAAGTTAAGAGGGCTTCATGATGCAGATCCTTTGGATCAATCTGCGTTAGTTTTACAAGACAAACACAGGTCGCACTTAGTAGATACAGAGCAGGTATGTATTTTATTACTTATCAATTAATATTTTTGTATTAGGTCATGACATATATAAATCAATTATAAATTTTGTTTCTTCGTTGCTTGTAGTTTCAAGAAGTACTCTACCCTCGACAGCAGATGAAAGCCTTCATGCGTATGTGGAGGATGGATATACGCATTCGTCCATACGTGATCCGCGCGGGATTTTATGGTGTATTCCGCTTGGGCCACATCATGATCAATTAGCCACTTATCACTTGTCTCGCCGAGATGGCGTTCGAGACACACACGTTTCGCGTGCCCTCGGAGAGATGACGATCACGCACAGATGTTGCTATCATCCTCGCCTCCGTATCGACGCGGACTAGCGTACTACCAGACATGTGTGCCAATGTATGGAGTCGTGTGGGGAGTCGCCGGTGTCATTTGATTAGTACCCAAAAGTGCTATTTTGAACCCTATTTAAGATAAAGCTCCAAGTACTTTTGTGTACTAAACATATTTGAAGGCTTCGATTGACACGTGCAGGTCCCTTCTGCACTAATGATCAGATTTCGAGGCCGTGTGTGGTAGCTTTTTTGCGTGGTGGTTTTAGGAAACCTATTCTTATCATATCAAGCTTTTTCAGGGTATTATCAGTAGCTGAGCTGATTTGTACGAGTTCGTATGATTTATCTTCGATTGCATCAAGCCGTGAATGAAGAAATCGGATCCAGAGCGTTAGGCAAGCAGTGGAAATTCCATATAAGAGGCTAAATTTCGCTACAATTGCGAAATTTTCGCTAATATAGCAATTTCGCTACATAGAGAATTTTCGCATTAGAAGGAAAATTCGCTACAAGAGCTTAAATTTCGCTTATAGCAAAAAAAATTTCACCGTAGTGAAATCTCTGCTCCCTGCTTTTAGAATAAATCCACCCCGCTTTGGTTAATTTCATTTCTACCCTCACCCAGAATTATACTAGTTAGGTTAGATTGGTATTTTCACTGCTTTAGGCTATATAAGCTTCATTCGAACATTTTTGTAACTTCCAACTTTACCTGGAAGCATTCTCCAATACGGCCCCTGTTTTCGGGCCTTCACGTTCTTCTTCTCTCCTCTTTCTCTCACTTTCTAGGCAACTAAACACACCTTGAGGATGACAACTCAAAGGATGTTTGCCAAAGCCTCTAAACTCAAGAGGAGGGTTGCTAGGTAGGTTGGATATGTTTGCGTGATCCTCCTGTATTTCACGGCTGTGTACTGCGTAGTTATGTTTCAAACTTCTCAAAACTAGGTTTAAAAGCTATTTGATGTATCATTGGTCAATACTATAAATCCTTGTTCGTTGTATTCTTAGTGTTAGATATGACCGATTATCCATTAGTTAAGTCATTTATGAGCCATTGGAAGTAGGTTAAATGCTTCGATTTCAACTTCAGAACATTGAATGCTCGCAAATGCTATGTTTCAAAGAGAAATGGTACTAAGGGTTCTTAAAGTTAAACAAAGATCCGGCTTGGAAATGACTATAGGTCATCTTCTAATGCGAGAAATAAACCCAAGACACTGCAACCCTATCATACCAAAACTAGTGGCCCAAAACTTCAAGGACTTCTTTTATATCTTATTTCAACCTAGTCTCGCTAGCATAGTGAACACAACCACTATATTTTTTATACAAATCCAAAATCCAAACAAAATCACCATTGTGACTCATTACAAAATCATTTGTAAGACGAAAACCCATCCCTGTGTTCGATCCTAGAGCCGCTATATCACAAAGAGTTACGCTACGACGTTAGGAGTAGTTTAGGTATAATATTGTTGATCCGAATCCTCATCGCGCATCGCGTCGGGATGGTGCCTTACTACGTATGAGATGAGCTGATGAGTACTTGTAATCCCCATTACAAGTATCGGGTGACCTTAAACCTTTTGAATTCCATTATTTAGAAATTTCAAGTTTTTCTTTTTCCCCGCCAGCCACCGGGCTTTTTTTATTTTTTATGCGAGTACGCTACTTATTTCTTAGCTAACATCGATCTGGGTAAGCCCCTCATGTTGTTCTTTGCTTTGTCTATTTTTGTTTCATGTGTTTATGTACCACTGGGATAGAGATATATCAGGTAGATTGCAAAGAGTTAGTACACCAATTGAACAAGGTTGTGAAGTCAGTGTACACAGTGAGCAAATGGATCCTCTACCTGAAGAACAACAAAGTCAGCAAGGAGCTCCAATAAATCCTACATCATATAGGTCAATGAGGGACCACATACACCCTCCTAGAGTGAGTGCACCTTCCTGCATCATACCACCTCGCGATGATGTGGTGAGGCGATCTCTATTTGATGCCCCTACTTCCCACTCTTTCATGGAATGGAGAATGAAAATCCATATACGATATCCGAGTTCGAGAAGTTTTGCACAACTTTTAAAGAAGGTGTGTCTGACATGGACTTGCTTAAGATGAAAGCATTTCCATTAACATCGGGAAGACAAGGCTGCATCTGGCTCAATTCATCGAGGTCGAACAATTAGAAATCGGGTCGAACTTCAAGCCGAATTTCTCTTGAAGAAATCTTTCAGATAACCAAGACTAATGTAGCTTGAAGAGGCAAATCTACACTTACTCCGGCCTCCCACGAGCACAGAGAAGTTTTATCGTTGGGAGAGGTTCATGGAGACCATCACGCATGTCCACACCATGGTTTCGATACACGGATGCTTCTTGTGAATCACTTCTATGATGGTATGTCTCTCGCCATGAAGCAACCATCGAAACCGTGTGTGTGAGGGACTTTGAGCAAGCACCCGCATGGAAGCCACAAACTTTTTTGAACTATGTGGCCGAAACCTCTAAGGCATGGGACGAACTGAATCCAAGAGAGGCTGAAAAAATGAGGCCTTCGACCCACTAAAGGGGAGGCATTTATGCACATTCCGAAGACACAGAGATGAAAGCAAAACTGACCACTTTGACCCGAAGGTTGGAGGAGCTTGAAATGAGAAATTAGCATGAAGTGCAAGCAGCTGGATTGAATTGCCTCGCGATCTCACCTAGCCTGCTTTAATCACATCAAGTAGCTATCTGGGGGGAGCATTTGGCCCAATGGTTCCTTCACCAGGGATCTACGGAAGAGCATGCCCATGTCTTAGGTCAACAGCCACCGCCAAATGCCCCGTATGGCAAACACTTATAACCCTAATTGGAGGAAATCATCCAACTATCATGGAAGCCACCTCTCGCATATGCTCCCTAAGGAGCACAAAGAAGAGGGGGTTTAGCTCCACTCCTCAAAGACAAGAAGAAATAGAAATTTCTCCACCATCTTCTCCCTCAAGGCAAGCACTAATTTAAGCATAGTAGGTACTTTTGTGGAGGAACAAAAGGTGTTGAATGTACCAAACTAATAGAAAATTGAGACAGAGAGAGCTCAATTAACAAGAAAATAGACAATATGCATTCTCGAGATTTCCAACAAATACGATAACTTCCAGGAAAGTTCCATTTCCAGTTGTTCAACTGAAGAAATAGGTCCTCGAAAGGAAATTCCCTTCCTGCATACAAAGAAACCCCGAGGGAATGCATGTGAGATAGGGCTCCGCCGCTGATCCCAATGCGTTAAACATGAAGTAAAAAGAGTAACGCTGAGAAGTAGTAATCGAGAGACCAAGAATTCTAAACTCCAAATTAAGAAAGTCCCATAGTGCTGAACCAATTAGAGGAAGAATAACTAGTAGGGGAAGAGGTAAAACACAATGTACCCCCTCCTTTCCCTCAGGCACTTCGAAAAAGGAAAAAGTCAGTTAACCAAACTGAAATTTTAGAAGTACTACGACAGGTGAAGGTTAACATCCCTCTTCTCGATATGATCAAGCAAGTCCCCATGTATGCAAAGCCAAGGACTCCATGCACGGTAAAAAGAGGCCTTAATCCAATGTTAACAAAAAGGCCTTTCTGATTGAGCAAGTGAGTGCCATCACTGAGTGCAAGACTCCCCGTGAAGTATAGGCATCCGGTGTCCCACAATCGCGCCTGCACCCCCCCCCCCCCCCCCTCCCCCTCCTTTCATTTTCTTTCTATTTCAAAACCATCCCTATTTCTTTCTCCTCCGAAATCCTCTCCCGGGTCTTCATCTCCTTCCCTTCTCTCGGCCTGTGCATGGTTAGCATACGCTGGGAGGGCACAACTTCAGATGCGGTGCGCCCACTTTCTCCTCCCCTCGTCAAGGTCCAACCCTACTTACACGTCGCCGCGGGCCATTGCCAGATCTCCACCATCACTCACGCCGGCTACTCACTGGGCTGGGCAGCTCAGTCATTGCTACCACCTCGCCGCCCTCGGCTCCCGCCCCCACGCAGGCGATACTTCAGAGTTACCGACCTCCGGCCTCCACATCCATGTCAACTGAGGGTCTCCACATTCCAAAAAAGCGGCTCTGACCCTGGTACCTCAGTGGAGTCTCTAGTCCCAGGGCCCTGTGGAGCCCCATTCACCACCTTACTCCTGGGTCCCGCCAGAGATCTCCTCCGAATTTGTCCCCGCTTCGACCATCGCGACCCCTCTTCCACCGCGACCCTATCACGCAATCAACATAGCATCAGTGGACCCCGCATAATAAGGCAATTATGATCTTCCAAATCCCTTTGGTCGCAGATCAGAGGCTCATAGGACTTATGAAGCTGGGGTGTAGGCACCTTAGAGCCATTTATAATCTACACCGGCGACTGCGGTCACTGAGTTCTACCACACTATTATCGCGATCCAGCGAGCCTAATCCGATCGCATTCATTTTATTATCGACGGCCGACTGTGGATACTTCGGGGCCACGACATCGTAGCCACGCTCACCGATGGTCCCCGCCAACTCGGCCGACATGAGATACAATGGCCCCATCCCTCTACTAAGGAGATGGTTCATTTATTATCCCGGACATGACAAATGGTCTATCTTGCTCAGAGGCCTTCCCCATCGTGATGCGATCCTTATCGATCACATTCATATTCAATCTCGCTTCGCCAGCATCTTGTGGCAGGAGAGAGCCATTCTGAGGCTCTGTACCGCAGATCTTCGAGGGCTGGTTTAGCCGGTACGTAGCTCATCATATGACGCCCGATCTCAGCCTCGGGCTGACTATCCACAACCCGCTGAACATGACTCGTGAATGTTTCAGACCGAAATATCTCATTTAGGCAATCTGGGTAGTTCCTTTGTACGGAGCTCTACCGGATACATAACTCAGACATAACCCCACTCCAACATCAATCACATGAGTAAAACAATTTCGCCCATAAACCAATACTCATCATCAATGTAAAACCAACTATATCCATTGGGCCAAAGAGTCGTATAATTCACTCTATACAACACATAATAAAATTCGAAAATTCTATCACATAATATTAATGATAACAAAGCCAACCCTGGCTTTCTTCAAACTCACCCCTTTAATGAGCCGTCTCGCGCTCTCAGACCTCGGAAAACATGCCCGATGTATGGAAGCACGTTCGCAGTTGAATCACCCCAAGTGGGCTATGTTTCCACCTAAGTGCATACGCACGTTCAATGAAAGTACCATTACATTCAAGAAATGCGCGATCCTACTGAATGTCCAAGCATGATCAACTCATACCCCCGAGTCCTCATCGACTTCACACTCTGCCTAAGCCAATGATGAGAAACATTGTTTTCTGAATAAAGGTATTTGTTTTATTTCAGGGACAACCCTCCATAAAATTATTTATTGGACTGACTCCGATGATCTTTAGTGACAATCTGATGTATATCAATCCAATAACCCGACGATTGATATTTGAGTGCGACCACCCTCCGATACCTGGCTATTTTTAGTCAACCCCTCCGAAACCATTCTCTCATGAATCACCTCACACTCACTCCCATCGCCCTAGGTGCCACAAGGTATATGGAATGCGGCGATGCCAATTCCAATACAATTCATATAACATACGCAAATATATCAATCACGTATATATTTACATAATTAAACTATTACAAATACGCTATGCAATTTCACATCCATTTCACCAAAAAACCAGCTCACTCGGGGCTAATTATCAAACACTGAAAGAATTCGATGGAATTAATTAACTATACACATTACTACAAAATTATTTTGTGAACACTATTCTGAACAAGTGAAACCCTGGGTAATCAAGCCGCGCTCACGACCAGCATTACATTTTCCACACAATTCAAGCCATTTACCATACTATCAACACAAGATTTATTTCATAAAATTTAAGTGAAATAAACACCCAACAAATTTTTACAGCAGCCACATCAGGTGATTCCGGGCCCATAATTCTCACTAACACTTCCGCTCAATTTGTGAACTCCGACTCACGCCACTCGGCCCCATGCACATCACAACACGATTTAAAGCATAATTTATGCCATCAACAACCCAAATAGCCCCCGACATTTGATTGTAATATATTTCCAAGTTCATTACCCAACACCCTGGCCCCAAGTTTTGGGACTGATTAAACCATTGCCTACGCCTCAATCCAACCGAACATTATAAACACTCTAATAAACAGAAAAACCCAAGAGGATAAATCCCCTACCCCTGGAGCTGACGAAACTTCCTAAACCGGAAATTCACGCGCAGCTCCCGTCGTAAACAACTTCTTCCTTGTTCAAGACTTCGACTGGCCGATCGCCCTACATTTTCAGAGAGGTGTTCTCTCTCTTCAAAAAAAATTCAAAGCTTCTGCATCTCCATTTTTGTTCCCAGCACGTTTTTCTCTAGGTTTGAAGGAGGAGATGGTCATTGTTTGTTATTTTTTCATTTTCCTCATTTAATCAAATTCCAAAATGACCATTTTGCCCCTACTCGATGCTGAAGGCTTTCACACTTATTCAAAATGGCCTATTTTTACCATTCCTCTACTTAAATACGATAACATACAGTGATACAAAGAGGTGCGTGACTTTGTCACATCTCAAGTCTTTTTCCCAAGACTTAAACTCAATGCCCTCGAAAAACGTGTAAATTCCGATCATTCTTAATCTCGATTTAAATTCGACGCAGAGCTAGATTTCGCAGTTACTTTATTCCAACCACAAACCTGCTTCCATCCGAAAGATCTGTAGAGAATAAATTTCCGCATTTTTACCAAATTTTGATTTTACTAGTTTTCCAAATCTCAATTTAGTTCACAACACCACACTTTATTCCATTTCTCGAGGATAAGGTCCAATCAGGAATCGACTGCAGCTGAGTCCACCCTTCCCATTCCCGGTACTTTATGCCAGGTATTACATACCTGCTTGTCTCAGATGAGCCTGTGGGATGTGAGCGCCTCGTCAAGATCAAGGGGAGAGGGTCAGATTTTTACCTTGATGTGGCAGATTATGCCCTGTTTCTGATTACCTTCATTCGAATCCACCAGAGACCAATTTAAATAGCTGACTTTTACAAAGGAGTACCTGGGGCCCCAACAATGCACCCGAGGCGCCTGATTCAAGCAGATCATCAGCCTTCCACTCCAAATACCACTATCGACACACCCACACCCAGATCCTCTCAGATCAAAGCCCTCAAATTTCCTGGGCATCACACCACGCAGACTCACCGACCTAGCTCATCCGCGCACTGCAAAGAAGAAATCAACATTTTACCTCGGATTTCCCGCCACATGGATTCGGGGCCTCCGCACGTCCGTCACCACATCCTCGGCCGCCTGGGCCGCCTAGTCAGGGATGACATCATCGAGGCGATCCCTGTGCAGCATTCGTAGGTCACCCGTGCCCCGCCTCCGATTTCCCCATCACTGCCGCCCAGCCCCCGCCCATCCCCTCCACAAGACCCGCCTGCCGCCCAGCCTCTCGACTGTTTCAGCATAAAGAGTGGTAGCCACTCCCTCCAACTACACTAGCAAAGACCAAATGCCTGTGATTTAGATGACCTCCACCCGTACCATCAGGTGCAGCAATTTCCTTCTCTAACTGTCCAATCCGAGCCCCATTGCAGACAATGCTACAGGGGGAGCGAGAGTTAGCGAAGGAAGTGGCTTTTACATTCATGTTTATATCATTTATTGACTCAGCCCATTTTTGGTGACGTTAAGGGCTTGTTATTTATCCGTTTTAAGGAAGTTTAGTTTGTTTTTGTAAAGATGAAAATATAGCCATATATCTTTCATACATACTATACATCCTTTTATTCTAAACTTGCACCTATTTTCATACCTATTTTTGCTTCGCCTAGTCATAGTTTCTGAAAATCAAACACGCCCAACTCCACGATGCCAGATTAGTTCCACATGCATGATCAAGTAGATGATCGGGCTAGGTCTCATACTGCAAATTTTTCTTTCCACTCCTAGCTAATCACACTGGGGCACATTAGGCTCTCTTCATTAAGCTACCCTAATCTTCTTCTTATACCTCCTTAACTTTGCAAAACCTAATTCCTAGTTTCGCTGACCACCTGTATTAGGTTAAGGACCCTCAAGAAAAGAAGGCCAATGAAGCCCTCTCCCAAAAGAAAAAGAAAAGAAAAAGAATAGAAAGAAAGCCGCAACGCTACTTTGAAACCCGAAAGCACATCCGAGGGGTATACTGCGAGTGTCTGAAAACCCGGTGCCCTAAGCCAATCGGGTCGGGAGCTGCCCACTAATGCTCGCTACATGGGTGGATAGCGAGGTTTGGAGTTGTGTGCAAGGGAGTTTCGGTCATTCAGTCCGGTGAAACCTCAAGAGTTAAGGTTGAAAGGCCCTTATGACTTAATGCCCTAAGCCTTGATTGGTTGGGAGTCATCGGTGTATTCCCATTACATGGACTTTGATGAAGTCGATTCCTCAGCATTGCACCCCTACAACACAAAAAGAATTGTGGAATAAGAGTGGATCTTGATTTATTTAGGTCGGTCAATGTTCTAAGTTATGGCAGTAGCTTGGTTAGGGGGAGGGTGCAATTTGACAGTTCATTATCGAAAACTGATCATATAAACACTTAGATTTTGGGTGGAAGCCTGTGCTTGATTCTCTGAAATGACGCTCCTCCGAAGCTTGGATCGTATGGCATCTATTCTTTCCATATGGTTTGTGCAGGTTTTGTGATTCATAATGAGGGTTAGGCATGACTGTTTTACATTCTTTTTTAAATACCAATCAGGAATATAATTTCATCTGGGCCTCTCTTCTTTCTCGTCATTGCAAGGACTAAAGAATGCCTGCTGAGGGGAGTGGATTAAGACCAAAATAAAGGCTATTTCGAAATCTTGTTTATTACAGGTTTTGAGCACTTTTTGTGTACTAATCAACCTAATTAACTCAATTGGCACACCAAGGTCCCGACTATACTACTGAATGCATTTTGAAGCTATTTTTGTATTTTTTGCAAGCTAAATTAGGCTAAAGTCATCGAGTCGACTCAAACACTAAGAATCCAAGCCAAACTTGGAGTAACAGGTTAGAAGTCAAGGAAATGGAGTGTAAAGGTAAGAAATCAAAACATCAGAGGATCTTTCCAGTGGTTGCGAAAAATCTCGCAACCCGCCTCCCTGCGGTCTTATCAATTCTGCTTTTTTACCACTTTTTGTATCTTTTCCTAAACTACCCTTCTATGTATTTTGGTAATATACATTTTGTAATTTCCCTTGATTCTGAGCAGTATATAAGCCTCAGTCAAGGCTCTATACATCATCCTCATAAAATGCAATAAATTTTGGCGCGAAAGCTTTTAGCTCTCTCGCATGTTTTCCTTTCCCTCATTTTCCCTCATTTTCTCTCACTTTCTCGCTTGCCAAACAACCCCTGAGGATGATAACTTAGAAGATGGTCAAGCTAGGCTTCCTATCCTTGGAAGAGTAGGTCATAGTGGTAAATTTTCGAGGTAACCGCCGTCCTCTCATTTTTAACGCCAGCGCTGTTCATTTATGCCTCTATCTTCACTTTAGGGTTTAAATCCTTTTGATGTGTTTTGATTGACCAGTACTTGGAAATCTTTTAGGGTTCAGTGGATGCTTATTACTAGATCCACTGAAGCTCGTTTAATTGCCATTTATTTGTCACTGTAGGGTAGATCAAAGGATCAGTTTTTATTGTCTTGAAACATTAATGACCAATAAATGCTATTTCTCAAGAGGAAAACTATTAGGGTTCGGTTTTATGGCTAAGTGAAGATTCGGTTTGGGAAATGACTATAGGTCATTCTCCCCAACGCGAGGAAATGGACCCGAGGACCTCTCAGTTGCCTTAGAACTTCAAACCCAATGGCCCGAGACTTCAAGGAGTTCTTTTTACATTTTATTACGTTTTACTTGTAGTCTTCAAATCACCAACCCCACTGTTTTTATGAAAAGCCTAAAATCCAAAGTGAAATCACCATTTTGAATCAACCGTTGGTTACCTACACGAAGAAACCCACTCGTGGTTCGACCTCTGGGAGCCACTATATCGCAAAGAGCTATTCCCACGACAAGAAGAGGTTTAGATTTATAAATATTATTGATTCCGAGCACCAAATCTCTAGCCTGTGCATACTACGAAACTTGCGAATCAACTACCTAGACCAGTAATAAGAAATTAGTAAGACACAACACAATAAGTACCGGCTGCACAAGATGCACTAAGGTGTCGAGTAAAGCAGAGGCCGGGCGACCGACAAAGAGTGTCGTTGCACTAATCAGAGAGTATCGAAATATTAAATGTGTCATCGCATGGTCAGAGAGTGCCGTCGCACTAATCAAAGAGTACTGAAGTACTATACTTGCCTGCCTGCCCACGTAACAAACTTTTCGTGTCATTCAATATCCGGTCTTAGGCAGTCCTACAATTATATGTGTTTAGGAACTTACTATCTTATCATAGGGGCATTAAGTTTACCAACAGCGAAGCGGCGAGGTATGGTCTAATTTTTCCTTTACTTTACAAACATGAATGGACCCTTTCATACACTTATAGGGTCCTCATTAGTCCAATAGACAAGTCCTCGGAATAACAGAATAGCAAAACATAAGAAAACACATGTCTGTGAACAGTACTATGCCACGACGTATGTGACCAACTTTCAACCTAGGGTTATGATGAATTCCTAACTAAACCCTGGAAAAGGAACAAACTAATATCCATACAAAAATCCAAACCAACCCATAGTAATCCATACCTTTCCTCTTCTTCTTCTTCTTCTCTTCTCCTCTTTTCACGTTTTTTTTTTTTTTGCTTTCCTCCCCAAATGAGAGACCAACTTGGTCTTATCCCATTTGATATAATTTTCCTTTTATTACCCTTTGGTCCTCAAACACTCTTCTATTTGCACCACAACTTATGCTATTTCTATAATAGCATATCATCTTCTTATATTATGACTTTTGTATCATGTTTTGACAAATTCCACTTTTACCCTTGTATCTTGTACAAATTTCGGGTTTGAAAAATTGCAAAAAATTTCAAAATGCACTTATAATAAACCCTAATTATGTTTAAAAACGACTAGGGTGTATCTGGTGTTACACGCCCCCGGCTACTCTATACTTAAACTCGGTCGTGACATGGGGCCATGCATTCTATCACGTCGCGCGCTACGCTACACCGCCCATTGCCGCCCCGTCGCGACACCAAGACTATGTCGCGACATCGAACAACCAAATCCTGTCACGACGCTAAAATCTATGCGTGTTACGCATTGCAGCACCTACGAGCCCGCCGTAACAGCCTTCCAGCACGCGCCCGCGCGCCGCGGCACGCGTGTCCTTGGTCAGGCGTGTAGGAATGCCCGCGGCACGCCATAATCCATCCCGTCGCGACACCACTACAAAGGTCACAACCTAAGATCGAAAAATGGGCAAACAAATTTCACCCCGCCCCGACTCTTCTTTTGTCTCGATTACATTCTAAAAATCAACATAAATTAGCCTTATTACTATAAAGCTAATCGAACTCGGAAAATCCTCGCAAAGTGTATTTATTATACAAAATACGAGTTTAATTACAATTTATCTTTAATTGAAATTTACAGAAACTGGGTTTCTACCCAGGATTTTCAAAATACAAAACAAGGCCAGATTTGGCCCCTTTTCTTCACAACTGAGGTTCCGATGAGCTCGTCATTCGCTGCACTTCCAACACTGAAATTGTTATTCCCACGACGGGATGAGTAATGCCCAGTAGTTGAATTTTCCAACATGGGTTACTCCTCACCTAAGTGCTCATGCAATGGCAACCACACACATTCAAGTGAAATTATGCATATTCCTACTAATGCCCATACGCCTGGCCCTACGCCGAGTCCTCACCGACTCTCTACACGAATCGCTATGTATGAAAAGTTGTTTTCAAAACAAAGGTATTTGTTTTATTTGTGGACAACCCTTCGATATATATATTGGTGAACATACTCCAATAAATAATTCCATGGACAACCCTCCGATATATTGTAGTGGACATACTTCGATAAATAATTATTAGTCAACCCTCTGAAACCATGTCATGCACTTACACCTACTGTTTTATGGTGTCCCCGTGAATATGAAATGTAATATTCCATTTTCATGCCAATTCATGTTAATATATCAAGCATGCATATACTAACATAATTTACACAAACCAACATGTTATTCACCTTTTAGCACAATAATAAACAAGACACATGGGCAAATCAATGGTCCGACAATTCATCTTGAATCGCCCCAAAACACCATGCTCTCGACTATCTCAAAACAAGCCCCCGAAACCCCATCACTCGGGCCCCAAACATCTTTAGGACTGAAATGCACGGCTATTTCGGCCCCAAATACACCAACCATTCGTATGGTTCTCAACTAAAGACTAAACCAAAGAGGGAGTAAAAACCCCTACCTTTTTGTGCTTTGTCAAAACTCCCAATTCCGGCCTCGACAAAGAAAGCCTTTGTCACAGGATGAACTTTTCCTCTGCCTCCGCCTAAAACCGCGATTCGATTGCTCGAAATCTAGAGAGGCGTGGCAGCCTTCTCTCTCAAGCCCCTTTATTTTTCTCTCTTTCTTTCTCCTATCCCCACCTGGCTTATTGTTTCTCACAAGCGAGACGCCCTTCCTCACTTGCCACACGCCAATTTCTGGGGCGTTCTCCTCGATTACTCCTTATCACCTTATCCATTTTACTTGGATTCTCATCCAATCACGTTGCCACACGTCTTCCTTTGAGCCCTATTTCCGACCTCTTTGTCTGACCTACTCTACTCGACACGCAGACACCAATGTGCCCACTCATCACGCGCAAGCTGGGTCCCGTAATACCCTGACCTCAAAGAATGCGAATCCCAACTATCCTCTAATTACGAAATTCGACGTGGTAGTTAGATTTCGCGTGACGATTTCAATGGTGAAGTCTGTTTCGTCATCCGAGATCTAGAATAATTCTGGATTTTCAACCGAAATTACGTTTTACCCTTTGTTAGAAAATTTGAATTTTCTCGGGTATTACACACCAGGAAATACCTCCATCTTGCTCTTATGAGCAACAACTACATGTGAAAGTGGATGCACGATCTACAATTCGCAGAGATCAAGGACGATCATACTCCATACATTGCCTTATAGGATACGCGAGCGGGTAGGATCATCATCATTACACCGCTTATGGTGGGTATGATGGATTTCCATGATCCATATATGCAGTGGTATCGTTGTATTACACGATGTTTTATGACACCACCACTTCATAGGATGATATGGGAGTTCCATAATACAACCTAGACTACTCGTGTTTTGCAAGTTAGAGTCCTGTGTTTCTAAAGTGCTTTCCAAATTTGAATAAATAAATTATGTATTTATAATTCTTTCGTTGGTTCATTTAGATCTCTGCCATGGTTGACATAGCTAGTAGCTCGCGCTATGCTACCACCAATTTAGTGTACAACTTACATCATATTGCTAGATCAGTGTTACACAAGATTGGAGAAGAGCATCGCATCGTCGGCTACGATTAGGAGGCATCTACATCACATGGACCATCCATTACCCTGATGTCATCCACCCAGCACGTATGCACCCCATTCGAGTAGTAGAGAGTGAGAGTTGATCAACAGGTCGCGGTCGTAGATAAGGGCTGAGCTCATGATCGAGACTCGTATACATGGCCTGGTACACTGAGCCGTCATTGCCTACTTTGATACCCCCCCATACTTACCCATCACCCGAGATTTTTATACCCTCACAGACTTACACATCACCTTCCACAATTAATAATTCTGCACATCTTACTATGAACCCAATGCCGCCGTGAGCCACCCTCCATAGTAGTAGATATCACTTTATCATCCCACCCTTTATCATCCCCTACATTGCCTCCCTTACTCCAAGTGACACCATCGTTGACCTCAGACGTATGCTGGGTGCATTTCCCCAGCTTTATGACCTCCATGCCCACGATACGTCCCGTATCATCCATTAGCTCCTCATTGTAACACCTAAACACACCATAGCTTGCTTTTTACATAATTAGGTATATTGTATATTTGAAATTTTTCATAATTATTATTTATTATGGAGAAAATTTCTAAACTTAATTTGTACAAGATACAAAGGTAAATTTGGAATTTATGAAATAAGGACCTATGGGTCATATGAAAATGAGCTTAAATGCTAAAGTGATTTAAATGTTAAGTGGTATGTTAAATGAGAGTGATAGGAGACTTAAATGCCAAAATGAGAAAACAAAACCCTAAGGCCCCGTTTAGTTCACGAAAATTTTCAACTATATCCAAAATTCAGAATATGAAAATTTTCAATGTATTCTAATCTTTAGTTTTCATTTTCGTAAAATACGCTTACTTGAATTTGGTTGAAAATAAAGAATAAGAAAACTGCTTTGTAAAATCATTTTCTTGGTACAAAGTTAATTAGTAATGAAAATGTGTTTTTGCTTTTACATTTTTTTCACTTATAATTTGCTTTACTAATTTTTGTTTTATCCCGTGTTTTCGCTTTTCTCTTTTTATCCCGTGTTTCGCTTTTATCCCAATCGACTAGAAATCCCGTGTTTTCGATTTTGCATCTGAAACAAGGAAAACAAATTTGACCGTTCTCCTGGTCTCATATATAAAAAGCTCAAAATAGTGAATCATTTTCAGCCAAAATTTGTTTTGGTCGATTCCTCAGAATTAAACGTATTTTTATTTAAAAGCTCAATGTAGAAAACGTAAAATTTTCTACCTACTAAATGTGGCCTAACTTTCCTTTTTCAGGGTTTTGATTTTGGGAAAGCTCAACTTGGGAAAATGAGGTTTTTAAGTTGATTCTAACCCATTATTGGAGTGGTTTGCAGATTCCATGACGGATTACGAGATACATGAGAGTTTGGATGAAGTTATTTCGCCAGGTGAGAAACAAATCTCGCATTTCTGGTGCACCCGCGACATCGGGTATTGGTACTAAAAGTGGGTACCGGTACCCATGGACAGAGGCAAAGTGGTACTAGTACCGATCAAAGTGGTACTGGTACCCATTCACAAAAAAGGGTTGGTACCGGTACCAATCAAAGCGGTACCGGTATCGATGCTTCCCACATCCCTGATTTTTGTACCCTTGCATTGTTAAGCCCCAAATTTGTACACCGATAGTATAGGAACCCTAATAAATGACTAATGGGGGTTCAAATAAGAATGAAACTAAGTTAAAAACATATCGTATAATAGTAAGTTCCTGAACACATATAGTTGTAGGACTGCCTAAGACCTTATATTGAATGACATGGCACCTCTGCATGTGCGCACACGCATAGACTCCCACATTCCTCCGATTAGCAATACCATTACTCCCTCGACCGTGCTTCCTAAGACATTTGTACTGGCACTCCCTGATTAGTGCGACGACACTCCCATTAGTGCTTCAAGACTAAGTATGTGCTACAAACACCTCGCATCGTGATCGTGTCTTCCGGGCACTTATCAGGTTGTGTCCTACTCATTTCTTATTACTCCGCCTACGAAATGTTCAGCTTATATTATAAGAGTTCGAATAACGAATAAGAGTACAGTAAAATACATCGTTCTACTTTGAATGTACCTACAGTATCTCGTATAAATATAGTTCAACGAGTACCTCAAGACAAGCATAGCTCAGAATCCCACGGCAGATCCGAACAAGTAGAAGTCCCGCTTATAAGCATGCAAGTATGTGTATAAGTATGTTATATGAATTCATGAAAAATTATGATATTTGCTACTCAGATATCCATATCAAGTATATGCTTATCAGAATGAGTATTAGTACATGTGTATACGTATAAGTCATATGTTTTCCACTAAGCGTTAAGCTTAGCACGGGTTTTAATCCATGTAGGTACAAAGGAGAACGTCCGCGATCTTCCGCATACTACTGGGCTAACAAACTAGTAAGAGTCCATCATAGTAGGTTTTGCGCTCTGATTATGTAAATGTAAATGTACAGTTTTTGTATATGTATATAAATGGGACTCGTGGATCGTATGTATTGACACTATAAACACAACTACTATGGTAGTTTTATTTGCATTCAGAGGCGATATTTTCGATTCGCTATAAGACTCGGGGCCCACCAATGTCCAAAAAAGCAAGTAAAGAGTTTCGCATAGCCACGCCCTTAATCCGCCTAGTGTGGTTGTGACATTGGCTCTCTGGCCACACCACAGATTGCACGGACCCTATAGATCAACTAGTCATTCTAGGCGCCTTCCTAAGATAAATATAAAGACGCCATCTTGTGGGACTTATTGACATATGTTGATATTTTTTATATATTGATATTTGTATACAATTTTTTCATATATTTATATGATTTTTGTTTATGCATGATAATAAGTAATCTGGCAGTGCCTCTTTGCTAGTGTGGTCGGCTCGCTATGATTCTTTCGATAATCAAAAACTCGATGTCTTCTTTGCCTAGATCTTAGTTTATGTACTTGTTTTTGCTTTTCAGATATGCCTCAAAAAGACTAAGCCAGATACATCCTCGCATACTCTGGGGGTCGTTTCACAAATTGGTTCGATTAAGCTCCATTTGCTAAAAAACAAATCAAATTACAGCCCATAACACCATTTCTGTGACACATATTTGTCTTCTTTGTTTTAAAGAACGCATAACGACTAAATTCCTTTTCAAGATGTATTTGCGCCCTCTTTAGGGGCCACTATTACTAAAAATGCTAATGAAACCAATACAAGGATAAGTTGACTAATCAAATCAAATGAGAATCAATTGATCATATTTTTAACTTCAGTGATGTTTTAGTTTCGGCATATGCAAGGAATGATTTCCTTCAAGTAAAATAGCAAGCAATGCAAACACATAACCTACGACATTTGAAAAACAATGCTAATCATAACCAGCTCAATTGCTGGAAAAGCTTAATTGGACAATGACATTTGAAAATTTTATGCCTAATCATAATCAGCCCAATTGCTGGCATATGGAAAAGCCTAATCGCCGTTGTCCATGACAGCGACATTTGAAAAATTTACGCCGCATTAAAAAGCTCAATTGCCTTATTTGAAAAACCCAATTACCGCTGTCTGTGATAATGACATTTGAAAATTTTACGCCCAATTGACAACGGCATTTGAGAATTTCATAATTTCAATTATCGCTGTTCATGACAAAGACATTACGCTCTATTTTCATTTTGGTTTCCAAACTAACATTAGAAGTATTTTTTTTCAAACAAATTATTTCGTTCTAACACTCCACTGGATTGAACAGATATGGATTGACATGAAGTTTTCAATTCCTGAAAGTGACCTCATTAAATGAAACATTAAATTTGATATACACATTAATTTAAAAAATTTATATTTTTTAAATAAATGCAAAGCATCTCCTTTGAGAATAAGTGTAAAAGCCTATTTTTATATTTGAATTCTAAGTTTTGCTCCTAAAAAAAGTTGAAAGTTGTTTTTAAAACTCTTATAGAAAAGCCATTAAAAATTTTTCTAAATCAACCTTAATTATGATTGCTATAAAATTGGAAGTTGTATGAGTAAAAATCATCTTCTCCAATCCATTGAGTCTAAAAGCTATTATTCTAATATATTTTATGTTTTGGAAGTTTTTTTTTTTTTTTAATTGCATTTTTAGTTTCAAGTTAGTAAACTATTTCGATTGGGAATCAAACCCGAGACCCCTTTCTAAGCCTTATATTTGTTTGAAACGATGATCGTTTTATTACTTGAACTAGACATGATGAACTATGTTTTGAAAGCTAGATCCACAATTACAGGAAATAATTTAAATTTCTTTAGAATGTAATTCTAACCATTTCATAAAAACAACCTTCTCCGTTTTTTTTTTATCGAAAGATCATTTTTCGAAACATATTCGACCAACACTTATTTTTTTAAGAATATAATGGCTGTTTGATTCTAGTTCTTGAAAACTGTTATCGAGTATTTTATTTTATTTTTAAAAAAATGAATCAAACGTGTCTTTTATTTTCTCCTTGTTCTTTTTATTTATTTTGAATAAAAAAATAGTTTTTAAAACCATATAACAGGTTATAAAAACTGTCTTCTATTTTATGTTTTGAAAACAACACTGAAATAAATACAAGTTTTAGAAACATGTCCTTACCCATTTTTTTTTTTTAAAGAAAGGTCCTTGCATTATTAATCCATTATGTTTTGATTATAAAACATTATTATTATTTTTTTTTATAATTAAACACTTTGTTACAACGTAATAAATTATTTTCAGTGAAACTCGAATCTAAGACCCCTTTCCAATGGTGAAGCCAATATTTTACTTCAATGGAGATAACCTCTAATAGGAATATGTCCCGAGTTCATAACCTTTGATTACAATTTTTTTAAGATTTTCAATAAGGATAATAATGGTCAAAATTTTTAAAACTTTACTATAAAAAAAATTCCAAAATTCCAAAATTCCAATGGGGGGCAACTACTCCACCCCTACCTCCCTTTTGTGAATGTTTTGACTTTTAAGCTTTGAACGTTTTATCGATTGAGTTAGAAATCTTGAGTTAGGCATATTGTGAGCAATTCCACCCGAAATACTGCACAGTACTGCAACGCCAATTTATAACCCCTAACAAATACAGACTCTAAATAATGTTTTTATTCCGATGATAGGTGCTAAAATAGGGTGCCATTTTAATTATTCAATATTTATTATTAAACAATATAATTAAATCACAACATTTAGATAAATATACCAAGTAAGAAAGTAACGTAGCCTACCAACCGCTATTTTACAAAATTTATTCTCTTCCAAAGTTGGCCAAATATTGCCACCCCAAAATCCCTGACGACATTTTACCACCTCCGATTGCCATCTTAATCAGCTCTAATTTTTATCATCGGTATATCATTTTAACTACATGCAGGATTTAATATTCTAATAAAGAACTCCGGCCGACGGAAGCCGCTTCTAACATAAAACATTATTTTATATTTCACAAAACTTGAAGACAATAAAGTAATATCGAATCAATCGAATCATAGCTGACAAGGATGGTATAGCACCCATTGAAGAGTTTTCATTGCCATGGGCTGAAATTAGGTGGGATAGGCCGAACAATAAACAACACCCCAACTCTTCAAAGGCACACTATTTGGTTGCCCAGAAACAGTGGGAAAATGAGATGGATTAATGGAATTTCTTAGGCTGGGAATGGGATTGAGGTGGAAAGTGGATAATTAAGTCAAAAATGGCAATTCAATTATGTGAATCATTAATAATAATTATAATAATTCAATATTTGACACGTGGACGTCCCATGACCCAGGACAATACGTATCCCGAAATGTCCTGATCATTCTAGAATAATCATAAGACTTTTTTAATTTAAAATATTCAAAATATTTGTTCAACAAGTCATGTTTGCTTAATCCTCCCTCAAAATTTCAACCTGCTTGGTCCACAAGCCAAGTTTCATGCTTCATCATAAACAAGATAACTGTTTTAAAAAATGGGTTTTTGTTTTTCAAAAATATTTTTGTATTTCTTTTCTTTAAAATTTATTCACTTTGCTTCTAGTATTCTCTTCTTTTAAAACTTCTAAACATTCGTTCCTTTTCCCATTTGAGTTAAACATTCATAATAATAATTTTATATTTTTAAAAACAAGAAAATGTTATACAAAAACACACACACACATATATATATATATATATATAGTAAAATTAAAAAATTATTTTATTTCCTCCTATGACTTTATTTCTTACATACAACCTAGTCCCAATCTCATAAAATAGACATAAAAAGCGAAGGGGGTCTGATCCCGAGACAAATTTATAAAAAATAACTAAGTGAATAGATGTGAAAAAAAAGAAGAATAATATTCAAAAATAAATTTTTTTTAAAAAAAAAATCCTAAACTAATTCATATTTCAAAAAACGCCCAAACTATCTGGGCGTTTTATGTTTTAAAAATAACGCCCGAACTATTGATTTTAATGCGCCATTAAAACCATAAGCCAGAATCATGGTTTTAAACTTTAAAAAAAAAATTAAAATCATAAGTGATGATTACAGTTTTAATTTTTTGAATATGTTTAAAATCACAGTTATTGATTATAGTTTTAATGATGTGTGAAAAACTCTAATTGTAAATAATTATTTTTAAACACAAATTTTTCTTAAAAATTATTTTGGGACATGACTAAAAAAAACTAGTACCACAACTCCCACCACATAACGTTCTTTTTCCTAAAAAAGTTAGAAAAAAAAGTGAAAAATCTAGAATATTCTAGTCGGTGGAGTCTTTTAACACTCATTCTCTTTTATTAATATTCCTTAATTGACTTTGAAGTTCAAAGGTTGACTATACTCGATTATTAATTTTTTATTCTCCCTTATTAGTTTTGAAATTTCCATAATTGAGTTGGACAATCTAAATTTGAAATGAACTCGAGGGCTGCTAATAAATTTCGAATTATTTTTATGGGAAAAAAAAAGAATATTCATAATGATGTAAGTTAATTTTTATTTTTCTATTGGAATTTTGGAATCATGTTCTGTGAAGTGGTCCACGTCACACATTCACATTCCTTGAATTTGACAAAAGCGTACTTTTTTGTTTTCTACTTTTACTATTTTTAATAATGCTGCCAAAAATTGATAAATACCTATTTTTTCTATTATTAAAAATTAATAAATGTGAGAACAGTAAAATATAATTATCGCAGATCTGAGTCGAGTGGATCGTCGAAGATGATTAATATAGGTTAGTACTGACGCAGTAAAAAATAAGAAGGCGACGGTGGTGTTAATTCGCCTCCGATGACAAAATTAGTCTTTACAGAAGGCTTTAGAGCTTTAAAAGCTTGGCAGTTATCTCGATTGAGAATCTCGTATCTTGTTTTGTGTTACTTACTTCTCTTTTATGGAAAGAGAAAAGATGATCAGTCTTTTGTGGAGAGTAGACGATTTCTTCCCATAATCATAGGGAAATGTGACTTTTATTTCGGAAGGATGACTTATTTTTAACACATAGCAAGCCTTCGATAGAGTATTCTTAAGTCTTCCACTATTCTATTAGGGCGGAGAATTCGGTTCGTAGGAGAAGCTTCTGACATATCGTAAAAGAATGGGTTGCGAGCATTTAGTGGAGTTGCCGGTCGAAAGAATCGCGCAGGTAAGAGGCGTTTGGGATATAATGTGCAGGGCGGGTATAGGATCGATCGAGCGTTCTTTCTTTGGGGCTGGGTTGGGCGGCGGTACAGGAGAACAAAGCCGAGCCATGACACTACTGAACTACACACGCTAGACGATGAGCAACATGGTTAGCTGATAAATGTACAAATGAAAACTTGCACAAATTAAAAACCCAAAGCAAGGTTATTACAATCAATAACAAGAAGGCCAAAATGAAAAAAAAAATGACTTTAGGATTCTGAAGAGCAGTGATAAGTTGCAAGGAGTCAGATTGAAAAAGAAATTGAGTTCATGTTCAGATGGTGGTAGAATTGAAAAAGAAAAAGATTATGGTCGACATCTTTGATACACATACCCAGTACCGGACGCCATAAACTTGGCATTGTGTTCTTCATATATATACGTAAAATTGATTGGCTTTTTAGTCAAAAACTTACCAACCAGACACCATCGCATATCATTATTTTATGTTTGAACAACAGCTTCATCATATTCCAATCCTCCTTCAGACTCATCACCTAGGCCAAGTTTTGCATTAAAATCCTCAATAGACTCAGTAGGTCCACTCGAGGAAGCCATTAAAAGATCACGACAACAACAGAGAAAAATCAAGATAAGACAATAATAAGAGGGAGAAGTATGTTTCAGGCGGTTTATTTGAAAATAAATAAGAAGTATGTACTAAAAATTGTAATTGGATCAGTCAGTATATTGGCCAAAAAAATGGTATGCTTTGAGGAATCAAGAAAAATTTGTCAAATAATACCAAAGCTAACCATAAGCGATCATTATTAACCTCATTTATTCGTAATTGTACCATTTGTTAACCTGCCGGATGAAAGGGGTAGTTTTATTTAACAAGATTGCTTATTAACGTGCATAGAGGGGTAATTTTGGTATTATTTGACAAAATTTTCGCTGGTTAAAACGAAAACCTTGATTATTTTTGGTGGAAATGTGCGGCGGCCGTTCTGATGCTGCTACCTCGCCACATTTATTTAAATAAACCGCTTGAAATATACTTCTCCCATAATAAAACTCAGAAACCTGTCATACGCAGGAGAGTCACATCCATATAACAATAAGTTAAATGGGTTTGATAAATATGTAAAATTAATTTTGAAGTTTTAGGTACCTTAGCTTTTTATTTAAGTCTATTTTCTTTTTCTCTATTTTTTCCTTAAAATTTTTAGGAACTAACATAATTTCTATTTTTAAAAATATCATTAGAAATTTCTTGAAGTTATGTTTACTTTTGGAAAGCACTTAGAAAATAAAATAAAAAAAACAAAGTTAAAAACAATGATTTTGTTGTGTTTAGTTGTCTAATAAACAATTTTAGAAAATAAAATATAAATAAAAGTAATTAGAAATTTAAGTATTATTATATTATTTAATTCTCTATGTTAATGAGTTCAAATAAAATAGATTTTAAGTAAAATAAAAATAATGTATTATATTTAACTTTATTTTTCTAGACTCCTATTCACTATAGCATTATATTCCCCTAAAAAATTGTCCATATTGATATTGGACTGAGCCACCTTCTTCTTATGCTTATATGAGCTCTGTCACGACTTAAGACTCTTATTGACAATTTAACTTAATTTTAATTTTAATTTTAAAAATTTGTTTCCTCTATTATTCTCCTTTTTTGAATTTTTCCTCATATTTTTTTAAGACTCAAACATACCCTTAAAAGTTAGAAATTAATTGAAGAGATATAAACAGATATAAACAACCAAATTAAGTGGATATGCTGCGCCATTTCGAAAGCGGTAAAAGGATGAAATGGAGTTTACCGTAGATGCGATCTGGGGTCGGTCGAAGCGGAATCTTATAGCGTCTTTCTTAAAAGTTAAAATTAATTGAAGAGATATAAATAACCAAATTAAGCGGATATGTCCTTAAGACCCGACTCAAAAGGTAAAAGGATAAAATGAGTTTATGATAGATCCTAATTTCGAGTCAAAAGCAAAATACTATAATATACTCTTAAAAGCTAAAAACTAATTGAAGAGATATAAACAATCAAAATAAACATGTATGTCCTTAATGCTTGACTCAAGCGATAAAATGATGGAATGACTTTATGAAATCTGAAATTAGTAAAAGACGAGAATCTTCTGGCGTAAAACAATAAAGTGAGCGGATATGTTCTTAATGCACGATTCAAATGGTAAAAAATAGAATGGGTTTGAGAGATCGGTCGGTCAAGAGCAAAAATATTCTGACATCTTTTAAAAATTTAAAATTAATCATGGGCGACTTAAACGATAAAATGATGAAATGGATTTGCTTGAAGGTCTCAAATTCGAGTCCAAAAACAGAATGTTAAAGAAAGCGATGTAATCTTAATAAATATATGTCAAAAATAAAAAAGGCGGATACAATACAAACAATGAATTTTGTGAAGAAGATGGGAAAAAAGGAAAATTTGAAGTAAAATGAAGGGGAAAAGACAAGAATTAGGAAAGAGTGTAAAGAAACTTGAGGGAGAAGCTTGTGATTGGAGGGATGGAAGAATCAGTGAATAAGAAAGTGTGAAAGCGTATAGAATTCCATTTTTTGAATTTTCAATTTGTGGAAAGGAAAAGAAAAGAAAGATTAAAATGGAGGAATCTCGAAACTAAGTGAGTCAGCCGAAGACAACATTAGCATAATTCATGTCCAATAAATGTAATCATCTGTCATTGGCTCATTACTTCCAGAAAGACAACCAACTCCATCTCTCTCTCTCTCTCTCTCTTTCTCAATCTCTTTCCAGATTTGATTTCGGTGTTTGGATTTAGAATTGGATTTTTGGGATTTGTCAATGGGGGTGTGGCCATCCATTACGACTCTTCCGCCTTTCTTGCAATGGCCGACCATTATTTATTTTTCTCTTCTCCTTCTTCTTCTTGCTCTTACAGGTTATCAGTTTGACCTTCTCGTTTCGTTCTCCTTTGACCTTCAAAACGTTTTCAATGGTGGGAGCGGAACCGGAACGCGGTAGCCGGCTGTTATAGGAGGGCTTGTTGGAGGTTCGAGTGAGTTAGTGTTGTTGCCGATAATCCCAAAAATAGCATTATTATACGGGAAAGCTCTGTCACTCTCAATTTGGTCATTGTTGAACAGTTGATTTGTATTTCATTGTTTTTGGTTTTTCTACTGTTGGGAAGGTATTGGGGTTTGTTTGTTCTGGTTTCTGCGCGTTGGGTTTGTGATTTTGATTGTGATTGACATCTGGGTGTGTGATGAGCTTGTTGATTTTTGATTACGGGCTGCTCAGGAGGCGTTTGATCTTCAGATCATGGCCTCTGACCGCCCGCTTTTGATCTCGTCTCCTGAAACTCCACGAGCTGTTGAAGACCTTCCGACCATACCCATCTACACTGATCTAGCAAAATCCGGTTCTGAAAACCCCAAATTGGCTTCGGCCATGGATTCCAATAACCCACTTGGTAATTCCGCAAATACTGAACCCACCTTGAATTCGTATTTTCAGCGAAGCAATTCGTCAATTAAGTCCAGGGCCTCCCGTGGGAATTCTGTTAGGGAGGTGAGTTTTGATAATTCCGGAACCAAGCCGCCTCGACACGGGTCGAGGGGCGCTGAATCTGATGGATTTAGCATGTCTCAGAGGGAGCTTAGTGATGAGGATGCTAGGCTGATCTATATTAATGATCCAGGAAGAGTAATGAAGATATGAGTTTGCAGGGAATACCATTAGAACTGGGAAGTATTCTATTCTCACTTTTCTACCTAGAAACTTGTTTGAACAATTTCATAGACTTGCATACATATATTTCCTTGTGATTGCAATACTTAATCAGCTGCCCCAGCTAGCTGTTTTTGGAAGGACGGCTTCTATACTGCCTTTAGCTTTCGTTTTGTTGGTTACTGCCATTAAGGATGCATACGAGGATTGGAGGAGGCACCGGTCTGACCGAGTTGAGAACAACAGGACAGCATTGGTGCTTGGGGATGAGGGGTTTCATGAGAAAGAGTGGAAGAATATTTGTGTTGGTGAAATCATCAAAATCTCAGCTAATGATACTCTTCCTTGTGACATAGTGCTGCTCTCTACCAGTGATCCTACTGGTGTTGCGTATGTGCAGACAATTAATTTGGACGGGGAGTCAAACTTGAAGACCCGGTATGCTAGGCAGGAGACCATTTCGAGAATGTCACAGAATGAAAGGATGAGTGGGTTGATCAAGTCTGAGAAGCCTAATAGGAACATATATGGGTTTCAGGCAAACATGGAGATTGATGGTAAGCGCTTGTTGCTTGGACCATCCAATATTGTACTTCGAGGTTGTGAGATTAAGAATACTGCATGGGCAATTGGGGTTGCTGTGTATTGTGGTCGTGAGACGAAAGCAATGCTCAATAGCTCTGGTGCTCCATCAAAGAGGAGCCGCTTGAGTATATGAACCTGGGACTAAACACCTTTCTGGGTTTCTTGTTTCTTTGTGTACAATAGTCTCTGTTCTTGCTGCTGTTTGGTTGAGGCGACACAGACATGAGTTAGACTACTTGCCATTTTACAGGAGAAAAAGTTATGTGGACGAAGGTGATCCAAAAAATTATAAGTATTATGGTTGGGGTTGGGAGATAGTATTCACATTTCTCATGTCAGTTATTGTGTTCCAGATCATGATTCCCATTTCTTTGTACATCTATGGAGACATCCCGGATTGGTCAGGCATACTTCATGATTCAGATAACAAATTATATGATGAAGCCTCACATTCAGGTTCAAGTGCAGGGGCGTTGAATAATGAAGATTTAGGACAAATCCAAATATGTGTTCTCTGATAAAACTGGTACACTTACTGAGAACAAGATGGAGATTTCAGTGTGCAAGCATTTGGGAGTGATTACAGGTGGCGGGACAACCTGCATACCTGGAGTAGTTTTATAAAGGTAATATCGTTCTATCATTGGGAGGCTTTTGTTTTTATTTCTAGGTGAAACTTTCTTGCCATCCTTCTATTTTCAGTGGTTGATGGGGCAGGTCTGGAGGCCAAAGATGAAGGTGAAAGTAGACCCGGAGCTTGAACGACTGTCAAAAATTGGAAAGCAGACAGAAGAAGGCAAACACATCCATGATTTTTTTCTTGCATTGGCAGCTTGTAATACGATTGTGCCTATGATGTGAACACCTGATCTGATGTGAGTTGATGAATTATCAAGAATCATAGATGAGCAGGCACTGGTTTTATGCTGCTGCTGCTTATGGTTTTATGCTTTTTGGAGCGAACCTCACAGTATATAGTTATTGATATTCATGGAAAGACAAAGATGTGCTTAAATCATCATGCTTTGCTTGGTCTGCTGCGTTAATATGGAGAATTTACTTACCAGTGATGGAATTGGTCGGCATTATTATAATTTTTAGGGTTAGCAGGAGAAGGGAATTTAAGTTGCATTTTTAAAGAAGTAGAAGCAACAGAAGGCTTGATTGTTCTCAGAAGTTTCTAGATTAGTACTTCCATGTTTCAAGTCTTGAATTGGTACTTCATTAAAAGAGAATTCCTTAATTGTCCAAAATAAAAGAAAATGGCTTGTTAAATGTTGTAGAAAGTTGCTTTTGCAGAATAGGCTGCTATATGAATTATCTCCAATGAGTTCATTAACATGCTAATAGTTAGATAAAAATGAAAGGCAGAATCATTTCAGGATTGAGTACCCACATTCCAGTGTTTTTTCTCCTTATTTCTTGTTGTAATCATAGAAACCTAAAATTATTTTGGTGGTGGTCTTTACAGATTTAATGGTGGCTCTGGTTCTAGAGCTGAATTACTCTTGAACAGTTTACTTTTAGGCATATTTTTTTTACATGTTTTCATTAGAATAAACTTTGTCCAAATCAGGCTTATCCTTTCTTTACTCATTCCCTTCATTGGCAATGCAGGTTTGATGTTTTGGGTCTGCACTGAGTTTGATAGTGATGTGAGGATAATGGTGCGTTATGTTAGGGTGCTGACAATACTGTGAAGGTGTTTGTAAAAGGTGCTGACACATCCATGTTTAGTGTGATTGATAAATTTTCAAACATGAACATTATACGGGCAACTGAAGGTCATCTTCATAATTTCTCCTCTCTGGGTCTGAGAACTCTTGTTGTTGGGATGCGGGATCTCAATAGTTCAGAATTTGACCAGTGGAAGTTGGCCTTTGAGAACGCAAGCTTGCACTGCTGGGTTGGAAGACGGCTTTACTTGAATTGCCGTATATGAAAATATCATCTCACCTGTCATGGGGTGCCTCTGGAATTGAAGATAAATTGCAACAGAAGAGATTGTGCCGGGAGAACAATAGAGTCTTTGAGAATGCTGAGATTGATGTGGCTTTTTGACTGGAGACAACAAGAAGACTGCCTCATCAGTTATTTACTCATCAAAACTCTTAACAGGCAATATGACCAGATTATAAGTAACATGATCTAAGGAGTCTTGTAGAGTTTAAAGTGTCTGGTATTACATCCTATCAAACTCATGACACAGTCTGGTGTTGCACCATAAATACTAGGGGCTTCCTAGGACTGCAGGACTCAGTTGCCTTAAGTATCTGATGGTACCAGCCTTGTTTATATTCTTGAGTGGTGGAAGCAGGCAGATGTCATGGAAAATGCCTCAGTTCTCTCTCTCTCTCTCCCTCTCCCCCTCCCCCTCCCCCTCCCCCCTTCCTCTCTCTAAACAGACACACTCAAACACAGAATAACGTCCTTAGGCAGGTTTTTCTCACCCATCTTCATGTTGCAGCTCTTCCAGTTGGCTAGGGGATGTTCTGTGGTACTGTGTTGCCGAGTGGCTCCACTGCAAAAAGCTGGAATTGTTGCCCTGATAAAGAAAAGGACTGGAAGAGGACTTTGCCATAGGGATGGTGAGTATTATTCTTCCAATTTATCTAAAACTGATAACTTATGCTTGCCCAAGACCAAAAAGTTAGAAGGAAAAAGAAAAAAATGATTTGTTGTTTGGTTTTAGGCTAATGCTAGAAATTTCTATCTGATGATTTCCAGGTGCTAATGATGTTTCAATGATCCAAATGGCCGACGTTGGAATTGGCATCAGTGGCCAAGAAGGCCGTCAAGCTGTCATGGCATCAGATTTTGCAATGGGGCAGTTCAGATTTTTGGTTCCACTTTTATTAGTTCATGTCGCTGGAATTACCATGGATAATATAAGGATACTGTACAATTTTTTACAGGAATGTTGTGCTTGTTTTTGTCTTGTTCTGGTGAGTTCATTTTTCTATTTCATTTATTTAGATTCATTCAGGACAGTGGCAGACCCAGGAATTTATTTCAGAGGGGGCATAAATTGACAAACTTGGAACTCTAGTCTAATGGTGTAGGATCTTCCAAATTCAGGGGGGCATAATTAAGGTTTTGGGTTATAATCCACCTGGCTACAAGAGAAAAATTTTGTGCAAAAAAAATTTATGGGCGGCATATGCCCTAGGCATTAGCTAGGTCCGTCACTGCTAGAGGACATCATAAATTTGATGTGTGAAAGAAAAAAAAAAATCAAAATACGTGATTCTTAATGTAGTTGCAAATCACTAAAAAAAAAAAAAAAATCTTAATTGATCGTATGAATCTTTACTTTTGTCCTCAATTTGAACTTACAGCCTTAGAAGAGAGGGATGGTTACACAAAGATGAAAAATAAAAAGGGAAAATGTAAGTATTGGTTGGTTGAACTATGAGCTTTTCATAATTTTTCCCCTGATAACCTATCTTTGTGACGATATGAGACTTAGTAATTTCAGAAGGTGGACAATAGAGAGAAGGATGTAAAGGGGGGCACTGAAGAGGGAAATGAGAAGTTGACTTAATTAAGAGTACAGATGTGGGTTTTACTAGTGTCTTTGATATTTTTTTGAAGTGGGCCCTTACAAGATACTATAGAGAAATAGGTTATTAATTAGTAATTTGGTGTGTGTGTGTATTTATATATATGAACTTTTGTGTTTTCTCCTTATAGGCTTATAAGCCTGAGTGCCTATCCACATGGGGGAATAAAATCACCAAGTAGTGAGAATACATGACATACATGATGAACGCATAAAAATGAACAAGTGAAATAAATTAATACTTAATGTGATAGAACATCTTAATGTAATTGTAGATCATTAATGATGACTGAAGGGGGGCAATTTCGAAGCAAGTTATGAGTGGGAAGTATGAGGAGTAAGGAGGTGGCTCTCTTGTGAACTGAGAGAGGGGTGTGGTACTTAGTTAAGGAAAGCCACGAGGAAGGATTTAGATCTCTAGAGTAGTAGAATTTTGTTCTTAGTGATGATGGTTGGAGGGTGAGGTTTTAGAAAGATGAATGGCGTGGAAATGATTTCTTTAACATTACGTCTCTTCTTATTTGCCTTGGCTGTTTCAAAAGAGGAGTAGGTGCTGTTTCAAAAGAGGAGTAGGTGATGAATGTTTTGGGACTATTCAGCTGAAGGGGTGGTTGGAATACTAGTTTCTCTTAGCCTTTCAACAACTGTGAGGTGGAAACTGTGGAGTGGCTCCTTTCGAGGCTTTAAGAGAAGAGAGCGTATATGGATGAGGAACATAGAATGCTTTGGACAGAGTCAACTAGCAGAAAGATTTTTGTCAAAACCCTTTATAATGCTCTACAACTAGGACCTTTAGTCCCCTTTACAATGAGGGTGAGGTTTTAGAAAGATGAATGGCGTGGAAATGATTTCTTTAATCGTTACTTCCTCTTCTTTTTTATTTTGCCTTGGGTGTATCAAAAAAGAGGAGTAGGTGGTTGTTTCAAAAGAGGAATAGGTGGATGAATGTTTTGGGACTATTCAGCTGAAGGGGTGGTTGGATTAAGTTTCTCTTAGCCTTCAACAACTGTGAGGTGGAAACTGTGGAGTGGCCTTTCGAGACTTTAAGAGAAGAGGGCGTATATGAATGAGGAACATAGGATGCTTTGGACAGAGTCAACTAGCAGAAAGATTTTTGTCAAAACCCTTTATAATGCTCTACAACTAGGACCTTTAGTCCCCTTTACAATGAGGGTGAGGTTTTAGAAAGATGAATGGCGTGGAAATGATTTCTTTAACGTTACTTCTCTTCTTATTTGCCTTGGGTGTATCAAAAGAGGAGTAGGTGCTGTTTCAAAAGAGGAATAGGTGATGAATGTTTTGGGACTATTCAGCTGAAGGGGTGGTTGGAATACTAGTTTCTCTTAGCCTTTCAACAACTGTGAGGTGGAAACTGTGAGTGGCTCCTTTCGAGACTTTAAGAGAAGAGGGCGTATATGAATGAGGAACATAGGATGCTTTGACAGAGTCCAGCAGAAAGATTTTTATCAAAACCCTTATAATGCTCTTACAACTAGGACGCTCAGTCCCTTTACAATGAGGGTGAGGTTTTAGAAAGATGAATGGCGTGGAAATGATTTCTTTAACATTACTTCTCTTCTGATTTGCCTTGGCTGTTTCAAAAGAGGAGTAGGTGCTGTTTCAAAAGAGGAGTAGGTGATGAATGTTTTGGGACTATTCAGCTGAAGGGGTGGTTGGAATACTAGTTTCTCTTAGCCTTTCAACAACTGTGAGGTGGAAACTGTGGAGTGGCTCCTTTTGAGACTTTAAGAGGAGGGCGTATATGGATGAGGAACCTAGAATGCTTTGGACAGAGTCAACTAGCAGAAAGATTTTTGTCAAAACCTTTTATAATGCTCTACAACTAGGACGGTCAGTCCCCTTTACAATGAGCATCATTTGGAGACCCTCCATGCCTCCTAAGGTGAGGCTTTTCTTTTCTTTTTTTTTCCTTCTGCTTGTGGGGCAATGTGGTGGAAAACCTTAATTTTGGGTCAGGTTCAGAGAAGGGGTTGGTCCATAATAAATTGAATGTTTCTTTGCCACAGCAAAGAAGAATCTATTGGACTACATTATTGTTCACTGTAAAGCTAGGTTCTTAGGTGGATGCCTTTACTTTGTTTAGCGTGTCTTAGAGCATTCTCAGCTAGCTTAGCAAAAAAAAAAGGCATCTAAAGCTATTTTTTTGCTCCAAAAGTTACTGAGATTTTACCAGTTTTACCTATGAGATCTCCAAAGAATGAAAGATCTAAAGTTTCATCTATCCTAAATCTATTCCACTTTACCATTTCTCTTTTTTAATAATTACATCATGTACCCTTCATTCATTTATATCACTTCATACACTATAAATTTGATTTAAAAATATAAATAAATATTTAATTAAAATTTAAAATAAAAATAAAAATTCAATTAAAAATAAAAATGGCCATAAATATTTAATTAAATCAATAAATATAAATATAACACTGAGATGGCAATCTCGTAATTTATCGACCTCGTGCTCATTTACTAACCGTAAAATCAATTAACTTGAAACCCTAGGCTATCCCAAGACTCACACCATCATCATCATCATGGGGTTTCTATCTTGCTTAAACCCTCCCAAAAACCCACCTCCAAACCAAAACTCACTCAATCCGATTCTCCTCCGAAATCCCCTGATGAACTAAGGCCGTTGAGGTTAAGAGGCCACAAAATCACGCCCAGATGAATCATTCCTCGACCAGCCTGTCGCTTCGTCCGGTAAAGGTGACTCACCGGTTACCGCCCCGCTTCCGACGATCCGAGCCGCAACGGAAGATTTTGTCGGCGAAGTGGCTCTCGACGCCGCACTGAAAGCCATGCTCTAAAGAAATGAGGAAACGAATTTGTAAGGAACGGCGATGGCGAACGGCGACGGGCTGACGATCGAGGTTGGCTTTCCCGATTTCTTCCCTCTTCGAATCAAGCTTTTGCACCCAGATTTGCAAATTGTCGATGGAAATCGCTTCCGCTTTTTTCGCTATTTATTAAATTTTGCTCAGCTTGTTGGGAGTTCAAAATGGTTCGGGCGTGTGCATATTTCGGTCAGGGAATCTCCGCTTGAGAATGCCGCCATTTCTGCCCGCTTTGGTTCAATGGGTGTGCTTTTTTGCTTCCAACGACTATAATCTTGAGGGTAGGAATGGTTTTCCACCGCTTTTGTCGATGAACGCTGATCAATCTGTATTTATCTAAATTTAGTCATCATTGTTCATCACCCAACTTTAGCTTCCCTAGACAGCTCCACCGCTGAGCTGGTTTTTTTCCCTTCAGCATCTATATTTAGCTTTTGCTCTCGGTTTTGCTCTCGGTGTTGCTCTTAGGTCCTTCCCTTGACCACTTGAGAGACCCTTCTTGGTAGGCATGGTTCCTTCATGGGCAAAAAGTGTAAAAAGGGCTTGAAGACAACCCCTTATGTATCTTTAGGATAGTTCAGAAGAAAAGAAACAAAATTGTTTTTGAAAATGAGGAGCTATTGAACCGTAGACTAGAAAACTCCCTTGCTTGTAATTTGTTCCATGGATTAAGTTGTTGATAGATGATGCTCTTTTATTTTTAATAAACTTCTTTGATTAGTTGGGTTCAAGGCGAGGGCAAGTGCTGTTTCTATGGCCCTTATTCTTTTAGTTCTAGCTTTAGGCAACTGGTGTATGCTGTAGGATGTTCTTTCGGCATCAGCTTTTTTAGATATACCTTTATTTTACCTATAAAAAAGAGAGGGTGGGGGGATTTCCTTTGCATAGAAGGCTGGGACCTACAATTTCTTACTCATTAGTCCAAAAAAGAAAGAAAAAGGACCAAGGAGAAAGGAAAGAGAAAAACTTAGCTTATCTCAGCAAAAGAAAAAATCCAAAAAAATATGAGAGATATTATAAGTTATGTATTGTATTTTTCTACAAACAATTAAGTAAAGAACTGTAACTTGTAATGATTAAGTGAAGTAAATTGAGGAGATGTCATTATGTACCTTGCCTCCTCTGCCCATAGAATGAAAATCACTTTTTTATGAACCTTGTGGTCTTGGGCAAACTTGTATAGTGTTGATAACACTGATTCTTTGATGGATTTTTTGGTGTGGTTGGGGTATAAGTGAGTTTGAGGGTTTTGTTGGTCCTTTCTCGTATACCCTAGTGTGGCTCTTTAGAGCCTTTTGCTCTTTATCGATCAATATATTGTTTTTTACTGATAAAAAAAAAAAAATTTGAGGAGATGTCATTCAGAATCAAAATATGGACAAAGAAATACATAAGAAAGATGAGAAATGCTCCTAAAATTACGACAAACTGATAAAAAAAATGCATGATTTAAGCCTCTAATATTCTAAGAAGACCTATATATATCTGTAAAGTACGACATGTTCTAAGATGAGATCTCTTTGCTAACCAAACCCTTTTGATCTACACTTTGAATACCAGTTGATTTGGACGACATTGAGAGGAATGCCCTTAAATGTTGTGGCGCATGAAGCTCCAAAGGAGGAACAAAACTATTTACCCAAAAAGAAAAAGGAGGAATAGAAATGAATAGGATCCAGTAGAGTCCTCAAAATCCTAGAATTTTGTTCCTGCCTAACAACCCACTTCATTGTGAAACGTGTGCTTTGCCAAAGAACCTTGCTTCTAATGGTGCTTCCCAAACCCCTAATGAGGTGCCCATCATGAAAATAGAGGTGATGGAGATAATGGAAATATTGGAAAATAATAGTGACAGAGTGATGGTTACAAGATGTTGGTGTAGATGGTGATTGCAATGGATGGTGGAGGCTGTGGGTGGCTAAAATGAGTTTGATAGGGTTTATGAGTGACTGAAGGTTGTCCACAAATGGAAGGAGAAGTGAAGGTGAGACTATGAGAAGGAGACGAAACAATTAGGTTTGAGGTCAGATTTGAGTGTCTAAAATACATAGTCAGGTTTTTAAAATCTGACCAATCTCCACCATATGGTGGTGAAGTATGATGGTTACCTGGAAATCATAAATGTTCTCATTCCTAAGCCGAGGAGTGTGAAATGTTGTCATAAGGGTGGATATAATGGAAAAGGAAACTAGATATTAGTTGGCTTCATTTAGGGGAGTGATGGGTTTTAAATAAATTATTCATATTTAGATTATAGTAAGCATTTCAATAATTTGTTATGTAAACCTGGTAACTTCTGCTGTGGAGAGGGAAAGGAAAAGTAATTCAGATTGTTAGTTGCTAGATAAAGGAAAATAAGAATAATTTAAAAGATTTGTGTTGGGAATTAACTCCAAACAAGCTTTTAACTTTTTGAAACATGAGAGAAGGATAAGTTCACAAGGGCAAAGACCAAAGAAACAGAAAACGATATCTTAGTTAACAGCATGTGTTTTACTGTTCATTGTTGGTAACATTCAGTGATCTTATTAACTTGGGAAAAGAGGATGGTTTTGCATTGGAAGAAAAGAAAAATTTTCGATTGGCTTAGTTAACATGGAGTTTGAAGCTGTTACTTTGTGAGAACATAAACGTGGGGAGTAATCTCAAGTGGACATAGACTACATTGAGAAGGGTACCAAAATGGGATATTTACTTTTTAAAGAATCAAATCATTCATGTTTTAGAACTTCCTGTTTACACCAACCCAACAACTTTTTATAAGGTCCATCTTTTGTGAAGTGGACCGTTGGATAAAATGTTCCTCACACCCTTCGCCATTCATGTTGGGCTGCCGGCCAAAGTTCTCCTTTTTTATTTGACTCAAGTTTGAATAATAGTTTGTTTAACTAGGACGGAATTTGAAATTGGAGATATTGAATGTGAAGAAAAAACTTGCTTGAGCACAATACTATACCATCTTAGATGTTTCCACTTACAGCTGCTAATATTTTTCCTCTATAGGTACATCCTATATACTTGTTACACTGCAACATCTGCGATTAGCGATTGGAGCAGCGTGTTGTATTCTGTAGTTTACACCTCTGTGCCTACAATTGTTGTTGCAATACTTGACAAGGACCTAAGTAGTAGGACTCTTCTGAAGCATCCTCCACTCTATGGATCCGGGCAAAGGGAAGAATGTTACAACCAGAAATTATTTTGGATAACAATGGTGGACACTGTGTGGCAAAGCGCAGTCATCTTCTTTTGTAAATTTACTTCTGTGCAGCCAGGAAGCACCGCTGATGGGCCAGGCATAGACATCTTTGGGCTCTTGGAGTGGTATTTCGTCAATATACACCTTGCCATGGATGTCATGCGGTGGACCTGGATTACTCACGCAGCCATTTGGGGATCCATAGTTGCAACTGTCATTTGTATCTTCATCATTGATGCTATACCTACGTTACCAACTTACTGTATGTTCGTTCAATTTACTTGCAGAAAGATTGTTTGGATTCCTTTATATTGTTGAATTAAAGACTGATAATCTTAGTAATATGCAGGGCGATTTTCACTATGATGGGGACGGGTTTGTTCTGGCTGTGCTTGCTTGGGATCATTGTAGGAACTGTTCTACCTCGTTTTGTTGTAAAAGTTCTGTGCCAATACTTCTTTCCTTCTGATATTCAGATAGTAAGGGAAGCCGAGAAATTCGGGTTTTCAAGGGAGTTAGGAGGAGGAGGAGGAAGTATGCAGATAGAAATGAACCCAATCTTGGAGCCTCAACAGAGATTGAGTAGGTGATTTTGGTTCTTCTTGCACCTCATTACCCTCTGTTGTATAGTATGAAATTCTTTAGGCTGCTTCTTCAGTTTCAGTCAGAGTAACTAACTCTCTCGCTTTCCGGATTTTCAATGGCTGTCGTCTGTCCAAAGGATGGAATTTGTTATACTTAGGAACTGTTCATGTCATGCATTGATTGTTTTATCTCTTACAGAATTATTAAATGTAAATTAGCATTGTTTATTATCATACAGAAAAGACTGTTGTTACATTTACATGGATATTTTATATTGAAAGAGTTGAATATGAATTTATTTATTCTTTGGATTTCAACTATCTCTCTCTCTCTATCTGGTGTTTTGTGACGGCTTAGTGTCTGTGTTTGATTTCTGGTGTCTTTTTTTTTTTTATAATCGTGGATGTCCGGATTAGTTTGTGTGCACCTCGACTAATCTTATGGGGGTCTTGAAGTTAACGGCCGGGTAATTGGTTTGATTCATATTTTTGAAAGCTGTTCTCTATAACAGTTTTTGAAAACACGGTAAACATCATTTTGGTGTTTTTTAAAATCTGTTATTGTTTTCTAAATTTAGTGTTTTCTGTATTTTTCAGAATAAAAAAAATTGGGAACAAGTATGTTATATGTGTTTTTCTTTGTTCTTATTGTTTTTTAAAATAAAAAACAGTTTTCAAAAACCATAAACAAACAGATTGTAATAGGTTCTGATTTGGCATTCTCTGTTTTGTTTGAATTTCCCACAAACTCATCAAATCATATCCAAAGTATCTCAAATTTGAGTTAATCCAGGTTAACCTAATAGAATTAGTATATCAAGGTTATGTTTGGTTTCCTGGGAAGTGCAAGGAAAGAAAATAACGAGGAAAGAAAATAATTTTTATATGTTCAGTTGTCAAAAATTTTTTTTTTCAAAGAAAATCAAATGTAATTAAATTTATTCCTTTAAAATAATATAAATAAATTTATTTAGAAACTTCCATAATCTTAAATTATTTATTTTTTATATTGAGGAGTAAATAACTAAAATGAGGTTGAGGCATCAAATAAATTAATATAAGTGGGTTTAATTTAACTTTATTTATTATTATTTTTTCATTTTTTGCTTCCTTTTCTTACATTTTCCTTCAAAATTGAATAACGTGAAACATAGCCTCATTTTTGCATCACCATACATGCTCACTTGTAATTAAAATAAGGAAAGGTCATAAGTCTCCAATGACTTGGTTATAACTATTTAAACAGAAAATTAATAAATAACTTTAATCGATCTAGTATGATAATCCAACCTCAATTAAAATTATTTTTATTTATAATAAAGGACGAGGAAGGGAAAGATGGAATGAATATTTCAAGTTTAAAATTAACGTGAGTATAAATAAAAAGGTTTGGTCGTAAAGATTAGGACTAATCATAGCGCACTGTCACCGCACCTCTCGATCATAGTTATCAAAGGCGTGTTTAAAGCCTAAGAGCCATCATTCTCGGTGGCAGCGCCATGCCTGAGGGGAGGCGTCTCGACTCGAGCATTTTCAAGTTTTTTTTTTCTTTTTCTTTGGGATTTTTTTTCTGTAACAGAGATCAAAACGATGTCGTTTTAATCTTATATATATATATTCTTTTTAAACAGACCAAAACCATGTTGTTTTGAGTTGTATCTTGAATTAAAAAAAAAAGCCTATAGTGCACCAAAACAACATTGTTTTGAGCCCATGCTCCGATTTCCGTAGATTTCAAATTCTCTAGCCCAATTTCTACCATGTTTCAACTCAAAAAAAAAAAAGCTGTAACCCTTCTTAACTACTGTATAATCCCTAGAAGTGAGAAGCAAAACAACTAAAACGCGTAATTATGAGAAAGTCATGTAAAAATAGGAAACAACCATAATAAAAATCATAAAATATATATTTGACATATGGTGTGCCTCACTTAAAAATCTCGTATCTCAAGTGTATGATGGAAACTTAATCAAGCAATCCAATCAGATTATATGCGGAAGCAAAATGCCAGAATATACATACCTCCAGCCATTGTAAGAAACAGAGAAACTGAAACACTAGAAAACTGGAAACCAAATTGTTGAAACTAAGAAACCAAAATCAAATCACTTTTGGTTCTTCTAAACCCTTTCTCAAAACAAACTTGATGGTGAATTGTTCTGTATTTCTGAGTAGGCTTAGGGACCCAAAATGTACAGTGTCTCTTCTTTATATGGAGACCATGCCATCACAGGTCTTCTGAAGAGTTGCAGCGGTAGGGAAAAGGTGTTATGGAAGATTCAATTTGAATTTAAAATTCAACTTGATATGGACCATTCTAACATTCTCCCACTTGGTCCATATAGTACAACACCTATCATAAGAGAAAACTAAATATATAAATCATGGCGATAGGTCCTCTTATAGTGAGTAGTATCTTCCATGTATTACAATATATTAAGTTTAGCACAAATCCTTAAACTTAATGAATAAACCATATGTTTATTCAAGGTCCAAACTTAATGATATTTCTCAAAATAGTAATAATAACTTAAAATGTACAAACCATATAAGAAATATCGATCGACAAGAGTTTTATTTCTAGCAATAATGAATGTACGTTCAATAAAATTACACGCGGAAATCAAGTCCCATTTGTACTACATGATCTTAAAATGTTTTGTGGCATGCCTTTAGTTAAAGGATCTAATCATCAACTCGCTATGGATCAATGAACACTTTCATTTCTTTAACACGTCTCTACTGGGCTTAAGATTTAATATAAATATGCTTACTCTGACTTCCGTCTTATCATTTCCACCATAAATACCGCACTGAGTTTACCTCCAAAGAGACAACTTGTTTCCACAAATACCATGTACCGAAGATCACAAAGACAACTTCAATGGCCTAGATATAGAATCCACAATTCTAAGCCTTATATGAAACCTACCATACACCATGCAAGTAGCTAGCCTCAAACAGATACAAACTCAGCTTCCAAAGTGGAAGTGGCAGTCAAGGTCTATTTCGCACTTCTCCAAGACACAGCTCCATTAGCTAACTTGAAAATATAACCAGACGTTGATTTTCGAGAATCAACATAGCCAGCAAAGTCCACATCGGAGTAGCCAATCACCTCTAAACTATAAGGTTCTGCCCATACATAAGCATGTAATCCTTTGTTCCTTGAAGATATCTCATCTTCTCGCAGCCTCTCCAAAGGGTCGCAATACCTGATTACTCGATATCTTCCTAATACTCCAACAAGAACGCAATGTCGTCCTGTACGCACTGGCATACATTAGCTTCCAACAATTTAAATATATGGAATGTTCTTCATGTGTTCCCCGCTCAAATCATTTTTGTGGCATTGATTCAAATCGAATTTCACCTTCAAAATGGGTGCTACACTCCTGCAACAATTTTTCATGTTAAAGCTCTCTAAAACTTTACTGATATAGGTTTCGAGACAACCAAAATGCCTGAGATCTTTCCCTATGGATCTTAATGCCACTTATATAAGATGCCTCACCCATATCCTTCATATCAAAGTTCTTTTAGAGAAATCATTTGACCATATAACAAACTCCTTGAGTCATCGGGTCAGAAGTGCATTATCATCCACATATAACATAAGAAAACAAATCTTACACCACCAATTTTCGTATATACATTGATCCACATGATATTCTCTTCGCCGAATGAAGCAATGACTTCATGGAATTTCAAATACCATCTACGGACGCTGTTTTAACCATAATGACTTTAAGCTCAAATCCAATGCTCATCTTCACTACAGAGAATCCTTCAGTTGTTTCATGTAAACCTCTCTCCTCTAGATTACCATTAAGGAATGCCGTTTTACATCCATTTGATGTAACTCAAAGTCAAAATGGCAATTTGTATCGCTATGATTATCCCAGCAGAATCTTTCTTAGATACAGAGAAAAGGTCTCCGTAGTTGATTCCTTCCTTTCAATTAACTTTCGCAACCAGTCTAAATTTTTAAGGTCTCTCAATGTTGCCCAATGAGTCCTTATTTGTTTTAAAGACCCATTTACATCCAATGGCTTTTATACCATCAAGCAACTCAACAAGATCCCAAACTTAGTTAGATGCCATAGAATTCATTTCTTTTTTCATACACTGCACTCATGAGTTAGGATTCCTGAACTCATAAGCCACAGGAATACGTTTCGATCATTTTCTAGCCTCCAATGTTATAGTCCACCTTGTAATACACCATATAAATCATTGGGAATTGTTGATTTCTAACTCTTATAGATCTTCTTAATGTTGCTTCATCATTCTCTCGAGGAATTTGTTGATCAACCTGCTGCTTCAATTTATTGGTCGTTTCAACAATTTATGGAATTTTTCATCGGGCAACTCGACCATAGGATCACACGCACATACGCTGAACTTCAGAATGTCAGGTCACACTCCTGTTGTACTTCGAGGGGTGTGAATGACAATCAATCTATCACTGAACCCGAGAGGGTTGACCTTTATCATGATTCTTTCCTCAAACAATGTCCTCGAAATCGATCAATTCCACTGACAGTTTCATTCTCAAGAAATTTCGAATTTCTTGATTCCACAATCCTAGTGCTGTGAGATGGATAATAAAACTATACCCCTTGGACCTTTTAGCATATTCAATGAAATACCCACTAATGGTACTGGTTCAGCTTCTTTCTCGGTTATAAATTTCACTAAACTGCATCCCTAAATGCATATGTCGAACCCTAGCTTCAACCTCAATGACTCAAAAGGCGCCTTAGAGACAAATTTCGTCGGAACTCGATTTAATATACACACACCCGTATTTAGAGTTTCAATCCACAAGTATTGAGGTAGTTTTGTATTACTCCTCATACTCCTTACCATGTCTATTAAAGTTTGGTTTCTTCTTTCTGCCACACCATTCTGATCCGGAGAACCAAGCATAGTGTACTGCGCAACAATCCCATTTTCTTGAAGAAACTTTGCAAATGCACCAGGAGCTTGTCCATTTTCTATGTATTTACCATAAGACTTCCAATTTATCCGATCTCACGATCTTAATATGTTTTCCACATTGATTCTCTTCTACTCACCCTTTAAAAACTTTGAAGGCGTTTAAAGCTACATCCTCGAACGGCGTAAGGTAGATACATATATCGTGAATAATAATCTATGAAGGTGATAAAGTATTTCTGACCATTCGTGATCCATGTCAGATAACAAATGTCAAGATATAATCTCATTAGAAACAGGTTCTCTTGTTCCTTTTAGGACTTGCTGGTTTGCTCATTCTTAATGAATCTACAAGTCTCAAAATCAAGAAAATCCAAAGTACAAGTACCCTATCATTAACCAATTTCTTTATTCTTTCAAATGGAGATGTGTCCTAATCTCTCGTGCCATAACATAGAGATTCCCATTCATAATACATCTTTTAATCCAACAAGCACATGGATAGAATTATAAGTAAATCATTTTGTAAATCGAATATGGAAAAGACCATTTATGAACAAAATGGCAATCCAATAACTTTAGATTTATCGATAAATCAAACCGAACTTAAAAGCAAAGGAAACTCCGAAAGGTACAAGTCTTAAAATTGAAATTAAATTCCTAGAGAAACTTGGAACATAAAATGTATTTTCCAATTCTAAAATGAAACCGTTGCTTAATACAAGGCTGCAAGTGCTAATAGCTTCCACATGTGAACTCATCTTGCTGCCCGAATAGATGCATTATTCACTTCCTATCGTTTCCTTAGGTTTCAGATACCTTAAGGTATTTGAAATAATGATTATAGAACTTAATCAATCCAATTCATGTGTTATGATTAACATTAACTATATTAGGATTCATAACATACAAAAGAAAATCAGTACCTTTCTTATCAAGCAGATCTTAAATTTCGAGCGCTTCTTCTTCATGTGTCCCTCTTCTGGCGTAAAAACACTTTTGACTCCTTCTTTATGCCTCGATTGAATAGGAATCTTTTCCTTTCTTTGGGCTTGATCCTTCTTTTCTTTCCAAAGGTCAAGTTAACCTCGCTCGCCCTTCCATCATTAACCTTTCCTCTTGCACACACATGGTCAATAATTCATTAATCGACCATTTATCCTTATGCGTGTTGTAAGAGGATTTCCTTTGGAAGGACTGGTATTGTTATGCGCAGTATTCAATATATAATGAACAAGGAAAGTGTCCGACATGGTAACTTCTAATGTCCGGTCGGGCCACATCCTCATGCGCATGATATGATCACGCACTCCTTTGTCCTCGATGAGTCATGGATGAAAATTCGTATAATTAAGGCAATTAGCAAGCAGCTTTGTCGTAAGTTTCAAATCGCTCATCGATGGCTTGCAAGGCTAGTCAATTTCTATTAATTTGCTCGGACGAACTACTCTAATACTCACCTATATCTCGTCTTTATGAACATCATGGAGAGGCGATTGGACCTCTCCCACTTATCATAAAGACACAGCCTTCAGTTATCGGTTTCTCAGAATGGACCTGCCCTCTTCCTTATAGCGGTTAATATCCATCAATCCCAAAAGCAAAGAACTCTTCCTTCCATACCTTATAGTTATCACCCTTAATTCAGGAATACACTTAAAATCGTAAATATTCGCAGTTGAATAACCGCAAATGTTAAATATACATGTTCAATAATCAAAGATCGATAAGAAAGATACAATGCTATGTTTTACCAATGTAAATCATGCTTTAAAAAACATAACCTGACATAAAACTTTGCCTATGGCTAAAGTCTTACTCAATTAGATTTAATTACTTTATTTACAAGACTACCAAATCATGTTCCTTTTCCTAATCCCCTCGGGTAAATTAAAAATATGATTGATATTTCATCCTAATTAATCATACAAAATGTAATAAAATTCTTGTGGATGAGATTTATCACATTCCATATGGTTAATACAATCAATGTGATCAAATGTGATCTTAAAATCTTACATATAATTTTAACCAATTAAGGATGTTGTGGCTATTCCTTAATTAATTAAACTATATAGATCACTGACATTATTGCAAAACTTTGAAGAATGCAAACACAAGATTATATTTATCAATTTTGTATGTAAACTATACATACAAATCAACATAGGAAATTAAATTCCTATATTTTAAACATAAAATCTACTGTCATCTAATGCCATAAAACTCTATAAAATAAACCAATGTAAAAGGAGTAATAACTTTACACCTAGCCTGGTAGTAGAGCACTTATGTTAATACTTTAGGGTCTTGAGATAATGTATCCCATTAGATACAAAATTTTATAAATTTAAATTCAAAGGCTATTCTATATAGTTTTTGGATGTTCCTGCATCCAAATAATGCACTAACTATCCTGCAGCCAAACAGGTAGGATCCAAACTATTCCTATAGCCAAAAAGGCATATGGCTATCCAAATAGGGGATTTTCTATCCCTGCAACCAAACACAACAGGGTGAACAGTCTCTTGAATCAAACTGGATAAATATGTCTGAATATATGTAGGTTCATCAACCAAACAAGAAGCTTAGGTTGACTAATTTTGTTTAACCGATGCTCATGGTTCGAAACCCATGGAACTAATCATATTTTTTTTTAAGGTCCAACTCTCGCTTTAAACTTTATAGCGCTGTTCCCAACCCAAATTCCTCACCATATCGATTTCCTCATTTAATATTAATAAGGCTCAATAAGGCCCAAACCCACACTTAAGGTCATCTTCAACCTTTAAAAATGGTTTTCTACACAAAAAAACTAGTTTTTTTTTTTTTAATATTATTAAATGGTCACCTTCTTCGTTGGTTCCTGTGACGCATTTCCTGCAACTGTACAAGAACCAAAACATCGGCTATTTATGCAGTTTGATGTCATATGCAATCACAAAAATACATTAAATCATATATAAAGAAGATTTTAATGCTTCATAACAATGGAAAAACTTAAACTAAAAGATCCAGAATTATTTATGAAGTTTGATGTCATATGAAATCACAAAAATACATTAAATCATATATAAAAGATATTTTAATGCTTCCATACAATGGAAAACTTAAACCAAAAGATCCGCACTCGAAAATCCAAAGACAAAACTCAGATTTACACCGCACAAAAAACAAGGCAAAGGTTCTTAAGGCTCGATACTGTGGCGATCAAAACATCGGTGAACACTCGATATATTCCAGAATCGAATTTTACTAAATATCTAAATACTCCAAATATCTACGATATTTTTACAAAATACCTAAGTATTAAATTTTTTTCATATTTTAATTATATATAGATTATGAGAAATGATTCATATCTTAATTACAGATTAAAATCAAATGGATTAGTAATTATTAAATTAAATATGTTATATTTAATATATTATTCATACATTATTATGTTAAAGAGATATTATTTATTTGTTTTGTTATTATTATAAATATTATGTAGATAATGAGTGAGATCAAAATAGTATATTTTATAATTTAAAATTTTTAAATGATATTATTTTATTTTTCCTTTTCAAATTAATATTTGATTTAAAAATATTATAAGTTATAATGTAAAAAAAAAATATTATAAAGGGATTATGAACAAATAAATAATAAGATAATATAAAAAAAGTTTGCATTATATATAATAAGAGTAATTAATGGTTTTATGGTTGAAATGGCGCTTTCACTTTCGACATTTCCTGGGTGCTCAAAACCTCCAAAGGCAACAACAACAAATTTTTCGAAGCCTCGAAAAATCGATTTTTCTAAGGATAAATCTATTTAAAAATCCGATTTTGCTCTCTGATACCAAATGATGGAAACTTAATTAAGCAATCTAATTAGATTATATGCAGAAGCAAAATACCAGAATATACATACATCCAACCATTGTAAGAAATATAGAAACTGAAACACTGAAAAACTGGAAACTAAATTGTTGAAACTAAGAAACCAAAATCAAATCACTTTTTGGTTTTTCTAAACCCTTTTTCAAAATCAAACTTGATGGTGAATTGTTCTGTATTCTTGAGTAGGCTTACGGATCCAAAATGCGCAAAGGTCTCTTCTTATATGGAGCACTGCATCACAGTTTTCTCAAGAGTCAAGTAGAGGGAAAAGTGGTAAGATGAGATTTAATTCAATTTAAAACTGAAATCGATACAATTATCTAACAAACAGACTTACGCCTTGAAGGCCATACAAAGGTTTTCATACTACGACTCAAATAACTATGCCTTAAACACGGACACCCTAAGTGCTATTGTTGAGGAATGTTCAAATTTTGGTTGTAATGTAATTATTTATGTATGAGGAATTTAGGTATAAAACTGTTAACCCAATTTCGATATCTTGCTGAAAATTGGCTGGAAATTGCTCCTTGCTCCTGCTGCTGTAGTCATCAATGTTGGGTGGAAACTGCTTCCTTACCCATTGTTGGTGTTTCATAAGTCTAAAAATGGGCTTGAACTTTGAAGTTGCTGCTACTGGCATCATTCTTTGATTCAGTTCATTAAAAGAAAGATCGTAGCATAGTTTCATTTCTTGGATTTTTATCCATGAGGGAACTGGATCATTCAGTATCCAGATTTCTTGAATAATTTTGTTGGGCTTTTCCCCATTATTAGATTCAGTTCATTAAAACTTCTCAGCATAGTTACATTCTTGAGTTTTTTTTTATCCATCAGGGAACAAATTATTCAATTCTTTTCAGTTTACATATTCTACTCGTTTAATAACCAGAGTTCTTGACTAATTTTGTTGGGCTTTCTTTAAGGCTATATGTTTGTTTCCTGAGAAATGATAAGGAAAGAAAATTGAAAAAAAACGGAGGGAAAGTACCAAAAAAAACAGAAAAAAGAAAAGGTCCTCATTCCATTATCTATGGAAAATTTAAGAAAAAAGGCGAAGAATTTAGTTTTTCGAAAAAGATAAGGAAAATGGAAGAGTAAACAGTAAATTTTTAATTATATATATATACTTTAATATAATAATGTATCATCATTGTTTTTGGAATTCCATTTTTCCTTCCAAACGAAGGATCTTTGAATTTAGTCAAGTATAAACACCAAAATAAAGAAAAAAAGGGAATAAGGTAAAGACAAAAGAAATAACATGCACAAAAATGATGAATTATCTTCAGTTTATCATTTTATAAACAACTGAACAAATTCCAAAATTTTCCCTCACTCTTGAATTTCTCGATAACCCAATAGAGAGTTTTAAAATAAAATTAAAAAGAGAAAATCAAGACTCAAAATTCATCGGACATTAAACCACCAGTTTGGCTCTCAAGAAAATCACCATTAATGTGGCATGGTTTACCCCAATTTCCTCGGAAGCAAACACAGTCCAAAGAATGATAAACAACAAACCAAAACTAAAAAAAAAAAACTCAAAACTCATCTTGTCCTTAGATCGAGTGGCATAGAAGATATCAACACCACATCAATATTGGGAACTTAATTTATGGAAGGCATTTCAGTTTATGGGCACTTGCGAAATTTGTCTAAGAAACTCATTGCCTAAGCATAATTACAAAGGAAATGATATGTTCACAGCGAATCCGAAATATACTACAGTTAAAATCGGCTTACGCCATGGTTTTTTAAGTAAGCGAAGTTCCTGAAACTTCGGAGTTGGAGGCATGATTTTCTTTCTTTCTTTCTTCTTTATCACAAACTAAGCATAATACAAATGATAAACCAGAAAATTACAATGAACTTCATTAATTTAGGATTACATCTTTGTTAACATTCTCTCTTCACATGCATAATCCCGACAACCTTTGCAAGTTGTCTTATAGTATGTTCTTCAACTCTAATCCATGCATGTTGCGTCACCAAGCGAATTAAATGTAACAAATTTTATTCTTGGTGACAAATTAAATGTCACCCAAGCAAGGAGAAGAGCACTCATCTTGAATGATTCCGACTACATTCGCCAACAAAAGCCACCTTTGATTAGAAGAGAAGATGAACTCTCTTTTATAGAACAAGAAACCTTAGGGCTTTGAGAGAGATGAAATGAGGAAAAGAGATTTGGGGATTTCAATCTATCTTTGATTTTCATTTCTAAACCTCCTACAAGAGACATTTGTACCCTTGAAGACAAAAATAGCAAGAGAATGGCACGACAGGAAATTTCCACTAGGAGTTTAAGTTGTTTCGATCCATTTGGATCGATTTGTGTTTCGATCAGGGACTCTCATCCATGAGATTGTCAGCACGGTGGATAGATCCACAAAACTGTCAATCGATCTAGAAAAATGCCGATTGATCTAGAAAACACCTGGATTTGAACTTTAGGCAAGAATTTGACTAAGGAATACAAAATAACGATGAACCTTGGAAAAACTAATAAGACATGCATACTCAATTTTCCATCATGATTTAGGATTGATTCAAATTAATAAAAAATGCAATCAAGATACAATGAGAAGCATGAAATATAAACAATAAATTGAATATTTTTCCCAAGCTAATCGATTGCATGGATAGAAACAAATGATTATCAACCCTCTAGCTAAAAGAACTTAAGCTTGATGAGGATTAACATATAACTCCATAAATAATAAGAATGATAATCAATTTCCACCTAGTACATATCAAACCATGAGACAAAAATCATTTTCAAAAACACACTTCCTCCTTAGAGAGAATTGAGAAAGAATTCCTTGAAGTCAATTTGCACCTCTCAAGGCCTGATTTTTGTTTAACAAGGCATTTTTATTTTATTTTTTGATAAAATCCCTTCACACTGAATATCCTTCTGTTGATTCTAAAAAAATCAAGAACACTTACTCGTTGTTCCTGATCGGTACGAAAAACTTGACAGAATCGATGTATGTCTTCAATGCTTCAATGTGTTATTCCAATTACTAGAACTGGAATCTCTTCCACAGTCCGAACACCCTTTTGCTTTTCTGTGCAAAAAAAATTCTGATATTTTTCTGTTTCTGCAAAACATAACTTCATACTCCGCATTTCCATCTCTTTCATGCACGCACGTACATGGGTTGGTTGAGATAGCTTGTCTCAAGCACAATCGCCTAACTTCCTTGGGGGTATATGGGTCAAGGTCTAGCCCATACGGGCGCATCTAGCCCAAGTCCAACATCTCCCCACTGATTTGCTAATGGGCCGGACTCATATCGCCAATGTGATAGAATTTTATATTTGCACTAGAAATCATTCATACAGTGGAAAGGACTGCGGCGACCGCCAAGTACACCGATAATGGAAAGTTCTAATAAGAGAAACCCCATACATGCCATATCGAGACATCAACCTCAAATATAATTAATCCCGCAAAAGTGTACTTTATCTACCCCAAACTTTTTGTTCACACATAATTGAGTATTATTCAATCCCTTAAGAATTCTATACTCAATTCATCACAACGATAACAAGTATTCTAAAATCATATCAAACTCCTCTCGAGTGAGAGATGATTCGACTTATGAATACAAGCAAAAAGTGTAAAACCAAAATGTTTTCTTTTCGCCTCATATAAATTAGATCCGAATTAACTCGCTTCCTAGGAATGCACTCATGCCGAATCATTCCATGACCATAGATACACTTATGTAGCAAAACATTACATCACATCATGATATAGTCAAAAGTTGCAAGGGTAGCGGTTGAGATCTATATCAAGATCTCTTTAAGGACTCACACAAATAAGAAGCAGGGATCCATTCTTCGACTTCCTGATAGGTCGACTCAGCACATGCAAAGATGAAATGCATGCTATGTGGCAGAGTATTCTTTCTTATCCTAAGATAAAGAATGTATGTCATTGCTCTCCTCAAGTAGAGGTAATTTACCATACGAGTCTTAAATTTATTACCAAATCACAAAGGCCAAACCCAAATTCTCATCCTCAACGCTTAATGCTAGATGACTAATTTCACACTCCGCTTTTATCATATGTATTACATGAATGGTGGGGATATATTCACGCTTCTGGTTTCTATTTAAGAACCTCATCTCGTTCTAACCAAGGCGATTTCAAATTTATGTCTTTGAATTAAATTCGCCTCCCACTCAAGGCCAAGTCGCTAATCGTGCACTATAATTCAAATAGTCTCATCTCTACTCGCCTTACAAGCGCTAGAGGCTATTGCTTGTGTGAGTGAGCCAATCTTAGTCTATCGACATACTTTATTGAATTGCATAACTCTACTCTCCTTACAAAAGATTCATAAAATAAACGTTGGAATAATATGCAAAAACATTTAAATTATTCAACAAACTGTAAGCATCCTAATCACTGATTACATTCTGCATAAGCCCAGGGATTTAACATGTCTAATGAATATTACATCCCACTATTGGCTTCGTGAATGGGTCACCACCATATTGTCAGAGAAATGTATTTTAGACCACGCCCTTTGGCGCACTGCATCTCTAATATAGTGATATCTTTTCTTGATATGTTGGGTCTTTCCATGATATTTGTGGATCCGGTAACAGCCTAATGCAAAGAAGTGTTGTCACAAAATCATTACCGCTCTAATGCCGATTTGACAATTTCTAAATGCCGTAGAAACTCCTTAACTAAATCGTATCTTGAGTTGCCGCGAACAAGCCACGATTCACTTCCATAGTGAACAAGGCTTACACAGATTGCTTTTGTTACCCATAGTATAGCGCTATCATTTAGCAAGAAAGATATCCCAAGTCGACGGTAATCGATCAACATCACCTCCCCAATCAGCATTAGAGTAACCAATCAGACGCAAATCCTTCTTTCCTTGATAACACAGCATGTAGTCTGAAGTTCCTTTCAGATACTGCAAAATCCTCTCGACGCCATCTAAGCACTGGTGGTTTGATTGAAACCTATAACCAAACCAACAAAGATAACATATGCCTAGACGCAGCACATCATTTGCATACATCGTACTACCGACAAAGATCGCATAAGGTACTGATATTTTCTTTCTCTTCCGGAGTCTGTACACACATATAAAGACTTAGGCTCAAACTTTTCTACCGTGGGTATCCACTCCAGCTTATCTCGCATGTGATAGCGCCTCTAACATCTTTTTGATGTAAGTCCTCGAGATAAACCAAAAGCCTTTTACGATCTCATGGATCTCTACACCAAGCATCGAGCTAGCTTCATCCATATCTTCATTTCAAAGTTTGATGATAACCAAATTCTCTAGTAGTACAATCATCTCTCAAGTATTTCCACTTCATTAAAATGTCATCAACATACAAGACAAAATTACAAACCATTACTCGAACGCTTTAAATACACGCAATGGTCTTCTTTCCATCATCGTGAAAAGCCATCCCTTCGATTTCGATGAAACTCGATGTTCCATCGCTCTAGCCGCTTGCTTGAGACTCAGCTTTCTGTCCCGATTAGTATGCCTAATTCCCATTCCCAAGCGTAGGAATTATAGTCGTCTGAAGATTGTAATATCGGGGTGGGAATCCATGTAGTCACCCCCATGCAGGGAGTGGTCCGAATCCGCTTGATCAACAGGAGCTATTCTCCACTAAAAGTAAGGGCTTCGTGAAACCAGAATGTTGTGGTTGTTTTGATTGAATGGTTGATTGGTTTGAATGTTTTAAAATAGAAAGACAATTGTCGGAATTTTTAGAGTTCCACTCACTTTGACTGTGCCCACCTCTATTTTATAAACTCATCTAGGAACCATCGAGTAGTCTGGGCTTCTTCACTGAGATTTATCTTTGAAATGCTGGAAAAAAATAAAGATGATCAAGAAATACTAAACACTTGTTCTCAATTAAAACAACCCTTAGTTGGCATTATGATCGCTACAACGTGTACCTAAATATTCAAGTAACACGTTGTCAAGAATTTTCCCTAACTAATGGTTTAAAACCTTCTACACAAGGATCAATATTACACAACTGCTTTAAAATCCACAGAGGAATCAGAGGACTTTACCTTGATCTAGGTGAGTTTCCGTATGATCCCAAAAGTAGCAGGGGTTTAGAACCCATGTAATTTATATGAATGATTAAAGTCAAGAACAATTAATCATAAAAAACAGGATTCAAAGAAATCAAAGTTAACTTGTAAAACTCGAGAATGAGAAATATATAATTACCAAGACTTAAAGTAGAACAAATATTTGTAGCCAAAGATCGTAAACCCTAATCCGAAACTCTCAGCAGCGAAATCAACCTGATCTACAGCACACCGAGAAGATGGAGAAAACTATTATTACTAAACCCCAGAATTGAAGAACTAAAAAGAAGGCCAAAACTTCCTAGAGAAAAAAGAAAGATCCTCAACATCATATCCTCTCCTTTTATACCCCTTCCAAAGTGATCCTCCCATTTTTGTTTCGCTCGAGAGTACCCTCGCAGATGGAGTGAATTCCTCGACAATTCCTAAGTTTATCAGTCCCCACCTAGACTTTAAGTCCCACTCAAGAGGAGTCAAGCCACCGCCACTCTTTCGCCATGCTACCTAGGACTTTAAGTCCTACCCGTAGGACTCGTCTAACGCCGCTTTTTCAAGTGTGCCAGTTCCCACTTGTTTTCGCTTCACATTGGGTCTCCGAGACTTCACAATTGCTCACCCACATCTACATTGGCCTACATTAGCTTCCCGAAGCATCCTCAGGCACTTTACGTTTTAAACTTAAAAGCACCGCACAAGTCCTCTGAAACATTAAGAGATTAGAAGTACTCAGTTTCATGCCAAATGTGAGTACATCGTGGTTTAAATGTGTTCGATTCTCTTATAATTATCACTCAAATGTGTATTCATCATTACTCCCAATCTGCATCTTGCTAGTCCCTTAGCAAGATTTAGAATGAAATCCACCCACTGTATGAACCTAAACAGAGCGCCTGTATAATATAGCTTTGCAAAAAAATCTCAAAACAACACTTATGAATAAAGAATTCCTCAAATTCCACATTGGTACACACTAGTATGACTCAATTGCCCAACCACATTCTTACACAATGAGTATTATAACATGCAAACACAAAATTGGTTATTCGATTAGGGACTGTGGATTTAAGACGTGTAAGATAGTCATGCTTGCAATGAACTGTAATGATCAAAATTAAGGCACAATCATATAGCAGTACAAAACATGTAACCATCATGCATAGAGTCTAAAGGAACAAAACACAAGTCGAATCAAAAGAGGTCTTACCAGCTTAGAATGACCATGTGGCTTTAATGAAAGAAGGGTAATCAAAACGGTGTTTGCATGACATGGCTAAGGTCTACTTCACCCGATTGCCAACACCACCCTAGTATTGAAACTTAGTGCAGCATGCAGTTGTCATCCTCTATCCTCATCGAGGAGAATGCGCACTGTCCCACGCAGCCGTTTCACCTTCCGACTTCCCTCTAAATCCGGAGGGCATCCGCTATCGTTGGCTCACTGGCGGAAGATGGCTCTGGCCCGGCAAGACGTTTGGCCCAACCGCCGCTTCCCAAGGATACACTCAACCACCCTTGATCCGCCGCCTCCATCCTCTTCAAAGGCGTGCAAAGCCTACAGTGCCTTAACTGTAGTTAAGGGTCCCAAGAGGGAGGGGTCGGAGGCACTGGGGTCGGGCCTGCAGAGGCCGCCCGCCCCGCTGTCTTGGGCCGTGATCCGCTCCCGCCGAGGTAACACCACTCTTTTCTTTGACCTGCCCTCATCCCCGCTCTTCTACAATGCTAGTCAAGCAAGGAGGAAACTAACATCTCCTGGGCTTGAATCGAATACCGTAAAAAACTTCTCCCCTATCGCACCAAAATGACTAGTGCAGATAATCAATAAGCTTCAAACATATAACCTCGTATAGCAATCGACCGTTTCGACCGGAAGCTTTCACAACCATTCTGGCCAAATCGATCAGGATGAGATCTCTTGCTCATCGCATGTATTCGCTTCAACTTTCCAGGATAAATTCTGTCTCATAAATCCACCTACGGGTACAGATGGTGCACATGGCCTCGCAAAAAGCCGGGCATCAAACTAGTAACGGCCCCGAGTGGATAGTGGCTCTATTCGACAAGGCCAGATTTAACATAATGCAAGGCATGTGCTATCGAGCCAGGCGACACGGCCGCTCCCCATCAATCGAGGTTTCAAATACGTAATCGACCCGCCGGCTTTCCTTCAAACTTAGAACTCCAACAACTCGCGTAAATAATTCTCTATCTCCCGAGTGCACAAAGTGCATATTTTGCTCCTCCTCGTGATAATTAGTCCCCGATAGTGGTGAGTATATAAAAATGTTTCTGGGGATTGACGCCTCTCGTGACTCCGAAACCTCTATTTGCCATTAATCGAACCCATTTCTCAGGTTTTTCAATTTCTAATCTTCAAGTAAACATAGCCTCTAATCTCCTTATCGACATTCCCAGATAGATACCTTTCTCAAGAGGATATAACTCGCTTCCTTTCTCTTTTTCACCGGGCCGGGTGGCATCGGCTTTCTTTTCACCGGGCTGCCTTGCATAGAGGAACTCGATGCCTTCCCTTTCCCCGTATTCTTTCGAACGCGCGGAGATGGCGATGATACGATAATCTACCAGACGGCCTGTAAGTAAATAATCATATCCCAAAGACTGCTTCAATCAACATCAATGCCCCGTATATCTAACAAAGAGTCTCTCGCCCATATGGAGAGCATAACCTCCCATCTAACAATCACAAAGTGACAAACAGAAATCCAACCAAATAGGTCTTCATATCTCACTAAAGAAAAGCAACAATGCCAGCTGGAGAGGGTATGAATCACCATGCATAACAACTTAATCGCGGTGGTAATCTTAATCCTGAACTCTGACCGAACCTGCAGAGCAACTTGCTTAAACGCTTTGTAAGAGGAGCACACGCCAGGCTCTTCAGCTTCAATGTTAAAAGCAAAAGTGGATATGAAGTGTTATTTTTTAGGCTAAAAGCCTTTAATAATTTCGCTGATCCTACGCAGCAGACTTAAAGTCCGACCAGGGACTTACACGCCCATCTTTTAGTCAAGTCCTAACGCAGACTGAAGTCCCACCTAGGACTCGCACTGCTGTTTTTTTTTTCTCCTTTTTTTGAATATATATATAATGAATATATATATTTCACTTTTGGAATGGTGGTGCCCATAATCTTGACTTGTTCAATCGCCTTCATCCGTGTTTTTTTCGCATATCTACTTTCTCTCGTTCGATTCCACCGACCAGATTTGTAGACTCTACTATAATTCATTCTCTGGATGTCTTCCAACTCTCCATGAGAATCATCATTGCTCCATGAATCTCTGGGATTCCTACTGTCAATAAACTTGACAACCCGAAAGCTCAAAATGGGTGCAAGGGTTTAGACTCTACAACTCCACGGTATGCACAAATGATGGCCTCTAATCATTTTCCACTTATGCAAGGTGTTCCGTAAAGACTATAATGCATGAGATTAACATGACCAGCTAAATTGATGCACAATGGGAAACAATCACAGGCAAGATTGGGGAAATTTTGGCCATAAGTCTGTGGTATGGGTGAGAAGTAAAACAGGTAGAATGCAAGGGAAATAGCCACGTAAGAATACTTAGGCCTGGCCAGGTGTGCTCGTTAAGATGCACATGCTAAGATGATGTGGGAGTATATGAGATCAAGTGGGTATGTACAAAAGATGTAAACATAATATTCCAAAAAATTCTTGAAAAAATTCAATCTTAACGAACATATAACGAGCGCATACATTCAACCGTTGCACATCTTACTCCCCACAACAGACAAGCATCATTCCCAATGCATTGAACTAAGGTACCCCCACAACAAGATCGAGGACTCCACAAACAAGAGCCCCTAATTTTATCCTAATTTTTTTATATGTGATGGAAAAGAAAAAGGAAATAACGCAAATGAAGTAAAATAATAAAACAAAAGCAAGAAATAAAAATAAAAGCAAAACTATTTACAACAATTTGAGAGCGATGTTATTGAAGGAGAGTTTTGGTAGAGCTGGTCTACCAAATCTTCATCAGGTTTCGAGGATTGAAATGTTCAAGGAACTGGCTTGAGGCGCTGGCCATTCACTCAAGGAGTGTCCATCGTCCGATTTTCACTTTAATCGCCATATGGATAGACACCACCTTAACAATGAAAGGGGCTACCCATCGAGAGCTTAGTTTCCAGAAATACATGTAACGGAACTGCATGTAAGCACTTTCCCGATTGGTTCAAAAGAGATTTCGGGCAATGGATTCACTGGGAATGACTCGATCAGCCCTTGTAAATTCGAGCTTTCATACGACCCCCTCCGCAACTCTTCAAGTTCATTTAACCGCAATAAACGCCGCTACCCCGCTGAGTTAGATCGAGTTAAAAGTCTAATACCCATCAAGCCCGGTTGTTCCATCTCTATCGTAAACGGCAAGCTCTTACAACTACTCTATAGGAGACATACCATGACGCTTCTTTAAAAGCAGCGACGGTATGCCCATGGCATCTGAAGACTGAGTGACCAATCTTAGACTGGGGCAACCGCCTTTCTAAAATGTGTTTTATCTCCTATCGGGCTAAACACCAATTCATCGGTTCGGTGGTGTCGTAGATACTTTATGGTGACTCCATATTTTTTTAGCAGATTTTCAAAAGATCGATTGCAAAGTGGGAACTCACCATCACTAATACACGCCCCGAGGCGTTCCAAAACGAGAAAATATGTTCCTTTATAAATTTAAAATAATCCTTATGGTCACTGGTTATTGAACGCCTCAACCCACTTAGAGCACATGCTAAATAAACAGACAATAAATGTAGAGATAGCCACAAGAAGGGGGAAAAGGCCCTTACGTCAATACCTCCAACAATCAAAGATTTCAATGGATCGTGACCGGGGTGTAAGAGGCATCATGTTTCGTTTCAGGACTTCCTAATCACGGTAATGGAGCACACGCTAAAATCAAAACAATCTTTAAATGGGAAAGGCCAATAAAACCCAAATAAGTAAAAATCTGTCATTGCGGAAGTGAGAAATGTTCCCAAGCTTTAATGGCAAAAAGCGAATTCGCACTGCCATCATTCTACACATCTTCTCATTATTTGATCTCGATAAAAGATTTAAATAGATATGGATCATCAAAATAAGATTTCAATATCTCGTCAAAAATTTCTTCTCGTTGAGAAGTCCATCGAAATGGAATTCTGGCCGCTGACTATGTAATTCACTATGTCACGGCATCACCTGCATCGTACAAGAGCAAAGTTGCTCATCGTGAAAGCTATCACCTATGGGTATGCTACGGAGCTCTGATTGAACTATCGAGATGTGGTCCGCGACCACGCTTCAACCCCCTTTATCTGGATGTCAAGTCAATTCTCGACAGTAAAATCCACTCTAGTCAACCTTGCTCTCGTATCCCGCTGGGGAGAGCAAGCATTTCAAAGTCGCATGATCCGTGAAGAAGGTCATGTGGGGACAACAATATATGACCTACTTTTCTAGAGCAAAGACAAATCGCGAGAAACTCTTTTTCAGGGTTGTATACTGGCTCCCGCCGAGTCTAGTGTCTTACTAGCATAAGAAATGACAAAAGCCTTTTTGTCCTCCCTCCTCCGTCCTAACACAAACTCTCCTATGGCATAATCGCTAGCATCGCACATGATCTCAAATGGAGGTCCCAATTAGAGACCGCATGATTGGGGGCATACTAGCATGGTTTCGAGCTTAGCAAAGCAAGTGTCACAAGCTCAGGACTACGTGAAAGGACAGATCTTTAGCAAGTAAAGTACATAAGGGCTTCTATAGCACTAAAATCTTTATAACCTTCGATAAAAACCAAGCATGGCCTGTGAAACGACCTTATGTCTCTAACACACTTAGAGTAGGGAGGTCGGGAAATCGGGCTCAACTCAGCCTTATCAACTTCGATTCCATCTTTGACACAATGTGGCCTAAAAACAATTCCTCAGGTTACCATGAAGGGACATTTCTCCCAATTTAATACAAGATTTTTCTCTTGACACCTCTCCAAACCTTACGTAGGTTCTAAACAAACTCTCAAATGAGTCATCAAACCGAGAAATCATCCATGAAAATCTCCAATATGATTTCTATCATGTCACCGAATACCCATCATACACCGTTGAAAGTTCCTCGTGCATTGCAATGTGTCTAAAAGGCATTTTCCTAAAGGCGATGTACTAAAAGGGTAAATGTAGTTTTTCTGATCTTCTAAAGCTATCTCAATTTGATTATACCCCCGAGTGCAATTCCATCAAGAAAACAATAAATTCATGCCCCGCAATCTCGCTCTAACATCCGATCCACAAATGGCGAGAAAACGGTCTTTCCTAAGACCTCGCATTAAGTTTCCTAGTGGTCTGCGCACACCCTCCATCCCGAGGTGACACGAGTAGAATAAGCTCATTATTTTCATCGCAACTACCGCGGACTCGACCCTTAGGAACCACCGTGGTCGGACTAACCCACTTGCTATCTCCAATAGGTGTTAACCCCGACATCCAAAAGTTTTAAAACCTCTTTCTTCACCAATTCTTTCATTATCAATCTAATCGTCTCTCGTGGTTGCCTAGAAGGTTTAACATCCTCTTCTAAGTGAATTCTATGTGTGCGCATCAAGGGACCAATTCCTTTAATATCCGCAATTGTCCAACCTAAAGCAAATTCCGTGGGTTTTCTTAATATTTCCAAAAGTTGAAGCTGAGTCACGTCTAAGGAGGAAGATATGATTAATGGAAAAGTGTCCCCGCTTCCCTAAGAATGCATATTTAAGATGCGCTGGGTAAAGGTTTTAGCCTGCCTTTAGGTGGCCTCCCTCCGAAGGCAATGTCTTATCCCTACCATGCTAAAGGTTCAAATTTAAAAATTCCACCTATTAACTTCAAATACATCTTTATGCTCAATTATAGATGGAGAAATTCGACCCAAAGTGGTCACTTCCTCATCCCACCCTGGGCCGACTCGCATGACTTAAGAGGATCATCAGCGCGAGACATTATCCGTGCATTCAGACTACTCGAGTCAACCATGTTAATTTCACCAATATCTTCTTCATCTCCCATTCCTTTGAGCATTGAAAATATTCCCAGACACACCATGTTCCCAAATGAAAGTGTCATTAGGCCTCCCTACAATGTATGATGGCATTAGCGGGGGCCACAAGAATGGTCGATCAATTTCGTGAATTACCGGAATCAAGCCCTCGGGTTCACACCAGCCAGTGCGTCAAGCACCACAAAATCGAATAGTGAAGTAAAATTCATTCACTCGACCAAGACATTCTTCACTATTCCCTAGAATCCTCGACACTACCAGCCCCAACTGGAGGGTGATATCGGGTCAGGCTCTAATTCTCCTAACCCTAGGTCCACATATAACGAGTAAGGCAACAGATTAACATCTGCCCCTGTCCGACAAAAGTTGCTCCCAACTTAACAACTACTATAGAAATAGTAGGACTACCTCGGGTCTTTGTATTTTCGGGGAAGCTGTCTAATTAGTGGACGAGATTTCACCAACATGAATGCCCCTTGTTGACACCTAGTTTTTACTCACAAATCCTTTAAATTTAGCATATGATTGACGGGATTTGCTTAATGGCATCTAACAAGGGAATGTTCCGCCACCTCAAGCCAACAACTCAGTGAAATTCCCAAAGATGGTTATTTACTTTCGTGCTCTGAGTCGCCTACGAGGTAGCTGGAGCCGGGAGGATATGGTTAGACTCTGCTCTTCCTCCTCAAGGTCACATTCTGTCATTTCATTAGGGACACGAGGTGTGTCTGATTTTTCATCCTTCTAACTAATTCACTATGAGACTGCGGATGGTTCCTCGTTGGAATAGTTTTTGTCGACTACCTTACCACTCCCAAGGGTAGTGACCGCCTTACAATGCTCAAAGGCCTCACCGGAACCTAAACTTCCCACACCTGTCACTCTCAGGGGTTTCTGATGGCCAGATGGAAGTTTCCTTTTCTTGCTGAAGGTTACCTAGGACGAGGTTAACTTGGTTATCCGGGGATCTCACATCATCTCGTAGCGTCGACTCGTGTTTGTAGTTTGTCAAGCCTGCACGAACCGTGTGACTATGTCCTCCGCACTCTTATGTGGAGGCCGTAAGGCTGAGTTTTGATTCCCTCGTCTGCGGATGATGACCTTGATCGAATTTCCTTGAAATCCTCGGGGGCCTCGATTCCGAAATGGAGGAATGGAATTTGGAAAACCTTGGTTTGGATAGTGAGGCCAAGTTGTTCGTTGTTAGTGGTCCTCCTCATTTCCAGCCTAAAATTAGACGCTTACCCCAACCAGATTGTGTTTTAGTATGGGGAGTTGAAAGGTTTCCTTTCGTAGTTAAGGGCGTCAAGGTTGCTCAATTTGAATGGCTCCCTAACTTGAGGAAGATCAGCGCTAATGGTCGAAAGTGTGTAGGTCATCGTGATATAATACATGGCTCTACTTCTCCGGCTGGGACTGAGGGTAACTGAGGTACACTTGTTACCTCGCTCACTCTTTCATCTCTATGGCCTCTAATTTCCTTTGTCAAATTGGCAACCTTGGCCTCGCAACTCATCATCTCTCTTAGGTGGATTCCACCACCAAAGAGTGTGCTATGCACTTTGGGCCACAGTTGTCTAAAGAAGTTAGCTCACTCCCAAGTTCGAGCCGTTCTCTCGCTATAGTGTCAAAAAGTCAATTGCCTCCCTGGCATTTTTCATAAAATTCTCCTCGCACACATCATTTGGATGTAATTGCTATTACCTAGAGATAATCCCTTGATGAAAGTATGCACTAAATTTTGTCCTAAACATCCAAACCTTACGGATGAGGGATTAAAGTATTTGAGAGAGATCCTATATCTTTCCCATACCACGCAGTTGGTTCACCTGCCGTAAAAGTTCACTGCTCTGCAGATGAGTGGCATTAGTATCGTGCAGGAGGGAAAACTTATTGAGGAATTCATTCCGCATGTTTCTCCCACGAAAGATCGAATTAGGTGCAAGGAATGGGAACTGCATTTCGCTTTCTCCTTTAAAGAGAAAGGAAATAAGACCAAACAGATAATGTGGTGGGAACTGGGGGTGGAGAGGAATGCACCGGCAGACATCCTCAAAATCCTCATGAATGAGTAAGGATTCTCGATTCGAACCCTGGTGTAAACAAAGAAGGATTTGGATCATTTCCGACTCTTCATCAGAACTGGTCGCTCCCATCAGAAGGCGAATACAAGACCAGGGTGGTCCTCCGAGGTCAGCAGACCTCGAAGGGTTCTTTCTACATTGGGCAAAGGAGCAGGAGGAACTTCTATATTGATTTTGGTCGAAGGTTACCATTTCTCCTAATCGGGTTTATCGGGATGCATTGCCCTGGCTGTTTGCGGAGGCTCATGTATCCTCGTCGATTCGATTATCCATCGAGGTAAATGCCATTCAGACACTCGCTTATAAACGGGTTTCCTCAAGGTCTCTAGGATACGCTTCGACTAATCGGTGTTTCTCTGCAGCCCGCATTGACATGCACTATACTTACTCACCAAGAAACACTTACCGAGATTTCTCAACAAAACAAAACAAAAATAAAAAAGAAAAATCGGAGAACGCACCGGATTTGCAATGCACTGCAAATTACCTTCAGCCTCTCTTCGCATCAACTCGTTAGTCGCCACTCCCTAACGGCGCCAAAAATGCTTCACCCCGATTAGTATGCCTAATTCTATTCCTGCCGCAGGAATTCATAGTCGCCTAGCATTGTAATACCGTGGAATCCATGTGTCATCTCCACAGGAGTGGTCTGATCTTGCTGGATCATCAGAGCTCATTCTCCACTAAAAGTATGGTTTAAAGAAAACTGTAATGCTGTGTTTCGCTTGGATTGAATGCTGATTGGTTTTGAAATGTTTTAAAATAGAAAGACAATTGTCGAATTTTTAGGTTCCACTACTTTGATCGTGCAAGTCCCACTCTCTTTATTTGTGAGTAAACTCATCTAGGTCCATTGAGAAACGGTCGCCGACAGGAGGATTTATCTTTGAATGCCTTTGGAAAATAAAGATGATCAAGAAATACTAAACACTTGTTCTCAATTAAAATCCAACCCTTAGTTGGCATATATCGCACAACTGGTACCTAAATATCTCGCTAACACGCTGTCAAGAATTCGCCCCAACTAATGGTTTAAAACCTTTCTACACAAGTGATCAATATTACACAATCCGCTTAAAATCAATAGAGGAATCGAGGACTTTACCTGACGGTGAGTTTCCGTATGATCCCAAAGAAGTAGTGGGTTTAGAACTCCATAATTTATATGAATGATTAAAGTCAAGAACAATTAATCATAAAAACAGGATCTTGAAGAAATCAAAGTTAACTTGTAAAACTGAGAATGAGGAATATAATACGAAGATTTAAAGTAGAACAAATATTTGTGCTGAAAGATTACAAACTCTCTAATCCGAAACTTCTAAAAAGAAAGGAAATCTGAAATCTGGATCTACAAAGTACCACTCGAGAAGATGGAGAAAAACTATTATTACTTAAAACCCTAGAATTGAAGAACTAAAAAGAAGGCCAAAAAACTTCCTAGAGAAAAAGAAAGGATCCCTCAAATACTTGTATCCTCTCCTTTTATAGTCCCTTCCAAAGTGATCCTCCCATTGCTTGCTCTCCGAGAGCACACCGCATGGAGTGAATTCCTCGACACCCCGCAAGCCATCAAGTCCTACCGGTGGACTTAAGTCTACCGTGGAGCACCTTACATCACCACTTTTCAAGAAGTGCTACCAGAGGACTTTAAGTCCCACCCAGAGGACTCTGGTCCACTCGCCGCCTTCAAAGAAGTTCTACCGGCTTCTTCGCTTCTCACTGGGTTCCCGAGACTCTCGTCAATTGCTCACCCACATCTACATTGCTTCATATTAGCTTCCTTCGAGCTTTACATCCCAGTGCACTTACGTTTAAACTTAAAAGACCCGTACAAGTCCGAAAAACACGTAAGAGATTAGAAGTACTGTTTTTATGCCAAATGTGAGTACATCAGGGTTTAATGTGTCTATCTCTCTTAGTAATTATCACTCAAATGTGTATTCATCGTGAGACCATATATGGATCTGAGCTTGCAAACTTTGCGCTCTGGTTCTTAGGATTCAAAAAACCTATAGGTTGATCCATATAGATTTCTTCTATCTAGTTCTCCATTGAGAAATGCTTACGTCCATTCGTATAATTCTAAGTCCATATGTGCGACTATACTAGAACGAGGCGAACTCAAGTACTACAATGTGAGAATGTATCTTCATAGTCAATTCTCTTCGGTGTAGCCTTTGCTACCAATGAGCCTTATATCTTTCTATGGACCCATCCACCCATTTAATTTTGAGAATCCATTATTTCAATGGATTTTCGTCTCGAAGCAGATCAACCAAATCCCGTACTCTGATTAGTTCTCATTGACTCCATTTCTTCTTCCATAGCTTTACTCCATTCCTTAGCTTTAGGACCAGATAGAGCCTGTACTGTTTTTGCTCTTCGTCATCCCGTGGAGCAATCATGAATGCTTCCTCAATCTCAAATCGACGACTAGGGAATACGTTTCACTGATGTGCTTCGATCGAGGTTGATATCGCTTCGCATCTTGCTCCATAGGAGTCGGATCGCATTATGTCGCTCCCACTTTCCTCGTGAGGATTAAGAATGTCCTAATCCCTCTACTCGTGGTAGGTCGCCATTTTCAGATTTTCATAAAATTGAAAATCTTTATTAACCTTACCCTCTCACAGAAAGTCCTTCTAAGAAAACTACATCACAGACTGGCTGCCACGCCCGATTCCCATTCGACCCGATCATGATCCGAACCTGCCGGGCAAGTAAACCATATAATCGGGACTTTTACTTTTTTTTTGAGCTGAACTTATATCTCAGGTGTACATATGATTTTAGTAATCAACAATCATTTACATTTACAAATGAACTACCAATGAATGGTATCCATTAAAAATTTATACATATTTACTAAGTCCCATTTCGATACAAATACATACCGTACATATCTAATACAAACATCGTAGATTGCATTAGTACTGTGAGCACCTATCTCGAGACGGCCCGATCGCCGTGTGGAATGTCCTCGTCCTCTTTATCTCATCTTTCAGTACCTACACTCCATTGAATTCGTGCTAAGCTTTACGCTTAGTGGGAATACATAGACAAGAACGACCAATAACACACGCCACTATCTTTTTTTTACATTTACTAATACTTATGCATATATAATCTAAGTCTAATCTTATGTGACTTCTAACTTATATCATATTATACATGTAGATTTTATCCTTTCGATTCCTTATCTTTTTCTTGTTCATATTACTCCCCTCGTGGTCATGTATTTTACAAAGTTGTAACTCATATTTCTCCACATGTATGATAGATCAAAACATATCCAAAGTAAACTTATACGTATACAATGGCACCGTAACAAATCAAATCATATCAATTTCATACGGTGTTCAAATCGACTAATATCAATGTATTAGACTCTTTTATCACTATCACTAATCAAGCCCTTAATCAACTCCCTTGAAATTACATTTCGTGATCCGGGATGCCCGCAAATCATCATTTTAGTTTTCGCTTTTATTAATTTTCATTTTCAAAGTGTCGCGACTAACTCTCTATCAATCTGGACATGGATTCAAGCCGAGCCCGCTTACTCCGACGTTTTCAATCGAAACATTTATCTCATTTTATTAAATTTTTGTTTTTAAAAGTGTCGCGACCCGACCTCGGATTGACCATCACATCCAAGCCGGAGCCCTATTTATCTGACATTTTCAATTATCTTTCCAAACATGTTGTTTATGTTATTCCTATTTCGTACCTTTTAATTAATCGAAAGCACTTCTTTTCGGGCAATCCCATAAACACTTATAATTTCAAAAGACCCTTAACATTTAAATTCAACAAAATGCATTTACAAAATGATGCCTTTTTACTATGTCCGTGTAATGTAAAAGATACTTATACAAATACACCCTTTTAATACCATCGCTTGCTCCTTTTCGGCTCAGGATTCCACATATAGCTATGTATCTCCGACATCCACCTACGATTCGCCAGAATCCTCGCCTGCTTGTCATTCAAGAGTAATGTGATTTCACATTCAATATTACCGCCCACATATGACTATAGAATTCACATTCACTACATATTCACCGTGAATCCTCGGGCCCTGCCTGGCATTCATTAGCAATGATTTCGCAGATTCAATTATTACCGTCTTCACATATGGTTATAGAAGTCGATATTCAATGCATGTGATTCGCTTGGTGAATCCTGGCCCCGTCTGCTCATTCATTAGCAATGTGATTTCTCGCATTCAATTATTACCGCCTCACATATGGATATAGAAGTCGGCATTCACGATGTATTCAAATGCGAATCTCGCCCCGTTCGCTGGTCCATTAGCAATGGATTTCGCATTCAATTATTACTGCCTCACATATGTTATAGTTTACATTCGCAGACATATTCGCTATGAATCCGTCTCCGTCATTATTCATTAGCAATGTGATTTCAGATTAGACAATACGGTTACCTTCCCGACGATCCACGCAGGAATCCCACATGCTCCATTCAATGATACATTTCTAAATCAATTTACTATTATGCGCATTTCTCTTATCGTCCAAATACATGCACACATGCATACGTGTGACAGACATTTCGAATAACAATCATTCAAATCAATATATATATACATATATATATTTCACAATTAACATTCATAACCGATCATAATCACATTTCAATTCTAATATCACTTTCGTATTATCTTTTCAAAGATATACGCAATCTATGTACACATTTCATATGCTCATTTACATATTCATTCACGTATACTCATTCATAAATGCTCATTCACGTGTTCATTCACGTATACTCATTCATATACACTCAGTCATAAATTCATTGACGTATACTCATTCATGTATACTTATTCATGAATTACTCATTCACATATTCAATCACGTATACTCATTCATATACCCATTTACGTATACTCTTTTCTTTGTTATCATTTTCTGGTTATATGTGATAATAATCATATATCACTTAACCACATTATGTGTTCATGACATATTGCCTCTCATGTTCACAATCATGTTTCAATTCGTTTTCATTTTCATTTTCCATAATCATTTTCATGTTTCATGAACACATCTTTACATTTTTCATTTTCTACTTTTTCCTTGTTTCATGCCTATTACATATGGCACTTCATATTCTTGTGAAGTATGATGTCTATGAGATCACACCGCATTCATATATTCTCATTCTTTTATGAATCTAGTTTACTTAGGAATTGGAATCAATCCAATCGGATCATCCAAATTAAAGTTATGGCATTTTCATGCCAACTAGTCATTTTACCGATTTTTCTAGTGACAGTTTGTATTATCTATTTTTCCGAGGTCTTAACTCATATTTTGACACTATGTCCTTACTCATTTAAATCTAAGGTATGGGTTCTTTTTCCAATTGAATCACCCGATTCGGAGCACCGAGTCTTGCCACGTCCTCGAAACAACCCGACTGTTTCCTATGTTCAAAGCTGGAACCAGAATTTGGCTTGCACATGGCCCCCACTTTGAGTGAATTTTTAGATCACTTAGGATCAGAATTTGACGATGCCTTCTCTTTAAGTTTGGTTCTCCTTGAAGTCTATTTTACTTAGCCACTTGAATCACTCAAATCGGATAAGAAATGAGGAAGTTATGGCCAAAATACGAAAACTGGTCGGAACAGGAAAACCAGAACAAGTCCTACCGGTAGGACTTAACTTCACCATGTGACTCGCCAAAAATGACCAGACCAGTTCCCACCGGTAGAACTTAACTTCTACCGGTAGGAGACACCTGGAGAATGCCTTATAGTTAGGTGTTTTCTCACATTTTTCCATATGTTTCAACTCCAATCAACCTATACCTCATAATTACTTCCAAGACCACTTCAAATTCATCTTACATTCTTTTTCTACTCAATTTATCATTCAATCCTTTCTCTTATTTCAAAGATCTATTATGAATTTATTCAAAATCATTCTAATATGGGTCTTAACTCCATACACATACCAAATAATAATAAATTTATTAGGGTTTGTTCTAACCCAACCCTTTTTTTCTTTAATAAACCGTAACTAAATCCTCAGCTGAGATCTGTTTTTCTCAGGCTATTTAGAGTTTCCGTTAAACCTTTTAATTCTACATCTTTGGTTAGGATGAAACTTAACAAACCCCAGGTCTGGTACAGCAATAATCATTAACCAAACAAAACCAAGGATCCATACTCAAGGTTAGTAGTTCCATACCTGGGAGCTCTGGATTTGCTTTGATCTTTGGCTCCTCCCTCTTCTCTTCCTCTTCTCCTCTTTTCTCTTCTCTTTGCTCTTCCCTCTCTCTCTTCTCTACTTGCTCTCAAAATGAGACCAATTTTGGTCTTTAAAACATGGATTTCTTTAAGGCCATGTTTGGCCCTCCAAATAAAAACCTTATTTTTGACTTTTAAACTTTCTCATTTTGCATTTAAACCCTTCCATTCATTCCAATTTCAATTTCATCTTTTCTATTTCCATAATGGCATATAATCCTATGGATTATGTCATTCGGGCATATAACTTATTAATTTCTATTTTGGCATCCCATCCTTGGGCTTTGTCAATTTTGGGTCCTCAAGTGGTAAATTACAACTTACCCGTTCGAATTAATCTCGGCCTCTCGTTTATTTCCCAAAATTTTTATTTAGCTTATAATATACCCTAAACAAGTCCGAAACTGCTAGTATATTTCTGATGTTACATCAATTGGCCACGTCCCATCAACTTTTTCACTAATGAAACAAACTTTTCGAGGTTTCTGCAGTATCTAATGAAAATACACTTCTTCCCCAGACCAAGTTTCCCATATTGATGAGTATTATCATGAATGTAAGCTTGATGAGTGCCTAAACACTCCGATTATACTCGCTACTTCATTTTTCCATTTTCACGCTATATTTTATAGTAATTTTATAGTTTTATGGCTAGACTCCCGATGGTGCGGTTTGATGCGTGTACATCGGAGCTTAAAAGAGCACTGGGAAGCATTTTTGGAGCAATGGGGACTAAGGCAAGAAAGGGTCGGCCACGTCAGCGACGCCAACGCCGACGCCCCCATCGCCGCGACGCCCCCAACGCCACGACGTCGCAATAACAATGCGTAAGTCAACGCGGAAACGCCGCGACGCTGCAACGCCGCTGACGCCGCCACGAGATCCGCCCTCATCATTAAAAATCAAAATGTGGCTCAAATCGGGCGAGGAGGCGCATCGAACGCGCAATTCCACTCGCAGCGCAGTGACAGACTTTTGAGGAAGTGCCCGATTTGTACCGCTTTCTTATTTTTGATAAGAGAATTATGTTTTTACTACTAAACATTTTGATTCTTTTTCATTTAGTATGTTCTGCTTCTGTGGTTATGTCAACCCTCGTCATGTGTCGATGGATTCAAAGTTCGATCTTTATTTTATTCGGCTTATTTATTTAATTTGTCTCGTATCTCGCTCTATATCTCGTGGTTTAATTATATGGTGATGTCTCGCCAACATTGGCATAATCAGACACCGAGAGCCGATTCGAGAGATGAGGTTATCCAGTGGATCTCGGGTGAAAGCAAATTTTTTCACTGACCGGAACAGATATTCCGATCCCGACAAGTGGCATTCGGGGTTAGACGTTACTATTCATCACCGAGTTGAGATAGAGATATACTCAACTCTATTCACGAGATAAAGTGATATACCTCGAGAGAGGATATCTCTAGTTAGTAGATCACTCATATTGACAAATTATAAATACATGGAATAATAATATTTTAAGAAATAATCCATTAAAAGTGACAAGGGAGATATAAACTCTAGCTCTCAATACCAACAATTCATTAGAATCTAAAACCTACTGACTTTCACATATTCACCTTCTTTCCCTAAAATCAATCTCTTCGGGATATTATCTAAAAAAAGTTCTAACCTCAGAGTCACCCGCCCTCGTGGATCAAGCATCCGCACCGTGAGTACAATTATATTACTCGGGGGCGACGGCGCATACTTCATGCACATAGGCGTAAATTTTACACACCGCGCTTTCTACTATTAAGTTTTCGCGTCATTGCCGGGGACGTTTAGATCGACATGAGAATTAAGCAAATAGGATATTATTCCTGAAATTTCTTTACTTTTGTTTATTTTTACAAGGCCGTAATTGCTGGAGTGAGTTCGTGTTAGTGCAAAATAAGAGTTTCGCTAGGGGTACATGCGATATCGAGATCAAGCCAACCAACACCCGTTTGATCCTCGAATCCGTAAAGACTTCGCACGCATCGCACTGAGAACAGAACTAACAGACAAATCCAATAGTCATGGAAACATCAAGAACAAGATCTTCGCATCGAACGCATCGAACCACGTGAGAGGCCGAATGGGAATCATGGAAGGAATCGCAATCTTAATCGTTTATACACTCATAGACCCTTCATGCTATTAGATGAGTTCGTATTACCACCAACTCGGTTGTTTAGGATGTTTGTCGACTACCTATTCTATTCACAAACAATTTCGAATCAAGTCACTGCCAAGACATATGCTTCGTATCATCTTGTTCCATGGACTACCCCATGAGAACCTCGAATATGCATTTGACTAATCGGTTTGGCGATACTATCAAGTACAACCTGAAGTTACCGAAGAAGCTCTAAGGTTACTATTGTTCAATTTCACTTGGGATAGAGCCAAACATTACACCAAATACCACCGTGATTCCATTACCTGAATGACTTAGTGTACTCCCACTGCCTTCCCACTTCGAAAATTGTACAAACCAGGCAAGAGATCAATACGCTTGACAATTGTAGGGGGAGAACCTAGCGTAAGCATGGATAGATTAATTAATTATCATGGAAGTTGGCCCACACCACCGATCGACCAGATGGATGCAAGTCCACACCTTCTATAATGGTCCGAGAAATGCAACCAGAACAATTATTGATGCTTCAGCCGGGAGGGAGCACCGATGAAGAAAACTGATAGACCGTTTATGAAATCTTAGAAGATACGCGACTAACACTAATCGCTGGCCTAGAGAGAAGGCTACACTAGTAAACGTGGCGGGTATACGTATAATGAGGTCCTCAACAATCCGGGTGAACTGAGCGTGGCACACCGACCAAACAGCTAAATAGACAAGGAACAAAGAACGCAATCCAAACCGCCAATCCACGTGGAGTTGGTGTGAATTTCAGGCGACCGCACAACAAGACGGAATGCTCCGGCCGTGAAACCCCTACAAGAGAGAAAGCCCAAGACGCGGTCCAGTTAATCGTAATCAATCACAAATGTTAGCGACCGTGACTGGGGAAACTGCTATCGAATCGTAATCGTACAAGGGCGGCGTAATAATCGTAACCGTAATAGTCGAACAATCATGATACGGGTGGCGAATAATCAGGAACAATACGCTATCGAACCTAACTACCAACCACCTCCGAGAAAAAGTCGATCTGTAACGGCTCGCACAGATAAAGCACTTCTCTACTCGCCATGAATGAGACATACAACATGCAGCAAAGAAGCAACCCGCTGAATAACTGGCAAGATAGCCGAGAAGTTTGAGGCACAAATGGGCCAAATGGAAAATTCATCGACGTGAAGGCAACCGGTTCCACGAGCAATTCCGAGGTCAACCCAAGAAGAGATGGGAATGAGCATGTTGGGCTACCATGCCGAGAAGTGGGAAAGAATTGAAATACGCTTTACAACCCTCAAATAGAACGCTTAGAGATCGAGAATATCATTCACCAGAAAGCAAAAAGACGATGCGTATAAAGAATGTGCCCTCGGGAGAAACAACATCGTAGAGAAATTCCATCGACGCAGCTGCCAAGATACCGCTTCCCTACCCACAGTTCTCACAGCTTATAACCGGATAAGCAATTCACGAATTCATGGTGTGTTCAAAAAGTCGCATACTGGTTTGTCCCATTTGCCGATGCCCTAGAGCAGACGCTTAGTTATGTAAAATTCATGAAAGCATATCTCGTCTCCATAAGAGAAGATTAGATGATTTCGAAAATGCTGAACTTAACTCGAGGAATGCAAGGCCATCCTCTCGAGGAAGGTGCCGCAAAGCTCATGACCCAGCAAATACTATCCCTGCACCATCGAAATGCTATTCGAGAGAGCCCTATGTGATTCGGGTGCCGCATTAATCTTATGCCCTTTATCCATTTTCGCCGCTGATTAGAGGAAGCCCGCCCGACCACAATACCAAATTATGCACGTATCTTTGAAGCATCCGAGAGGATAATAGAAGATGTCTTAGTTATATTCGATAAGTTTATCTTTCCACTAGATTTCATCGAGCTGGGATTACGGGATAAGATAAAGAAATGTACCAATAATCTCGGGGAGGACCATTTCGTGAATCAAGTGTGGCAATGATTGATGTACGAGGGCGAACTCGAACCGAGAGTACAAGAAGAGGAAGTAAAGTTCAATGTGTTTGAAGCAGTGAGACACCCATCAGAAAGTGATACGTGCTTCACGGTCGAACGGTCGAGGCTATGGCGGTTCAGCCAAAGTGGTCTCAATCGACCCTCGAGACTAGCCTAGTGGAGAATGAGTCCGAGAACTCGAGCGAAGAGGCGTATGAATATGTCAATGGATGGACTCTTTTCGACACAATAGACGGAAATACTTCGACCTGCGAAGGAGTTAAAACGCCTGGCCCCGCATCGATCGAAAGCAACCGCCCAAGATGGGAACAAAACCCTACTCAAATTTACTAAGTATGCATACTCAGTAGTGAATCTTACGCACCCGGGTGGATTATTCCCAAAGATCTTTGACTGCACTAGAGGAAGAGAAGTTATTATGGTCCTTCGAGATCACAAACATGCACTCCTGATGGTCTCTCTAGTCGATCTCAGCGGGATTCGTCCTTCTATGCGTACTTCATCGTATTCTACTAGAAGAGGGACATGTGACCTTCGTGGAAGCGCAGGGAGTGTTAAATCCGACAATGAAGGAGGGTTGTCCTCGTAAAGAAGTTCTAAAATGGCTAGACATCGTGATTTATCCCATTTTATTGCTGCATGGGTAAGCCTACCAGTAAGGCCAAAAGGGAGGAACAATCGGTCATCGACTGAAACAACATCTTATCAGCTGTCTGTGAACAGTTACCGGGTAGAGAATTTGTATTGATTATCGGAAGTCGAACAAGGCCACTCGAAAGATCACTTTCCATTGCCGCTTCTAGATCGATGCTCGATCGACAGTCTACTATGAATATTATTGATTTTTGATGGATATTCCAAGCATAAACTAAATTGCTATAGTTCAAGATCAGAGAAGACAACATTCACCGCCCTTATGGTACATTCGCATTCCACGGATGTCTCTTTGACTGTGCAATGCACCGGTACTCTTTTCAAATGATGTATGATGGCCATATTCTCCGACATGGTGGAAAGACAATTGAGACCCCATGGACGATTTCAAGAATGGGAAATTCATTCACAAATTGTTTAGAAACTTGAGAGTCAGACGGCAAGATGCGGCGAGACCAACTTAGTGCTCAATCAGAAAAGTGCCATTTCATGGTACAAGAGGGTATTGTCCTTGACATTGATCTCAAGAAGAGGGATAGAGGTAGATAGGGCGAAGATTGAAGCAATTGAAAAGCTGCCTCCACCTCGTCGCAAAAGGATCTCAAGTTTTCTAGCCACGCCGATTTTACAAAGCGCTCATCAAGGATTTTTCTGCGCATTGCAAAACCACCGTCTAACCTCCCAGTCCAAGGGATCCTATTTGACTTTGATTCGCAATGTTTGCATGCATTCTCGCTATTGAAGGATAAGCTGGTTTCGTACCCTATTGTTGTGGCACCGTGATCGGGTCATTCCCATTTGAACTCATGTGCGACGCCAAATGACTCGCGATCGGGGCGCTCGCGTAAACTAGAGAAAATCTTTCTGCAATCTATTATGCTAGTAGAACCTGAATGATGCTCAGCTGAATTCATGCCACTACAGAAAGAGCCGCTGGCCATCAGGTTTCCGCTTGATAAGTTCAGGCCATATTTGATTGGCAACAAAGTCGTGGTGCACACTGATCATTCTGCCATTAAGTACTTGATGAACAAGAAAGATGCAAAACCCGATTAATTCGGTGGGTCCTTTTGTTGCAAGAATTCGATGTAGAAATTAAAGACAAGAAAGGCATCAAACCTAGTAGCACATCTTTCACGACCGGAAGGGGCCGTAGATGATGTTCCAAGAATGACGAATTTCGCACGAGAAACTCTAGCTATCGAGAAAGCAGCCCACAGTTCGTAGATTTTGTGAATTATTTGTTACTAAAGTGGTCCCTCCCGAATTTAACTACTGCCAGAAGAAGAGGTTTTTCGTGACACCTTAAACACTACTATCGAGGAGCCACTCATGCATATCGGCTGATCAAGTCATAAGGAGATGTGTGCTCAAGATGAAATGCGGAGCATTCTAAACCATTGTCACACTCTGGTCGTGCGGGTGGACACTTCGGCGGGCCGCAGAAACAGCCAGCCTAAGGTGCTTCCAATCGGCTTCATCGCCTTCCTTGCTTAAAGATACTCATCAATTGCTTCCACTTGTGACAAATGTCAATCTAACGGGAACATCTCGAGAAAGGACGCAGCCACCCATGCATCCCATTTCTCGAGGTAGAATTTGCTTGATTTACTGGGATAGATTTCATGGGACCATTTCCCCGCATCATACAACAACTCAGACATTTATTGGCAAGACTATGTCTCAAAGTGGGTAGAAGCAATTCCTACACGCACCAATGATGCCAAGGTCGTGGCTCACTCCTCAAGCAAAGAACATATTCTCACGCTTGAACTCCTCGAGCTCTCGATCACGCATAATGGTACCATTTCGCAATAAGGTAATTGATACGGTTTGCAAAAGTATTGCACGCCATCGCATTAATTCTTGCATACCACCCGCACCAAATCCGACGCGCAGGTATCAAATCGAGAAATCAAATACATTCTCGAGAAGACAGTTAACGGCTCCAGGAAGGATTGGTCTAAAAAGATGGACGATGCACTCTGGGCATACCGCACAACATTTAAAACTCCTTTGGGTATGTCACCGCTCGTAATCGCTTATGGTAAGCCGCGGTCATCCGGTGAATTGAGCATCGAGCTCATCGGGCCACTCTCCGACGCTTAAACATGGATAGTGACTGGCCGAGAGAAACGACGCTTCCAACTCGCGAACTGATGAATTCGTAAACGAAGCTTAAGAAAAACGCCTCATTTATATGAAAAGACTAAAGCCTGGCACGACAAACACATCACCAGAAAGGAGTTCACAGCCGGACAACAGGTTCTTCTATTCAATTCCCGCCTAAAGCTTTTTCCAGGAAATTGAAGTCACGATGTCCGGCTTTCACGCTGACTAGTCTTTTCCTACTCTGCGGGCGTAGTTACACATCCCGAGAAAGGCACATTTACACAGCCACCTAACGATTGGCCAGATATCAGGCGAAGTTTCTCAGACAAACAAATCATTCCTTTTCTTGATGAAGAAAGAATGAGACTTAGTAAGAGATCATATGAGTTCTGCCCCCGAGCAATATCACACTGTGGTCGTCGAGCTAACGACATTAAACATACGCTTCTTGGGAGGCAACTCAAGTGTTTTCTTAAACTTTTCCTTTCTAGTTCCACTTCTATTGTTTATTTTCAACATATGGTTTCTAAATGTTTCTCCGTAATCAAGAAAGTTTCCAATTTCTTGTTTGTTTAATTTCGTAACCCGAATGCAAATAGCTGGGAAGATTCAATCAAGAGGTGCATTACAAGTCCATAAAGTCACAAGTACGAGCGGGGGAGTGGTTTTCGATCAAGAGATCATCAATGTGCACAAATTTATTACTCGATCCATAGTTGGCCACGCCGCGACGGACTCCCACGCCGCGACGTCAAATCAGATCCTTCGCCACGCCGCCGATTGGATTTCACGCCGACGCGGATTTTCATGATTCCTCCACACGTCGCGACGCGTTCCGGGGACGTCAGCTGACGCTAATTTCACTCTTCACACGCCGCCGACGTTGTCCCGCACGCCACGACGCTGTTAATTTCACTCACGTCGCTGACGTCGCCTCGCACGCCAGCGACGCTGTCTCCAGACGCCGCGACGCTGTCTCGCTTTAAAGCCAAGACCACCATTTCGAACTTCACCTCGCCTCCACTCCATTGCCCTCAAACCCTAGCCATCTTGCTTACCTACACCTCACCAGCCCCACCGGGAGCCTCCGTCACACCGACGGGAGGCTCAGATATCGCCTTCCGACCGGCCGCCAACAGGCATCCTGCAGCCTCCCTCACACATTGGCTCCCGGTCCTCGCGGGCATTTCCACCACATTGTGCTCGCCCAGCCTGTGGCATTCGGGCCTGGTCTGTGGGTCTTTAGGATTCTATTTTAGGGTTTTGTTAAGTCTATTCTAGGGTTTTGAGTCATAGTTAGTTTTTTTTTAGCACACTTTGCGCTTTCTTTGGTTGCTTAGCTGCACACCAGGTGTTTTTGCTTTTGTCTGCCGCAGGTGCCCACTTCGGTGCCACTACCAAGTGTCGCCTTAGGTCAATATGTCCGCAAGAGGCGTAATTGTTCGCTGCTTCTGAAAGGGCCTACCGGGCCGAGGACCCGACTCCCACTTCTACGATGTCATGATCAGGAATTCGAGTGTCGCTTGATCTATGCAGCATCATTTGCAAAACCGACTTTTCCATTAAGGAGAAGGGGTTTCACCACCCCCGATGTGACTCTTCCGCAAGACAATCATGGGCTGCTAAGGGATGGCGTGCTCAGGCCAACCACCATCCAAAGATCGATGAGCGTGGGCGCCGCGAGTTCTACGCCAATCTGCATCCCATGTCTTGAAGAAAGCTCTGGGAAGTGGGCGCATTGGCCGACTTCAAGCATGGAGTCGATCAATAGTTATTACGCCTGAGCATGTCCCTTCTCTGAGTCAGCTCGACACCGCGAGCACCTGACTACCCCGAGATTATACGCCGTGACGACCAATGGCTCCGGTGAGTGGAAAATCAATATGGCGAGCCATGCGTTAATTTCAAGGCCAAGCATTACCTTCATTCTAAGGTTCCAGACGACTTCATCACGCTGCCTCATCTCCGACGACGAACGTGTGTGAAGTGACCGCCCCAATGCCGTGCTCAACTATGCCATCTTACGTATACCCTTCTCGATGTCATGTGTTATCGAGGATGCCATCCTCCATAACCGGGATGCAAAGATGAACCCGACACCTTTCCCGATCTTTGGCTTCAGGTAAACAAGCCGGAAAATTTCTAGAAGACACGAGGCCCGGCTTCATCCCATCAAGGCAATATTCACTGCTGACACACCCGTGTCCCGCGACCCGAGGGAGTGTATGATTTCCAATACGCAGCCCTGGACGATCTAGCTTTATGAGTATCTGCTCGGTTATGGATCCCCGGGCGATCTCAGTGGAGACATCGCCGCCTCCCGTCCCGCCCACCTCCATCGCTCATCCCAACAATTTCCACAAAGCAAGAGGCCTCTCCCGCCCTTCCTGCACCAGGGACCCGGTGCTCTCCTCACTAAGCGCGGACGCACTCCTCGGGATGAGACCCAGAGCACCGCGTCCCTCGTCACACGTGACTTGGAGGCCCTGCGCGGATATGCGCACCCGCATCGCCAACCAGCCACCATTTTCAAGCAGCCAGCCAGCCAGACCCACACCTGCATCGCGCAGCCCCGGCCTTCACCATCCACCTCCACCACCATCGCTCATGATCACCGTGGGGAGTACCTTCACCCTTTGTTTATTTCTCGACTGCGGGGACACCGCTATTTTGTTCAGTGGTGATCGTGTGTTTTGTTTTGTTTAGTTCGTTTGTTTTTGTATTTTTATAGTGCTTTTGTTTTTATAAGGCTTTTATTTGTTCAAAGATAGTTGTTTCTATTTAGTCCATGTTTAGTTCAGCTTACCTGAGTCATGTGTAGTTCAAGTGCGAGTTAGGGTCAATCTTATATGAAATAATTATAAGAGCCAGGTGATGTTAAAATCGAGGATCACTTTGGATCGACCACGATTAACATGGATGTTCAATGCATACAATGCTTTGATGCTCTGAATTGAAGCTGAATAGATGGAAAAGGGTTAGTGAACTAATCCCGAGTAGTCAAGACACCGGCTTCAAGAACCCCATCACACCCACACACTAATGACCTTCGTAGTATGCATAGGCGCCGAGACCAACCACGAGTTCGACTAACCCGGGAGACTCGAACCATTTGGGCGACGTGGACACCCAATAAAAAGAGGATTGCCATCGAGCCCCAAACAAAAGAGAAAATACAAAAACAATAGAAAAGGTGAAAAAGAAAGGAAAAATGAAAAAAAAAAAAATAGATATCTGCATAAGAATAAGCGGGATTATCCAATCGGAATCCCGGGCACAGTCCGAGGGGCCTTTCAAAGCCTAATGCCCTAAGCCAACTGGCTGGGAGTCATTGACTTCACCGCCCGCCACGACGTAAGATGATTTTTCCACAACCCAGTGGCCTAAGCTCGTCGAGTGTTCTGGTGAAGTTCAAGGGAACTTAATGCCCGGTGCCCTTAACCAATCGGGTGGAGTCACCAATGATCCCCGCCAGAACACTTCTACAAAACTTCGGCACTAGGTTTTCTTCCATTTATTTTAGGTACATAGGAAATTTCTAGGTATTTGGTCACGACAAAATGGGTGCGTTCCTACCTTTTCTAGCTTAGCTTCTTCCAAATGTGAGTCGAGTCAAGTTTGGGGTGAAATGAACCTAGGCATATACCGAAGGTCATTCATTATAAGCACACAGGGGCTTGGGAAAGGCTATCATCATCAAGGATTTGATGCACTAGTCACTTCTACCTATTTCAACCGAATTTTCCGAAAGTCAAATATCTGTATGCATTTCAGAACTTTGAGCAACAATGGGCAAAGGTGAGTCACCAAAATTGATCCCTATTTTTCAGTACAGGCAAATAATCGCCTTAGTGTTGGTATTATGTCGTGTGTGTGTCCTGGCGAATGGGCTTCGCTGAGGACAAGCAAGAAACTAAGTTCGGGGGTGTGATGAGTGGCTCTAAACATCTATATTATACTCGCCATCGGCCTTTCATTTTCACGCTTATTTTATAGTAATTTTATAGTTTTTATGGTTAGCCTCCCCGATTTGGTGTCCGTCGGATGCAAGTACTACTGAGCGAAAAGAGCAGCTCTTTGAAGCATTTTGGAGCAACGGGACCGCTGCGCAGTGGCCGGCCACGCCGCGACGCTTCCCAACGCACGCCCTCATTGCCGCGACGCCCCAACGCCACGACGCCGGGTCAACAATGCGTAAGTCAACGCGGAACGCCGCTGACGCTCCTCAACGCCGCGACGCTGCAACGCCGCGACGCCACATCGTAGATCCGCCATCATTAAAAAGCAAAATAGTGGCTCGTAAATCAAGGAGGAGGCGCATTTGAACGTAAGGCACGGAATTCCGCAGCAGAGTGACACGTGACTTCTCGGCGCGCCCGGATTTGTACTGTTTCTTATTTTTGGATAGTAGAATTATGTTTTTAATACTAAACATTTTGATCTTTTCACTTAGTATGTTCTAGATTTATTTCTAGGGTTATGTTGAACCCTGTCATGTGTTGATGGATTAAAGTTTGGATCTTATTTATTCAGTTATTTATCGTAATTTGTTCGCATCTCGCTCTATATCTCGTGGTTTAATTATATGGTGATGTCCTGCCAACATTGGCATAATCACACCGAGAGCCGAGATTCGAGATGAGGTTATCCAGGACTGGTAGGAGCAAATTTTTCGGGCCGATTCGGAAATATATTCGATCCCGAAGGTGGCATTTGGGGTTAGAACGCTTAAGCATCTGAATACCGGGAAGGAGATAGAGATATACCAACTCATTCACGAGATAAAGTGATATACCTCGATAGGATATCTCGTAAGTAAGATCACTCACACGACAAATTATAAATACATGGAATAATAATATTTTAAGAAATAATCCATTAAAAGTGACAGGGGGAGATATAACCCTAGCCTTCAATACCAACAATTCATTAGAATCTAAAACTCACGATTCTTTCACATATTCACCTTCTTTCCTAAAATCATCTCTTTCGATATTATCTAAAAGCCGAACTCAGAGTCACTACACCCGTCTCTCGTGGATCGAGCATTCCACTGTGAGTACACTATATTACTTGGGGCGACGATGACATAGGCGCATTTACACACCGCTGCTTCGGGCCCGTCAAAGCTGCACACCCCAAGGATGCAAATCTCCTAAGCTCCGGTTTATCGCCATTCCATAATCCATACTGGGGTGGAGGAGACGTATTTAGAGGGCAATACGATTGGCACGTAGGAAGCAAAGTAATAACGCATCTCCTTAAGGAGATAGGTAAATTAGCTTGCGCCATCATTGACCTAACCATGTCTAATAGGGTTCTATTCCTTCTTTCCTCGCAACCCATTTTGTCATGGAGCGTATAAGGAATAGTTAGTACCAAGCCGAGCTATACCCTTTTCATCACAAAAACTTTTGAATTGGCCTGATAAGATATTCACGACCCGATCGATCCCCAAGAGTTTGATCTTCACGCTTAATTGATTCTCTACCACCAAGATATCGTCAAGCAAATTCAATGCTTCGACTTCAAGTAGAATCAAATAAACATGACCAAAACGCGGTGAAATCATCTATAAAAAGTGATGAAGTAGCTCCACCATGCCTAGCCCTCACATCTGGTCCACGATGTCTGAATGAATAAGTCGTGAATGGATCATCGGCTCTCTTGGCTTCTGCCAAATGGTAATCTAGTTGTTTTCCGGGCCAGCAATGCTCACATTTAGGTAATTTTACTTTTGGCGAGTGATCCCAAGAGACTCCACTCGAGCCACACCCATTTAACCTGGGCCTTGCCCAATGTGTCCTAATCCATGTGCCATAAAATACTCGCATTAGAAATGTGAACTGGAATTACTCAACAACACAGATAGATCTAACTATCATTCAAGACAATATTACAGGTCCAAACATCTATAAATCCATTCTAACATATAGTTTAACCATGATAAACGTTGTCCGTAAATACTTTTACACAACCCTTATTAAATATAAGTTGGAAATCTAGTTCTAGTAGAACAAGAAATTAAAAACAAGATTTCCTATTTAACTTAGAGCATATAGCACATCATGAAGATAAAGCGTGCGACCACCCCGCAACTCTAGTTTGCAGGTACCGATCCCTAGCACGTCAATGGAAGCATTATTCCCCATGTATATACTTCTACTACCTTTAGGAATTCGACGAAATTCCACATAAGTTGTTCGGTCCCTGTTACGTGAGTCTATTATCGCCGAGTCTGGCATCCAAAAGGAACAGTCTCAGCTTAAGCATTATGGACTACTAACATATAAGTTGGCGGACGTAGCTCAGTAAACAATATCTTTGGCCTGCAATCACGAGCAAAGTGAATGTCGCTACGCTTAAAACATTTCTATTTCGCTTCATGTCGTCACAAGGCTTTCCCATCGCTTTACGCTTTTTGTCCACTGTAACTCTGCTTCATTTCCTTTTCGTTTTCGAAACCCCATCTTCCAATTTTTTCGCCTAGAGCCTTTGCTCCTCATGACATTTGGATTCGCCATGAAAGCTTCATTAAGGTGTTTTCTCGAGAAGACGACCTCCTCGCTTCAACATGACGAGCAACATCATCAAAGTTTTGATGTTCTCATTATGGGTAAGTTAACACGCATGTGTTCCAATTGCTCGACAAAGAGCGACAACAGAGCCGGGACTTGCCGCTTCATCGCCATGTCATGCCCTCGCAGCCAATTCACCGATCATGTTAGACATGATCATAAGATGCCGCTCATATGTCATTCTGGCGCTTCTTATAACCATCAAACTTGAGGGTTAACTGACGAAGTCTTGGTTGTTTGAGGTTCCACCATATTGAACCTAATAAAGATCCCAAACTCGCTGAGCCGAACTGCGCCTCTCAAATCGCAGCATCAAATCATTTTTCATGCTACTCAGCATCAAAATGCAAGTAACACGATCTTTGCGCTTGTAGGCTTGATAGGCTTCCAAGCCCCCGCCTATGTTGAGCAGCAGCTCGCCAGTTCAGCCATGTCAGGTAATGGTTTCAAAGATGTCTTGCTCCTCTAGGAGATACCGACCCACGATGCCAACATCGTAATTCTTTCATCCTACTTGTTCCATGGTTCAAGTCACGACAATGCTTTTTGTTGCACCATTTTAACTATATAGACAATTACTTAAATTAGATCTTCAGACAACGTTAATTTACAATAATGTTTTGGTTATTAATGCACTAATTAATTAATAATAATTTAACACATGCAACAGTAACGAAAGTAATGTTACACATTCAATCAATTTATGTCAGCTGATAGTCCAATTATTATTATTTAATTTAAACATGTTAAATATTTTCAAGTTATTAGGTGATATATATTGCATAAATCTACCAACCTAAAACCTCCCATTTTGTATTTCCATTCATGCTCATCCAATGTAATTAAATTAAAAATACAATAATAACATGTCTTTAATGAAACATTCAATATGTACATCAAGTGCATAACATGTGTATTATTACATAAAGAAATGTACTGGAAATATGTACACAGATCTTAAAAATATATATCACATGCCAGTACATAATCAGATCATCAACAATGTCACCTTAAGTTATCATCACTATGTCCACCTCAAATATACTCCCTCATACCACTGGAACGAATCTAGCAAAGAGGTTCCAACACTCAAGGCTGGCCCAAATCCGACGAATACCCATAGCCTTTACCGACTTTCCTCTCAAGCAAGATATCCTCGCGAGAGTATTAAAGTCTAAAGAGCTCAACCTTGTTTCAAGTTTGACGAATCACCCCATTCACTCGGGTAGAGCATCAAGCACAATCTGTATTTGTTGCTCGATGAAGAACTCATGAACATCACGATGCCACAGATTTGCAATCCAATGATACATATAATCTATATGTTCGGCAATTGTATGAAATGCACTTTTCTTATATGCCAATAAATGAATTACTCAGGTTTCAGAGCTATCACATACACAAATAATCACAATATATTATCAATTAACCTTTTAATTAGTTAATTATAACATACAATTTAATTTTCAATAACACAAAAAAAATTTCAGAAAAATCACAGATAATTAGAAAATTAATAACTAATTAATCTGAAAAAAAATTATAATTTTCTGTCACACGCGTTTCACACACGCCCATACCGCATTTCTTTGGTTATAATTATAATTAATCCAGATTTCGCTCGTGGAGTTTGATGATAATATTTGGAAGTGTTTAAAATATGTGTCTGAGTCACATATATACTAAGTCGAGACTACTCGTAATGGAATATAAAATGTTCATTTGTCGAATAACGTTGTAATGGAATATAAGTCATGTGGTCGACTTAGTATATAAAATATTCGGGCTATATTCCATTTGCATGTGTTTGCATGGAATAATAGAAACGGGCTAGACTGAATAATGCTATCAGGCTGATCAATTTCCATTTGCTAAATAGCCTATTTGTTTAATCGCTATGGGTTGAATATATCAAGTCATAGATCGTTTGGTGGTTGTATCGTCCAGTTTCTCGGGGTGGTCATGTAATCAGACTATTTTGCCATATTTATGCTATAGTTAAACAGCTATCAATGGGGTTTGCAAACTACAACAAAACCGATGTTATCATTGGTTGTAACTAACGGTCCAGATTTCTTTTGCAAACTACATTTAATCCATACGCTTGTCGCTTCTGGCCGTGATCCCTGTTAGGATTTCCGACATTTATACTCACATTTATAAAAGTCGAATTTCATTCAGGAATTTTCCCGTAAAATTTACCCATTTTCCGACGGATCGATCACACTCTCCGAGTAACTCATTTCTCGTGCAAATATGATCTAACAATTTCTGGACTGTTTCCGATCGAATTGTACGCTGATCTTTATATGCTTATTTATTTTTAACCCACAAAAATACCACATTTAAACATGAAAACATACGTAAACCTTGCTCTGATACCATTGTTGATTCTAAAAAAATCAAGAACACTTACTCGTTGTTCCTGATCGGTACGAAAAACTTGACAGAATCGATGTATGTCTAAAATGCTTCAATGTGTTATTCCAATTACTAGAACTGGAATCTCTTCCACAGTCCGAACACCCTTTTGCTTTTCTGTGCAAAAAAAAATCTGATATTTTTCTGTTTCTGCAAAACATAACTTTGATACCTGCATTTCCATCTCTTTCATGTACGTTTAATGTACATGGGCAGTTGAGAGCAGTTGTCTCCAAGACAACTGCCTCAACTTCCTTAGGTATATGGGCTGGGTTGAGTCTAGCCCACATGGGCGACCCAGCCCAAGTCCAACACCTTCCTTCTCAATATTTTTGAAGAACTTACTTTACTTTCTCCATATAGAAAGTAAAACAACATATATTTGCATTTATTGAAGAACTTAGTTTACTTTCTTAATACAAAAAGTAAAACAATACAAACATTTTACCACTTAGAATCAAATATTTACTTTATGATCACTAAGTCAAGCTTACATAATAGGACAAGATTCAAACTAGCAATGATAGCTAAACTTTTAAGAGCAATGAATCTCAACCAAACTGGGATTTTTTCCTTTTCCTTTTTTATATATTTTTTTATGAGATGGCAGATAATCAAAGGAAAAACAAACTCAAGAACTCAAAAGGAATTCCATGAGCCTATATTCACTTTTAAAGCCTCATTAGTAGGACATTTACAAGCATTTGGACATCAAAAAGCATTACTCAAATTTAAAGCGCTACATGGTCTGACAAAAAGCTTTTGCTTGCTTAGAAGAAAGAAGATAAACTTTTGAAATTATCTAAACAAAACAAAGAAATTGAAGACCCAATATCAAGCTTATACAACAAGAGAAATAAAACAAATCTTAAAGCTTTTTAGATCAAGATGAAACAATATAAACTTTTAAAGCACAAAGAAATGAGCAAGCAAACTCATGAGCAAATCCAAATGCTATGAAAACAGAGACAAGGAATCAAAACATAGAGGAACATCACTAGAATGAAAAATTAGAACTTGAGAAGACACATATGACACAAGAATAAGCATGAAGGAAGTCCTAGGCATGCTCTATAGGAGGTCAACACAAGGTGCATAAACCTATGGATTTTCTAAGTAATTCCAACCTAGACACACCCAAAGATTTAGTGAGAATATCAATTATTTGACCCTCCAAGGAAACAAATTCCAAAGATATAACTTTACCTTCAACCAACACTACAAGGAAGTGAGCTTTTAGTTGGGGTCACAGACCCTAACCAAAAGTAAGATCAAGTGCAACCATATGATATAGATGCGAAGAAAATGGGCCGCAACAAGGCGTGGTTATAGGGGGCATAACTATAGGTTATAGTTAAAATTTTAGTTTTGGCCGCTACTAAAGGTGGTTCGTCCAATGGTTGGGGTCATTTTCTGACCGCAACTAAAAGATATGACTACGGATGGGGCCATTTCTTGGCCGCAACTATAAGAGATGGTTATGGATGAGGCTATTTCTTGGTTGCAACTATAAGGATGACTATAGTTGAAGCTATTTTATGGCCACAACTATAAGGGTGATATATGGATAGGGTGATTTGTTGGCCGCTACTATAAGGGTAGTTATAGATGAGGATTTTTATTGGCCGCTACTATAAGGTGATATATAGATGGGGTGATTTTTTGGCCGCTACCATAAGGGTAGTTATAGATGAAGTTTTTTTTATTGGTTGCTACTATAAGGGTATATATATGGGTTTTTTTTTTTTAATTTTGGCTGCTATTTGTTACCATATATGAAAGGTGTAATCTTTTTAGATGTATTAGAAATCTTGTAATTATATGAGATATAATCTACTCCTACCCAAAATTTCAAGAAAATATATTGCTATCCATCGATAATAGGAAATCAAACCAAACCAAATTAACAAAAAGATTCAAGTGAAGTTCCATAGATTAAAAACAAGCCAAATTTCATATTTCAATCACAAAAATTACATTGCAAAAACCACTTAAGAACCATAATGGCCGTAAAGTCTAATTCAGAATATTTAAAGTAAATTGAACCATACTTTTTTCCTTCAATCTTCCTTTCAATCAACAATTTAATCAACAATACGCATATTAGCCAAAATAAGGTATGTTCCAGTTTTCGCAGAAGTGAACTCCAATTCAAACCAACCTTTTGATCCTAAGTCGCACTTATGATCCCCGTTGCACAGAGGAAATAGTGCAGAGTGCAAGATATCGGCAATGCATATGGAAATGTCGTTTCTACTATGAAAATATCAAAAAGGGGAGAAGAAAGAAAATTGAAAAATGAAGATACCTGTTCTAGGGTTTGATTCACAATTATGAATTTCTAGTCGCCACAATTTAGTATTCAATGCCATCCTTTCACTGTTATATGCTTGGGTTCTTTAGATCTTAGCAAGAAAAGGGCAAGAAATATGTTGAAATATACTCAAAACTGGGATTTCACAACCTATTTTCAACATTTATTCTCTCCCCCCGCGTTTCTCTCCAATATTCAACAAAGCCATACGTGGCACATGACAATTCAGAAGATATATCTAATAGTGGGATTTGTCAACTATCCATGAAGTTAAACTAGAATACATACATTGAAGCAATCATCCTCGACTTTGCCTTAAGATACATGAAGCTTTATTCCGAACCTACATGGTAGAAAGATAGTTTCATCTAAGAAAAATCTTGTGGTATAATACAATAAAAGGTCAAAAGAGTTTTAGTTGTAGAACCTCGATGCATGTCCTCAAATCGTTGTTTGCGGATTCGCAAGAACAATTTTGAAGGTATATAACAAGATATTAGAATGGGAGCCAATTTTGTCAGACTAAATGGTATATCTTCCGATCAATCAACTGAAGAAATTGAGGCTAGAATTGCAAAACCAAGTTCGCCTAAACATGAGTGGAAAGACTCGCAGACAACACTTCAATCCATGCTGGACAACAATGCCTCTTGATGACTCCCTAGCTCCAACGCTAATAGCAAGTGGGCATTTCCAGGGTTATACTTGGGGTATACTTTTGTTGCACCAAACCTTTGGCTTTTCATCTGGATAAATTGAATGGTGAAATAAGGCAAGCCGGCTATCCACTTTGTGACCCTTTAATTTGTTCTTTCATTTTCAAACAATAATAAAAATAAAGCAATAACTGTATAGTGTTTGTCTCTTGTGGTACATTATACTTGAATAAGGAAAAATAACATGAGCCCTTATCAGTTTCTTTCACGACATTGTTCTAAATTTACTTGGCAATCATCTTTATATATTGCTCACATGCTTCACCACCATTTAGACCCTTCTTGTGGGACATCCTATTAGACAGTTTTATCAAACCATAACCATTTTTGTGGGACCTTAGAGAAACAAAGTTTATGCTTATAAAAAGGATTGCAAGATTTCTCGACTCGGACAACTTCTTACTTGGCCAACCCTACTTTTGCATATGTTTCTTAATAGCTCTATTTACAGTTATTTTAATTTATCACACAATTGTAAAGTGATAAGCACAATTAATTAAATGTAAATTTGTTCAAGGGCTCTGCATGTCTTTTTATTGATAATGTTCCTCGGGGATCGATTACACCATAATGAAAAGCTTTTCGCTTCCAATTCTATCAGATTTAGCACTTCGTGTAACACCCTGAATTAGATCCTAGTAGTTTTATTGCAATTTAGTATAAAAGTAAATTGCATTTTCAGAAATTGAGTACTAAGTGGTAAATTGATAATTTGACATTAAGGACTCAAAGGTCATAACACAAGAAGATTATATGCTGGGTTAGAAATGGAATCATTGATTTGCAACAGATTGAATAGGAAGCACCAAATGGAAAAAATGGAAAGTTGGGCCAAAATGGTATAAGACCAAACATGGTCTTATGAGAAGGGTTTTTTTTTTTTTTTCTCATTTGTGATTAGGGAGAGCTAGGGTTACGGTGGGGAGAAAGAGAGAAAGAGAGAAGATAAGAAGAGAAGAAGAAGAAGGGAGAAGGAAGAAGAGAAGAATAAAATCCAGGTATGGAATTCATGATTGGAACACCTCTTTTGTTTGGAACTCTTGGATTTGTTGGTTAGGAAACCACCCTAACTCTTTCTTTGTCTATGTTTGGGTTAGGAAAACCCTAACTCTTCAATACGTATTTTGGGTTGGTTCAAGTCAATTTGTGGTTGGTTTTGAAAGCTTGGTTTAGTTTCTGTTGAAGATCTGATGAAAATGGCAAGAATCGTCATTTCGCAGGAAAATCAAGTGAGTATCAAGATTGGAAAGTTGAGTACCACATTCCATGTGGTTTTTAGCTCAGAGGATGTCAGTACGGGACGTAAAGTTGAGTACCGCACTCAAAGTTGCTTTCGCCCGCAGGGTATCGGTGCACCGCAGATCGGTGAGTCGAAAATTCCGTACTCAAAGTGATTTAAGGTCCAGAGGATGTTACATCGGCAGACCGAGGTCGAAGTAATTGGCACTAAAAGTGGTTTAAGGTCCGTAAGATGTTGGCACTCCAGATCAAAGTTACAAGTATCAATCCTACAATCTTGTTTTCGCTTGTTCTTCCGGCACCCGAATGAAAGGGTCAAGATACGTATAAAAGTCATATGAAAAAATGTTTTCAGACCACTCTCTTTGCCTCTACGATCCCCGTCGTTAGGGCAAACATTGTTATCAGCCCCTCATTTTCAATGTGATTAAGAATAAAATAACAAAGCTGTAAACACATATATAATTGTATGCTTGTCGGAGACCGGATAGTGAATGAACAGGCACGTCTGCTATGCGATGACACTCCCGTTGCTGCTACCCACACTTATGTTATGTGGGCAGGCATGTCTTTGTCTCGCTTCAAGACTTTACTAGTGCCACGACACTCACACGTGGCAGCACGCCCTGTTCGCTGCTTCCTAAGACTCCCCCGGCTAGTGCTACGACACCCCGCTAGTGCCAACACTTATGCCACGGCAGCAGTGCATTGTGCTTCGCACCTCCGGTTATAATCGCACAAGACCTTCGGTACCTATTGTGCTGCGTCCCTTTCATTCATTGTTACTGGTCTATACAGGCAAACATTTATATAATAAGAATATGAATAATGATTGAAAAGAAAGCATAAGTAATCAGCTCAACTCTGTCCTGTTTTGTACCTATGGGTACCTTTTGTACAAGATCTCTGTTCTGAACTCATACGGGAGATATGAAAATCACGTTATAAGAATTATGTTATATGAAGACTCCTAAGTATAGAATTTTTGTTATAATGCAAACTCGATACATATGCATTATGTTATATGTATCCTCGTAATTGTGGACCACTTTAAGTGGTTATATCTCAAGTATTTATTCACTAAGTTATGTTTAGTACGCAGTGTTTCATCCGCATAAAGAAAACATCCGAAATATTTTTGTGACTGGCTTAGGCCAACATAGCAATGAGTCCACCAAGGTGCTTTGATTGCCTGCAATGTAAAATGTAAAGTTTTGTAATAGTGAAATTTGTATAAGACAAGTAAAAGTACTGATAATATGTACAAGATGCTTTAAACACTACTACTTGCAGGTATTAGAATTTTTATTTCTTATGGTTTTAAATATGAAATGGACCTAAATTAATTTCCCAAAAGCAAAGTTAAAGAGTTCACCTCAGGTCGCGCCTCTCTTTGCTCCAAAGTAGGGTAGGGGCATGACATTTGGAATAAAGAAATGCCTTAGAATAATATAAGACCAATACTTCCCAACCAAAATTTTATTTAAGCATTGATAACAACACCTACCCAAAACAATGGTTTTTGCCAACAATTAAAGTTTCTACCACTATGTTTCGCTAACAACTATGGTGAACCATGCAGAAGCTAACATGCTTTATGGCATACTCTGGGCCATGGTACATGAGCTGCGGGGGTTCATTTAGGTTAAAGCCAATTGCATTGCAGAAGTAGCTAGGACAACTATACTTTCTCTCTAGGAAATTAATGGAAACGATTTAATGGAAGAGAAAGGCAATCAAGAAAAGGGAATGGAATTTAAATTTAGGATGTTTAGGTTTCTCTAAACTGCATAAAGACCCTAGCAAAATATTCTTTTAAACCAAATGTCATTGCATACTAAAAGAAGAAATTACCACACACACAAAGCTGTAATCAATTTAGGAAACTTGGCTCATACAAGGGCAAATATTAGCTGGCAATATTTATAATGACTCACCATGAATATCAGTGGGTCCGTACTAATTTCCAATGTCTCAGAGAAAGCTTACTTTATGCTTATACAATTGTATGCCTGGGCTTTCCGTGCTTCCAAATTTCTCAAGACCCAATTTTATAATATAACTCAAAAGAGCATGTCCCGGATACTTGAGCAAATGAATCCTATCCTCAATCCTTAAATACAAACAACTTTCGCTAAAATCACACGAGAACAAACCTCCTAAGGCCCCCTTCAAAAGCCTCCCAACCATGTGGTATTCATGATCACTAACAATCTTCTCCGTCCCTTCGCAAGCCAGATTGGCATTTCAAGTAAGAATACCATTTTTTCTCTCTCCATATTCGCTCCCGTGAATCCAAAGCTGCTTCGAGTATATGGATAGATCGATAGAGTCCTAATGCCACCCAATGGCTCTGGACGTTTCATCAAACCGTATAAAGGTGAAGCAAATGTGACTTGTCTTCTATAGACTTGATCACACGACCTTCACAAGAAGCGAAACCATTAAAGGGAATGGAGGAGATTGGTGGGAACTTCCATGCAAACCCCACAAGGTATTTTACCTTGTTATATATGCTCTTTTTATTTTATGTATTCCCTGGAAAATGATGGTCACTAAATGCTACTAAATGATTAAAAATATTCATAAATCATAAACATATCCAATGGTCATTCCCTCTATCAACATTCATGGTCTAAGATTCTCTTATTCCTCGTCCACATCCCATGCCTTCCGCTCCTCTCTCAAACATTCTATCATACACTTCAAGGACTACCAGTTTATGCATTTAATTAACCATTTTCCTTCTTCGTTTTGGATTAATACTAATAGATTTTAATTCACTAATTAAATCAATAAAAAAGCTGAAGTTTAGATCCGAAGAAAAATGACTTGAAGATACTAAGGAGCACATACATTTCTCAATTATATAACCCTTGACAGTCAGCAGTTCATTGTGCAAAGAAAAAATCTAATATTTTCATTACTTGGAACATAAATCTCAAACAAAAACTCAAGAAAAGACAGTAATAAAGAGAATATCGAAATTCATACAAATTAGTAGCAAAAACTAAAGGAAAATAGGAGAGATATAGTCAGAGCATCAAACTGAAATCGAAATTATCATGTTTTTCTAGATATCTGAACAATCCATTAGGCAGAGTCCTTACTCTTGCTGCCACTCTTACCCTTGGCTGGCCCTTCTACTTAGCTCTCAATGTCTCCGGCCACCCCTACAATCGCTTTGCATGCAACTACAATCCTTACGGCCCGATTTACTCCTCCCGGGAGTGCCTTCAAATCTACATCTCCGATGCCGGAATCTTCACCCCCGTTACGTGCTCTTCCATCTTGTCCGATAAAAGGCATGGCTTGGGTTGTTTGGGTGTATGGGATACTGCTGCTAATAGTAAACGCCTTCCTTGTCCTGATCACTTACCTTCAGTATACTCATCCCACACTGCCTCATTATGACTCCTCGGAATGGGACTGGCTGAGGTGAGCTTTAGCCTTTAGCAACGGTCGATCGCGACTACGGAGTGTTAAACAAGGTGTTCCATAATATCACCAACACGCATGTCGTGCACCATCTCTTCTCGATCATGCCGCATTACTATGCCATGGATGTCATCAAAAGCAATGGAGAGAAATGGATTTAAGTAGATAGAGAGTGAAAAGGACAGGAAGCAGAAAAAGTGTTACATGCATGAGCGAGACGTGAGAAGGGTTTGGTCAAATTTTGGCTCAATTCTATCCACAACTATAGAGCCATTTGTAGTCGTGGCTTAATTCTTTTTTCAATTATATGCAGTCACTTTTAAATAGTCAAATAAATAGAAAACTACGATACGTTTTGATTAGAAAATTTTTCGCCCTAACTAAAAATAACGCCCTTATAAGTCATTTTTCAAGAAAGGTAATTACGAATGAAACGATGTTTAATATCTCTATGATCATTCAAGGATTCTTCAATACTCCTATATTCAATTTGAGGGTTGTAGTTGTTAACATGATTTCCTAAAAACCTTCAATTCCATTACTTGAAAGATGATTCTTAGACACTTTTAGACTTATGTTTATTAGGTGGTTCAATTCTTCCCCTATAAAAAATCTCATGTATTTCATCTTCTTCTTCTTTCTTCTCATAACCTTTTTCATCTTCAGGTTTTAAATCAATTTGAAGAGGATCTCTTGGCATTAAAATTTCAGCATTTTTGTTCTCTCTAGAATTTAGCTATTGATCATCAAGAACCACATTGCAATAATTTTGTGGTTGTTAATGATCACAATAGAGAAATTTGATTTAAAACTAAACTAAACTAAACAAAAACTAACATCAAAGAGTCTAACAATCAGATAAGAGATTAATAATATTAGAAACCTAGGGTTTTGACTTCATCCAACAATTGCCTAAGGAGAGGTTCTACTTGATCTCTTTGATGTTTGAAGTATATATTGATGGCGGATTTCACACAACACATGATATTATTTCTTAAGCAACAACAATCAATCCTTAGAAAATGTCTATTGTATTTTTACCTCAAACCCTCATGACTAAGGATGCATTATGCACTAGAAATCCAAAAAACTACATATAACTCACATATATCTCTATACTATGGTGAAACATGATGTCCTATTTATGGTCTAACCCAATAATTGTCTTTCAACCTCAAATTAAGTTACAAAACATGCTAATGGGAATCAAGCAATAGCAAACATGAGGAACTAAATAAAACATTCAATATATTGAAATCCAAAAATCAAAGATTACGAATAAAAGCCTTACTCCATAGTTTCTTGTCAAACTACATCAAAACCATAGATTTAATAGTCTAGAACATTCTAAAGGGGATTACCATCCACAAGGCAAATGAAAACATAGAAAGAAAGAAGGGGAAAGTTGGATTTGATGAATAAATGTGAGCTCCTCCCCTTGTTCTCTAGACTTCTCCTCCTTTGCTTCAAGCTTTGCCCCCTCAAAAGTTCCCCAAATGAAGCCCTAAAACTCCCTTTTATAAGCCTCTTGATTTGGGCTTCAGATGGGCTTTACAAATGATGGGCCTCGACATTCACGCCTCGGCGTGACTTGGCTGAGGCGACGGTGTGACAAAGCTGGGCAGCTTTTGCATATTTTGAAGGCCAAATGGCACTGTAGTTTGGAGACTCACGCTGCAGCGTGCATGAGATCACCAAATCTGCGAAATCTTCCTTGCAAGCTCCAATTTGACTCACGTTTGCCCAAGTTCCTCCCACAAGCTGCCTTGCATACAAAAAAATAGAAAGAAACTGATATGAGCCCATAAATCTACTCACAAAACAACCTAAAATCACTTAAACACATAGAGACAAGTTGAGTATATTGGATACTCAAAAGATGTCCCATGCAATTCCTTGGTTACTTCGGTGGTGGAGATCATTTTAAATTGAGTGGGATCAACACCATTGAAGATTGCATTCAGAGCTCATGTGTTTGGGTGGATAGGGCATCTTCTTCAGGTGACCACTTTGCTTTACTTTCGGACCTTAAATTTTATTTTCTATCCTCCAAAAATTCGTAAGGAATGTATCACCCACCTGCTCAACTCCATATCATACCTCTACTAGACTCGAACCCTGTACCCTTTCCTTCTCTCTATGCCCGAGCTCTTAACCACTTGAGCTGAGTTTTATTGGCAAGAATATGTACTTTTATTCTCTAGAATATATTTGATAATAAAAAATTTATTTTTATTATTTTTTACTTTTTAAAATAGAAAATATGATATTTTGATTTGCTATCTAACAAATTTTTTTTGTTTTGATTAAAAGGGCTTTTAAACACTTAGTTTGGCTCTACTTTGATAAAAAACATCTTTATTGATTTTTTTTAATAAAAAATAACCTTTTTTATATGCATGTAAATACTTATCATGACCAAGGGTTTTTATGTCTAAAAAGGTAGGTTTCAAGAAAAAAATAAGGGTGATTTTCGAAATCTAAATTTTGAAATACGACTCTTTATCAAAATTTGGCCTTATTTTGAAAAAAATGGCCTATTTATTTTCTTTAAAAAATAACCAATTTCTTTAAAGAACAATGTAAATTCATAAATTAGAAAATATCATTTTTGTTGGAAATGGATTGTTTTATAAGAAAAAACATGAGAGGTTAAATTCATAAATTTAAGGGTATTTAATGTCTTTTAACCAAATATTTCAAAAAATAAATTGGTCAGATTTCAATAAAAAATAAAATGACTGGATTAAAAGACCTTTTAAAATCTAATCCTTTATCAAATGTTCTCCTCATTTTGACAAAGGATACATCTCGCCTTAATAAAGACCTTTCAAGAATCTTCATTTAGTTGATACATCTCGCACTCTCCTTCTCCATCATAAGGTTCCTCAATGTTTTTAGGGGGATGCTATCTTAGTTGCGTGTTATTTGATTAATCGTGCGCATCCTTTGTTCTACATGATCAGATCCCTCATTCCATCATGCTTCCTAATCAACCTCTCTTATGCCTCCCTCCTCGTGTCTTCGGTTGTGTATATTTTGTTTATAGCCCTCACTCCTAAAGTAAGACAAACTTCAAATTAAAACCACAAGGTTTCTTCTTGAGTTATTCTCTACTTTAGAGGGGTTATCGATGTTATTATTGGGACATTAATCACTACTTCATATCTTCCAATGTCACTTTCTTTAAGGATTCCTCCTCCTATGCAGTTTGTCCTCTTGTTTCGGATGTCCTATCATTCTTCTTGTCTTACCATCTTCGCATTTCCTTCTCTACTCGGCGATGCCGTGGACTTGACCACTTATGTTTATACTTGTCATTCTCATCCCCTCTAATGTGGCCTCTCAGGATTCATCTTCTATGCCATCATCATCTCCTCGCTTCCGGTTCCTAAGAACCGTCCAATAATCTACCTATTGCCATTTGGAAAGGTACTCGATCTACTTGTAACCCACATCCGGTTTATAATTTTCTAAGCTATCATCGTTTATCTTTATCTTACTTTGTCTTTGTTTCCATCTTGTCTTTCGTCTTTACCCATAAAAGCACTAGTGAGACTCTCTCTCATCCGGGTTCGAAATAGGCACTAACTGAGGAAATGGATGCTCTTTACTCCAATGGTACATGGGAGCATGTCATTCTTTTTCCTATCAAGTCTCGTATTGGTTGTCATTGGGTTTATACAGTGAAAGTGGGACCTGATGGTTAGGTAGATCGACTTAAGGCCCATTTGGTTTCCAAGGGGTATAATTAGCAATATGGCTTGGGATTTACGCGATATCTTTCTTTCTAAGGCCGCATTGCCATGTCGCTTCTCGCTTGCTTCTCTCTATGGCTGCTATGCGCTTATGGCCCATTTTTCAATTGGATATCAAGAATGCCTTCTTTCATGGTGATCTCGCATAGGAGTTATATATGGAGCAACTGCTTGGTTTTGTTGCTCAGGGGGAGTTTGGTTTAGTATGCAAGCTACGTCATTCCTTATAAGGTCTGAAACACTCTCCTTGAGCTTGGTTTACCGAATCAGATCAAAGCTTTAAATAAGATATCAGTTAACGAAGACATGCATCACACAAAATGAAAATAAAAGGAATTTCAGTTCAAGGTGGAGTTAATTGCTCTCTCATCAAGATGTGCTTGATGATTGACTCGATGAAATTTGATCCGAGATGGAGATTGTTAGAATATATCTCAAATTCCTAATTAGTATTTATTCTTTTTTTGTAAAGAATATTTTATAGAATAATTCCTAATTGTTTTATTGTAATATTAGGTTTCTTTATAGAATAAGGAAAGTTGTTAGGAATATCCCTATAAATATTCTAGGTCATGTGGGGAAAAAAGAGTAATGAAAGAGATGGACTTGTAAAGGCTATTCAAGCAAGGCAGAGATCTACTGGTAGACGTAGTTTTGTGAGATATTTTTTTCGGTATTATAGGCATCCTAGAGTTTTGTTATTTTTTTTTTATTTTTCCTAATTGTCGCAATACGATGATAGTCTAATCTTGTACTATGGTTTTCAAGAATAATGGAAAGATTATCTTATCCATGGATGTTGATTTCCTTATCTTTGTGTTCTTGAATTCATATTCTCAAGATTCAAAGCCGCAATTTATAACATCATGATCAAATCTAAGATATGAAAGAAATATTTTCTATATTCTTCTCTCAAGGAGGAAGCCTTTATATAGGCTAAATTACATGACTATTAAGGAAGATTTATAAAACAGGAAAAGAAAAAATCAAGACATCAACTAATTTTAATCCTTTCTATACATATTTCCTTGAATCTTGCTAATCACAAATCCCTACAATCACTCTAACACTCCCCTTCAAGTTGGCACAAAGATGTCTTCTAAGCTTAACTTGTTTAGTGATTTATGAAACAAATCAATCGAAACTGCATGTGTAAGAACATCTACTAGTTGCTCACTTGATCTTACAAATGGAAGATCTATCAATTTCATATTCAGCTTTTCCTTGATAAAGTGTCGATCCACTTCAATGTGTTTAGTTCTATTATGATGTACTAGATTATTAGCTAGTTCTCGAGCTGCTTGATTATCACAATACAATAGCATAAGTTCTTTAGGCTTGAAACCTATTTCAGTAAGCAATATCTTGAGCCATAATAGTTCACACATCCCATGAACCATGCCTCTATGTTCTGCTTCTTTGAAGACCTTGCTAGCACATTTTATTTCTTACTTCACCTTGTAACAAGATTTCTAGCAACAAAAGTAAAATACCCCAAGGTCAACCGTCGATCAGTCATGTTTCCTGCTCAATCCAGCAGTATATCCCTTCACTTCCATATGCCCATACTTCTTGAAGCTCAATCATTTCCTGGAGCACCCTTTAAATAACTCAAGATTCTCATTACAACATCCATGTGGTCTTCACTTGGAGTATGCATAATTGACTTACCACACCAATTGCATAAGCAATATCTGGACGAGTATGAGATAAATAAACTACTAGTCGTTGGCATCTTTCCTTGTTCCTTGGAATTTGATCAGGATAAATAGCAAGGCGATGATTATAAATAATAGGAGTCTTTGTAGGTCTACATTCAAGCATATCGGTTTCAGATAAAAGATCTAGATTATATTTCCTTTGTGACAAGAAAATACCATCTTTGGACCTTGCAACCTCAATTCCTAAAAGATATTTCAGCCCTCGTAGATCCTTCATTTCAAATTCAAAAGCCAAGTTCTCTTGTAGTCTCTTCATTTTATTTGTGTCATCTCCAGTTACAAGCATGTCATCTACATAGATAATAAGCAGTGTGACCTTACCATTATTGTGTTTGATAAAAAGAGTATGATTTGAATTTCCTTGATGATATCCAATTCTTTTCATAGCATCTGTGAACCTTCCAAACCAAGCCCTTGGAGGTTGCTTTAGACCGTATAAAGCTTTTTTCAATCTACACACTTTTCCACTAGATTGTGCATTTTCAAACCCAAGTGGAATTTGCATGTATACTTCTTCTGCTAAATCCCCATGTAAGAAAGCATTCTTATTGTCAAACTATTTCAATGGCCAATCAAAATTTGTTGCTAATGATAATAAGACTCTAATAGTGTTCATCTTTGCAATAGGGGCAAAAGTTTCTTGGTAATCAACACCAATGACTGAATATACCCTTTTGCTACTAACCTTACCTTATATCGATCAATTATTCCATATGCTTTATGTTTGAGAGTAAATATCCACTTGCATGCTACTGGATTTTTTCCCAGTGGAAGAGGAACAACATTCCATGTGCTATTCTTTTGTAGAGCATATATCCATTTTAGCTTGCATTCCTTATGCCCACTTTGGCTCTCTTAGAGCTTCCTCAACTTTTGTTGGTACTTTTATACTCCTATTTGATTCACAAAAGCTTGATGTTGTGCTGTCAATCGATGTGTAGAGACATATTGAGTAATTGCATATCTTCCTTTCCCATCTAGAGAGTACCTATTTGGTGGTTTGCCACGATTTTGTCTAGGAGGTAATGAGTAAGATGGAGCATAAATCAAATGAGGAGAAATGGTGTTTTCAAGAGCATGAGTACTTACCTCATGAATATCCGACGGATCTAGGGCTTGTACTAAAGGAGAGGAAAGGGTGCTTCATTATGTTCACAGACACGTTCTCCTTCTTGCACTTTGTCCAGAATTTTCATAGAGAGGGGAATAGAGGGAGTTCATTTTAAATTCCTCTATTAGTGATTAGGTTTGTAGAAGGGGCCATGGGTAAAGAGGGAGTCTTGTGCCACATAAAACTGATTGTGAACCTTGAATCAGATGAGTGGAAATCCTTGCATTTGGGCACAACCTCGTGGACGTGTACTTCTAAGCTACCAAACCAGAATTGGAAAAAATTTATGATTCTATTCTAAAGAGGATACTTGATCAGCAAATTTCCTATTTCTGCTGTAATAGATTAAAGGCAAGAACATAAAACAGAAGGTAGGATCTAGAGTCATATTAGGATAATGATCCAACCCTATCAAGACATCCAAGACCGAATCTAGGGCTATATATTCGGGGGTTGGAAGTTGTTCATCACGGATTTAAGAAGCAGAGCTTGATGAAGGACAAGTGAAGTCCGGATGTGTTGAAAAGTGCAGAGTGCAAATACTCAGTTGAGATATTGCACGTTAAAAGTCTTTCACCTTTGGTGAAAGATGATGTTCTTTTTTATTCTTCATCTTATATTGATGTAATGTGGGAATGGGTGTGCGATGTTGTAGAGAGGGGAATGGTGGGAGTTTATTCTGAATTGCACTAGGAGTGATTAGGTTTCAAGAAGAACCGTGAGTAGAGAGAGAGTCTTATACCACATAAGACTAATTGTAAACCTTGAATCGTATTACGGAAATCCTCAGATTCGTAAGACAACCTCATGGACGTAAACAGTCATGGAACCACGTTAAAAAAATTCATGCGCTTATTTTATCAAAGATATTCTTTATATTTGCTTAGAACACACAGCGTCTCACAAAAGTGTTCAGACACACCTCACAACGTCCGAACGAGAACATAGTCCTAACATCAGAAACTGTGTGCACATTTTTTGTGTATGAGAAAATGTAAATTAAGTGGCTGTGATAAAGATTTACAAGTGAATGAAGGACCCATTTCTTGTCTGGGCGATCAGGATTGTCTGTGAGATGGGTTTCTATAACCTGATTGGTTTTGTTTTTTCTTTTCTGTTTTTTTTTTTATATTTTTATTGTGTTTTAAAATGTGTTTTGTGCAAAGGATCTTGTCTAGTTTCGAGAGCTTGTATTTGTTCGTTTCCTGTTTTGTTTCTTTCTGTTCTTTTGTTCGTGTTTTAAAATGTGTAGAAGATATGCTGTGTCCTCGCACCCATGGCCAATTATTTTCCTTGAAACCCTGAGGCTGTTTGAAAAAACAAAATCCAATTATGTGTAAAATCAAGTAAGTATATATTGACATTATGAGGGCACTGCTTGTAGTTTCAAATCGAGAGTTTTGTACATATTTGGTTTATATTTTAAAAATTTATTAAATATGCTTAAATGAAATAATTGCCAACCAATGCTTTTGTCACTTGAAATTTTTTTGAAGCCATCGGGAAACAATCATCGATCAAGCAGATTAATCTTAAAAGCTTTTCAAACATTTCATGCCATACCACACCACAGATACACTTAAAAAATAAATGACTTCATGATACTAAAGACTAGTTCAGACATTATTTCTTTGCTTAACCTATATAAGTAATTTTTTTTTAGAACAACCTGTCCAATAATCTCAAATCCATGGATTGCTAGTCAGCTTTTTCAGTATCTTTCTGTGCTACTGTACCCCACATATCCCTATTGCCAATTACTTGCACATTTGGTTTCAATACAGCTTATGATGTCTTTAGCTTTTGTTATCTTGAGAATCTTTTTCTTGGAGATGACTTATCAAAGTGGTTATTATTATGCTTGTCAGACTACATCAATGAAACCAGATAGTCCCAATTGTTCAGGCATTTTAAGAGTCATATCAACTGACTGTAATATGTATTAAGATGTTATTGGTTTGCTTTTCCACTTCCTATTTTTCTTGTGATAGGTGTTTAATGTTGCAGTCATGGCAATGAGTTATTAAGTTCAACCTCAATATATGAGATTTTGTAGTCTTTCTACATGTTTTGAAATATTAGAATAAACTGAAAATACAATTTTTATTTACTTCCAGTTATGTTAAAAAATATGAATGATAAAAATTTAATCAAAATGTCTGAGAAAATATTCACTTTTCCATCCTTGCCTTGCTCCCAAAAAAGATATAAAGATAATTCATCTTCTATTTCTTGATCGATCACATGCCATAGGTGTTTATAAATATTTCTTATTTTCCATATACTTAATCATTCATTACATCCCGTCATTATTCAACTGATAATCACCAACGTTTGATGTGATGTGCGAGAATCCCATTTTAGTCCCCCAATTTCTCCATACAATGAGGTTTAAATATGGACTCTCTCATATGATCGATTTTTTTATTTATTTATTTTTATTTTTTATAATTACATATTTTTTATTGCATTGGCATCGTTTTTGGGACAACGGGATCGATTGAGCTTCTCTTAGAAATCAATTGGATGCTTTGGATCCAAGAGTCTCGAGATTCGGAAACAAAATTTTCCTCAAAACAAAATTTAAAAAATAATTAATTAAAATATTTTCACTCAATTTTAAAACTTCTTATATGATCTTAACTTTTAAAATTAAAACTTTCCTTTACTTGTACTGTTTTAGATTCACTTTTAACACAATCTAATTGATTAAAAAACAATATTGAGAATTTAATGAACAGTAAGTCATTGCTTAAAAAGATCTTACATTAAGATGAAAAGAAATAAAATATAAGGTCTTGAAAAATGTTACTTTGAACTTGTTAGAATAGGGCAGTGAAAGGAGATTTATTTGTTGATTGCTTAACTTAGTGTCTTCAATACTTCAAGGATGATCTAATTATCAGAACTTGAACTAGAAATCCACACTAGGAACACCCCTCTAAACTCTTATCAATTGTGACGCCCCAACCTCTAAGACTCAATGTTGCGAGGTGCCATTTTTTTCTTACTATAAACTTATAAACTTTAAGCTTATTCATTCATATAATGTTAAACATTTAACTTGTAATATATTCTATAACAACGGATTACAAAATATATCCAAGCTCTATATATGGAAGTGTTCAACATTTATAATATTTACATTGCTTATAAAAGAAACAAAAATATATACACATTAGACCAAATGGTCTTCCAGTGGGTACCTAGTGATGTGTTGACTTTGACTACCGATGCAGATTATGTAGTCATCTGGTTTCCTCTTTTGTACCTACACTGGGACGAACACTCGCATGCTCTTATAGCTTAGCCATGGAATAAATACATATAGACGGCAATCTCTTAATTAAAGTCATCACACTTTAGACAACGCATGCACCTTAACATTCATTTACATATATACATGCTTATTCATACTTTGGAATATATCATTTATAGACATGCTTCTACATATATCATAATTTATTCTGGCCTCATTCGTATCATTCCATATCATCTTCATTTAATGCTTTTGTTCTCAGACTATCATCAAGCATTTATCATCACAGCAATGCTATTTCATATCACGCCACGCCATTTATATATTATTGTCATTTATCTTATGTTCATGCTCAAATACCTTAGAAGTGGATACAGAAACTATATGTACCCAAGGTACTATCACCAGACGGATAATACATGTGGCGACCAAACGGGTCGCTTATAATGATCCAAACGGATCTATGTCATCGACCCAAATCCGGCCTCGATATAAATTATATGTTTTAGCAACTGTATTCCCATAGGCATGCCTATCTATCCAACTACCCACCATAAGGCATAATCGCTTTATTATGTTTTCTTAACAATCTTCAGCATCAAAAGATATCTCATATACATGAATAACTATTGATATCATGTAGACTTATAACAAAAGATTTATATAACCTTTACACAATTTCAATTTCCATAACCAATTATGCCTGAACAATTCAAGGCAGTTCCCAAGTCTCCCAAGTCTATTTTCGACTACAATTTTAACACTATAAACGAGATTGTTAGAGAAAATGATCTTCTAACTCAATATACCCCTATGTCTTAAGTTTATTATGGTTCAAACATCATGTCATTTGGATGAGTATAACTCAAGTTATGATTTAAATAACCGGAATTACTCTAGTTTAGGGGACTGCCTGGCATTTACTTCGTGAACCGAATTGTTACTTACTTCGACGACTGGTCCAATGGGTCCAAATTGGGATATACTTATTTAAGATTTGTTTTTCTGTAGTTTCATTTTACCCAAAATTTGAATCACTCAATTTGGATGAGTAAAACTCAACTTACTACCAAATACTGCCAAACTCAAGCTCCAAACCCAAACCGTATTTAATCGACTCAAAATGTAGCTCTCAATTTGACGAATTTTAGCGGGTACCATGGGGTCCAAATTGGAGACACCTATTTCAGAATATTTGTTCTTCTAGATGTATAGTTTATTCGGGGACTTTGAATCACTCACTTCACGAGCCGATGACTAAGTTACAATACATAAAACAATGGGTTTAAAAACTAGACAAAGATCTCCCTAAACCCAACATTTCCTCTATACAAATTTTTCCTCAATCAAGTGACCACAATCAAACCAAACAACCATTCCAAACAAGGATTCTACATAAAAAGAGGTATTTCAAACTCCCAAACAAGCATCCATACAGTATACCAAAATTCATACAAAATTCCTAACAAGTTCCATACCTTAATCTCTTCTTTCTTTCTTTCCTTTCTTCCTTAATCTTCTTTCTCTTTCTTTCTCTTCTCTTCTCCCTCTCTTTCTCTCTTTCTCTTCCATTCGTCTTAGCCAAGACAAAGCAAAAAATGAGTTTATCTTAAAGCCATGTTTGGCTTTATCCAAAATTTGGCTTACTTTTTTACTTTTGCTATTTGATCATTTCTTTTCCTTTTAATTACAATCTAACTTATCAAAATCCTACTTTGACATATTATCTTCTTGTATTATGACCCTTGGTTCCCCAATTGGTAAATTACTAATTTACTTTTAACTATTGTATTAATTCTGGATTTTTCTTATTTTATTTTTAGCATTATTTTATTCCGAAAAAATATACATTTACTTTTATTATACCCAAAACATGTTATAAAACTGTCAGAGTATAATTTGGGGTATTACAACAATAATTTGTCTAAAGGATGAAGATGGTGATAACTCAAAGATGACAAATATTGCTAATGTTTTTCGTCCAAAGAATCGAACCCAAAATTCAATACAAAAACCTTATTTATAGGTTTATGTTTGGTTCCATTTAAGAGAAGAGTCCTAACCCTTCTCGTGGTTATCTCCTCGTTGAGATAGTAACGGGCTCCGTCAAGCCCCACACACTCCAACCCATAATCTAAAGATCTCACTCGCCCATGATGGGCTTGACCTCTATTTTAATCATCATCTAATCATCCCAAGAGTTTAATTCATACAACTGTGCTACCTGAAGCACACTAATGGTGGGAACTCCAATACAAACCTAACTATAGGCCATATAGGAGACATCAACCTTGCAAAGATAAAGAAGTGCTTATTTACCCCAAGTATCTTTTCTCTACTACACATGATCAAGTATTATTCATAATCCTCAAGAATCCATACTTTGATCTCTTACAATTACTTCAAGATTTAAATTATTTTTAGCTCTACTGCCGGCCAATTTAGCTCTGAATACAAGTAGCCGGCTCACAAGCAAAGAATACTTTTATTTTTCCATCATAACAATCGATCTCGCTTAACTCGCTTTTTCTAGAAATGTTCATATCGAATCATTTCATGACCATGGATACATCCTTATTAGCCAACATTAATTCATCAAGCATCATGATATGTGGGCCTAAAAGTCACAAAGGGTAGAAGATAGATGAAATCCATGTAGGATTTCGACCTACACAACGGTTAAGCAGGATCCATTCTTTTCGCTTCCCAATTAGTTGTCTAGCATTATGCGCATGAGATGCATGCTATGGTAGAGCATCTCATTTTTTATAATAGATGAGTGTATGTCTCATTTAAATTGTAAGATAAATAACACCATATGAGTCTTAGTCTCGTGTTTTGGCGTTAAACTCGAAACTTTTGCCTACATTCAATGATGTTAAACAACAAGTTCCGCACCCACTTTCTATAAATAGACCCATGAACTGTAGAAAGACCATGTTGGATTCTGTAAAGAATCTCATCTTGATCCTTATCAAGGCAACCTTTTAAGTGATAATATGACCAAGGCCGCTCCCACTACACCTCAGCCATCTAAATCAAGGTCTCATCTCTACATGCTCCTAAAGATCTAGAGGCGATTACTCATGTGAGAAAGCCAGTCAAGTCTATCGACATACTTAACTTGGATTGTGCTAAGCTACATTCCTAACATATTCACAATAAAATTCTAAAAACAAGTGAGCTTATGAAAATGCCTCATTTTATTATAAGAAGATTACAAGTGGTTTGAATAATATATACAATCTTATCACACCCTACATAAGCCTAGGGATCTTACATGCCTTGAAAATGCATCCCTGGTTATAGGTTTAGTAAATGGGTCTGCAACCATATGGTTGGTAGGGATGTGTTTCAGAACCACTTCATTTTGCGTGATCATTTCTTTGACAAAGTGATATATAATTTGGATATTTTTGTCTTTCCATGATATTTCGATCCCAAGATAAGCCAATGTAGCCATGCCCATGCTATCATGCTATCACAATAAAGAGTCATTGGCTCAAAAGTTGTTTTAACGATCTCTAAGTCTTGTAAGAATCTTTTCAACCAAACTGCCTCCTGTATAGTCAAAGAGTAGGCTACATATTCTGCTCCCATCGTTGACAAGGCTATATAAGACTGTTTCTTACTACACCATGAAATTTTACAATCATTTAGCAAGAAAGCGTATCCAGATGTTGATTTGCGTTGACCAGGATCGCCTCCCCAATTAGCTTCAGTGTAACCAATTAATGGCAAATCCTTCCCTTGGTAGCATAATACATAATTTTCTGTCCCTTTTAGATATTTTAGAATTATCTTCACTGCCATCCAATGTTTTATACCTAGATTAGATTGAAATCTGCTTGCTAACCCAACGACATAGCATATGTCCAGACGTGTGCACATCATTGCAAACATCAGATGTCTGACAACACTGGAGTAAGGTATTTTGGACATTTGCCTTTTTTCTTCAGGTGACTTGGCACACATATCAAGACTAAGGCTCAAATTTCTTTCAACGGGTGTATCCATGGGCTTGCAATCATGCATATGGTAACACTTCAACATTTTCTTAATATACGTCTCTTGAGATAAACCCAAGAGTCGTTTTGAGTGATCCCTGAGGATCTTAACACCAAGTACATAGTTAGCCTCTCCTATGTCTTTCATTTTGAAATTTGATGATAACCACTTTTTGGTCACATCTATCAATTTCTTATCATTTCCAACTATCAATATGTCATCAACATATAAGGATAGAATTATGAAATAGTTATTTGAACGTTTAATATACACGCAATGATCTTCTTCCATCATTGTAAAACGATCTTCCAATATGGCTTGATGAAATTTTAGGTTCCATTGCCTTGAGGCCCGTTTAAGACCATAAACCCGATCTCTCGAAGCTTGCAAACTCGTGTTCTCGCTATTTGAGCTCAAGCCTAAAGGTTGATCTATATAGATTTCCTTATCGAGCTCTCCATTTAGGAAAGCAGTTTTAACGTCCATTTGGTATAATTCTAAGTCCATCCTTGCTACTATAGCTAGAATGAGGCGAATTGATGCAAACCTGACCATAGGTGAGAAGCTCTCTTCATAGTCAATTCCTCTCATGTGCAGCCCCCAGAAGCTACTAGCCAATCCTTATATATGTCAATTTTCCCATCTGCCTTACTTTTAATATTGAGAACCCACTTGTTCCCAATAGTCCTACGACCTGGCGGTAAATCAACCAAATCCCAGACTATTGGATTTCATTGAATTAATTTCTTCTTCCATAACTTCAAACCATTTTTTATCATTAGGACCAAAGAGAGCTTGTTGTATTGTTTTAGGCTCTTCTTCATCATGAGCAATCGTGAAGGCATCCCCCTCAATCTGAAAAGCGACGACGGGGAATTCTCTCATGTTAGTTGCGTCGAGGTTGAGATTTTTCGTGATCTTGCTCCATAGGAACATAATTTATTAAATTGTCGCTCCCACTTGCTCCAAGTGGAGTTTGATTTTCTATATTGTCCTAAGAAACAAGAAGTATTGAGTCAATCATTCTTACATCTTCTCCGACTCGTCCATGAAATGAAGATCCCTATCTATCTCACCTCGTCCATGAAAGTCCTCTTCTAAGAATATAACATCTCGTGACTCATTTTCAGTTACACTTCCATTTATATCTTCCCCTAAGAAGACATATACTTTGGAGTACTCTGAGTATCTTATGAAGATACACTTCTTCCCCATAGGACCAAGCTTCCCATATTCATGAGAAATGTTGGTGAACATGTTTCGCACACCCTGTGGTCGATAATGTTCAAATCAGTTTCTACCTTTCCATAATTCATATGGGAGGGATGGAAATGTACTCTAGATGGAACTTTATTTAGAATGTAGGTCGTTGTCATTAACAAGATCTCCTCAAAAAAAAAGAAGATAGACAACTTTTCAAGAAATTCATCATTGACCTTATATATCCTATCCAAAAGGGTCATATTCCTTCTCTCTGCTACACCATTAATTTGCGAAGTGTAAGGAATGGTTAACTGTCTAGCTATTCCCTTCTCATCACAATATGTTTTAAACAAATCAGATAGATATTCACGTCCTCCATCGGTCCGTAAAGATTTAATTTTTGTGTTTAATTGATTCTCAACCAATGCACTATAACTTTTGAAGCAATCCATTCCTTCATATCTATGGGAGATCAAATAAACATGACCGAATCTAGTGAAATCATCTATAAAAGTGATGAAGTATTGAGCTCCATGTCTTGCCCTTATATTCATTGGGCCACAAATGTTAGGAGGAATAAGCTTTGTGCGAAGAGTTTGCACTTTACTTTTCCAAAAGGCAATCATTTCGCTTTCTCACACCCGCCAAACATTGTTCACATACGTGAAACCCATTCTTGACAGTCCCAAAGATCACCTTAGCTAACCTTTTAGAGATTCAGGTCCCGTCCTATGTACCTAGACTAGATGCCATTTCATCATTCACAACAGAATTAAGTAATTAATTTCCAATGACAAAAATCGATGTGCTTTTATTGATATGAATTGTATCTAATACAATGAATCCATATGATAGAAATCCATATCCGTAAACTACATTGTTTAATAATACTTTAAATAATACCTTTTGTTAAAATACGCTTTTAAACCAAGTTTAACTAATACTACTGTAAACAAGATTCACTAACTTCCACAAGATATAGCACATCGTGGAGATAAAGTGTGCGGTCCTTCCACATTATCAATTTGTAGGTGCCAATTCCAAGCATGTATGTTGATGTATTATTTCCCATGTAAATGTTTACTTCCTCTTAGAATTCAACTGAATCCACATATGCATTACTAGCCCCTTGCTGAGGTGGTCGGTTCATTGGAAGCCCATACTCAGAAAGGAACAAATGAAGTTACCACAAGCTAAACTACTAACAAAAACATCATAGAAATGAATTTGGTCATATGTTACCTTTGCCTCAGTGCAATCACGAGCAAAGTGACCATGTGACACCCTAGAATCCGGGGGTCCGTTGCTCACCCATCAACCCACGGAAAACCTGTGGATATCGTGTAACTTGATACCACACCGTTGTGTCTCATTTATCAAGATCCATAATTTAACAAAAATCGGACAGAGTGTCCTTTGTACGGGGAGCTTTATCCAAAACCCAACCTGTACAATATACAACCACATGATCCATCCAAGGCCCAATATAACACAATGACTACACTAGGTCCATTTATGAGTAAAAAGTGACCATATTGGGTCCATTTATCCACATTCATATAAAAATATGCAAGACTATTTTAAAAACAGTCCATATGAGTTCAATACAACACTTTAACATAAAAATTACATACCAAAACTAATTTACTTAAAATTTTTACAAAAAGATAATTGTAAAGCCACAAGTTGGCTTTCTTCATTCTTGCGGTCCCGGATGAGAGTCGCCCACTGGCGCATGTCTCTCACCTGAAATGTTATCCCGTATAAGGTGAGCCATGCCCAGTAGAGTAATTCCTATAGCGGCTATTCCCCACTTAAGTGCACATGCAATGTTCACCTTTGACACTTTACATTCACATCGCAATTCCAAACAAGAATATGCAATCCTAGATTAAAATTCTACATGTCATGCCATGAAATGAAATGAGACCCACTCATGCATCATAACCCCTAATCTTTACCGACTCCCACCACACAATGCGATGCCAATGTGTGCATTGATGGATTACATACAATGATCCTTTTCGAAATAAAATAATTTGTTTATAAACCAAATTTGTTGGATACTAAACTTTGAATGATCATTCCATATACAAAACCATGTATCCTTTTCGGGCAACGAATTTTCGGGGTCTCACTGTAGGCTCCGCACGCATTCTTACACTTTTTGGACTTTCACCATTAGAATGTATGAACCAATATTGGATCTTTCACCTAAGGGAGTGTCTAGCCCTTCTTGCTATTACTTGACACAAGTTTTATTTTTTTACCATTTCATGCAACAGTGCGACTCTATTGGACTTCGTCCAATGGTACCGAGCCCACTCATTAATCACCAATGTGGTGTTTGATTCCAACCATGAACTCACACCCATGAAATGTGATGTTCCCGTGCATATGCAATGTGATGCACCATTGCATGTCAATGTCATCACATATGTGATGAATGTCATATGGACAATTTAATTCATACATTTTACCATGCATCATGAACAATTATATTACATGCATATAATCTCCAAAACAAACATTCAATTCAATGTTAATATATATGCACACATTTATCAACATTCATCAAACAACAATTAACCAAACTGGCGCATATAAAATCAAGCACAATAATTTTAACTCTCAAGGCCAAAATGTGACATATAAAATGCTCACAAAATGGTTCCCACACAATCCACTTTAAACTCCACTTCTGAACCGCCATAAATCGCCAAACAAGCCTTTAGCAGTCCGGATTATTCTTTTTAATCCAAACAGTCCTTAAACAATTTTTTTAGGACATACTATACATAACCACAAATTAATTCACCAAACCAAATACTACTGTGCCGCAAACGACCACAAAGACGTTTAAATAAAGCAACAACCCCTTAGGAGTTCGGATTATTATTTTTAATCCAAACAGTCCCTAAACAAATTTTGGGACATACTATACACAACCACAAATCAATTCGCCAAACAGGCCACAAGCGAGCCGCAAAACGACCATTAAAGCCGTTTAAAATAGGCCAAACAACCCCTTAGCAGTCCATATTATTCTTTTTTTTATCCAAACAGTCCCTAAACAATTTTTGGGACATACTATACACAACCATAAATCAATTCATCAAATCGGCCACAAATGGGCCGCAAAATGGTCATTAAAGCCGTTTAAAATAGGCCAAACAACCCCTTAGCGCATCAACACAACCAAACTCCCTTAAAACAACCCTAAGGTTGGAAATAAACCAAAGTAGGAAGAACCCCTACCTCTTGGAGCGTAGTATAATGGTAGGAGGTCTCGAAAACACCTCCTAAACCCCAAAAACTTTGATTTCTCCAAATCTCCTCATTTGGATCTTCGGTGAAATCCCTCATTTTTGGTACACACGCGTAGCTCTCGTCGAGGCGATGAACTTTAGTTCTTAACCTGACAAATTCCGACTGACAGAACTCCGAGGACTGAAGAAAGATGTCTTAGACTTTTTCTTTCTCTCCCTTTTTCTCTCTACGGCCAAATAGAAGAAATGAGCTCTGAAAGTTCAATATGACTAAACAACCCAACTAAAAGGGTGGGGGTAGGGTGAATTGGTTTTCTCAAAAACTTTTTGCACAACAACAATAAATCTTCAATTTAATGCAATAACAATAAATTAAAAAGATAAGGATAGAGAAAGCAAAACCCAAATTTATAGTGGTTTGGCACAACCTTGCTTACGTCCACTTCTTCTCAACCTTCAACTGGTGAGAGTTCCACTAGGTTCAAGCTCCAACCCGAGCTTCTTCCTTTACACTTGGATTATGGCTTCCACGGCACCCCTTCAAGCTATACACACCAAGTTCCCAAAGCTCCAATCCCTTTAGCTTCACCCTGGATTATGGCCCAATGGGCTTTTCACAATTCCTTCAAACTATACATGACACTTGAAGCTTTCACTTATACAGACACTCTCTCAAGCTGTCAATATAGATCCAATACAACTCAAACTTGATGAATACAAAAGTGCACTCTAAAGTATGAAAGTTAGATGAATGCACCAAGAATTTCAATTAGAGAATTGATTGACAAGAAGAAATATGATTGAGAGAATAGATGCAATAAGTCAAGTGTCCAACCTCTTAAGTGATCCTCCACACTCTATTTATAGAGTGGGAACATGGTAGCATTTAAGCTGCTAATTGGTCAACTGGTTACTATAAACTAGCCGTTTATAGCCATTTAAATGTAACCATTGGGGATCGATCAACCGTTTCAACGATCGATCGACCGTTTATATGAATTGGTCGCACTGCCGCTTTATACTCAAATGGATGGATTCATCAGATCCAACGTAGACTGCTTCATTGGTATGCACCAACTCGGTCACGGTTTTCGCCTTTTGAATGTCGATGAGCCATCATTATCCAAACGACGACCGCTTTCTCTCGGTATACATCAACAATTCACTTTTAAATGATTAATTTGATGTATTTTTTTATTACTAACATTTATAAAACCTTAGATAAACATTGAAGTTCATTTTACGATTATAAAGTCTAAGGTTTTATGCTTAAACTCAAGTTTTCAAAAGATATGTACTTCGTTTTGAAATCGAGCTTATGAGTGATGCATGATTAATGATAATATCCTAAAGTGCACCAATGCATTCACCTTACATAGATTCCTAAGCTATCAAAATCTTTACTTGATGCTTAAACTTGGAATCTTGGTTACTTGTCATCTTGGTTCCTTGATTTGAGTGAACTTCATTTCCAAGTGCTTGATCAACTTCATCATTGTCATCTTTAGCTTGTATTATCTTCATTTGATGCTTGATCAACTTTAACCTATCACTCAACTCAATGTTAACCATTAGTAACAAATAACCTTGGTTTGTTATCATCAAAACCTCAAATCAAAACCTTAACTAGAGGTACCCTTGGGCTAACAAGATCATTTTCCCCCAAAAATATGTTTTGTCTAATCTTATCTTTAACTTAAAGGCAAGGCCCACGTCGCGCCACGTGTCCACGACTGGTTCGGGTTCAATTTTACCCCGAAACAATTTATTTCGTCCCGGTTTAAGTTCCAATTATTTTACATAAACTTTACTTGAATTATTTTCCACTTTCAAGTTTTTTCTAAAAAATCTCGTTTTTGGGGATACTAGACACCCCGTTGCTTCAAAAATCATGAAAAATCCGACTGTCTAGGAATTAAAAAAAATTCATCTGGATAACTACATTTCGCGAGATGAATCCAATGGTGAGGTCCATTTCGTCATCCAAGGTTTAGAAAATTTCAGGTTTGCAGCCTGTATTATAGCGACAATTTACTGTTTTGCCATTTTTTTTGAAAAAAAATCAAATTTGCCCGGGTGTTACATTCTTTCCCCCTTAAAAGAATTTTGTCATTGAAATTCGCACACACAACACATACAATCACATGCATATGCTACAGTAATTTAATATCAAATGACAAAAAAACATACCTTCATCCTCAAATAAGAAAGGATAATTGGTATGTATTATGTCTTCGAGTTCTATGTCAGTCTTCCACTTCTGTTGCCACAACACCTTCACTAGCCTCATGGTCTTGCCTCACAAAACTTGTTCCCGACTATCCATGATACGTACAAGTCCCTCCTCGAAGGTTCCATCTGCATCAACAACAAGCTTTCCCTAATCCACCACATGAGCTCCATCTCGCATAATTTCTGAGCATGGAGACATGGAATACCGCATGAACACAAGATAATTTTGGCGATAACGCCAACCGTACCTACCCTCTCGAGTACCTCTAAGGGCCTGATAAATCTCAATGATAGCTTTCCCGTCGTTTAACTCGACCACTCCTCTCAGCATCACCTTCAGCATACGATCACCCACCTGAACGGTATGTCGCTATCGTCTGGTTTGGCAGAATTCTTCGCACTTCCGAGCCGTGAGAAGACGCTCAGACAATTCCACCTTCTTTGATGTGTCCCTAACAAAATCTTGACCCGTAGAGGTTCTCTTTCCTACCTTCGTCCAACAAACTAGAGATCGACAAGGCCTCCCATATAGTGCCTCATAGGGTGCCATCTGTATGCTTGCCGAATAACTATTGTTGTAGATGAATTCCACTAAGGGTAAATGTTCTTCCCAACTACTCTTAAGATCAAAGACACATGCCAGTAGCATGTCCTCTAAAGTCTGGATGGTCCTCTCCGAATGACTATCTGTCTGGGGATGAAAAGCAGTGCTCATCATTAATTGTGTTCCCATGACTCGTTGGAAACTCTTCCAAAAATAAGCCGTAAACCTGGGATCTCGATCTGATACTATAGATACCGGTACTCCATGTAATCGGACAATCTCCCGTATGTACAACTTGTAGAATTCCTCCAAAGTGAAGGTCATTCACAAAACCAAAAAGTGTGCCGACTTAGTAAGCCGGTCCATTATCACCCACACTGCGTCATGCCCTCGCGATGTCCATGGCAAGTGAGTCACAAAATCCATTGTGATATGCTCCCACTTCCACTCAGGTACCTCCAAGAGTTGGAGTAATCCTACTGGCCTCTAGTGCTCAGCCTTTACTTATTGACACGTGAGACAAAGATGAACAAACTCCCCGACATGTTTCTTCATCCCACTCCAGTAATACTAGAGATGAAGGTCATGGTACATTTTCATGCCACCTGGATGCACAGTAAAACGGGAGCAATGAAAATCCCTAAGGATCTCCTCTCTCAGATCTGCCAACTGGGGAACCACAACCCTTCCCTTATACCAAAGACTACCATCCGTGTGAATGGCCCAGCCTTCGTCACATGTATTCTATCGTACCCGATCCCCGATGGGCAATATCTTCGTGTCCTGTCCCTAGGACTCTATCACTCTGCTTAGTAGGGAAAGCGTAGCCATTAAACTCCCCAAAGTACCCTAAGCCTGACCCCTGTAGTGCAACCTGAACTGTCCCATAGCTTCGAGCATCTACCACTCTTAGGAAGCCACACTAGCCAACACTCCCCGTAACTTTCGGTTGAGTGAATCAACCACTATATTTTCCTTACTGGGATGGTAATGCAAAGTGAAGTCATAGTCTTCCAGATACTCCATCCACCTGTGTTGCCTCATATTGAGGTCCCGTTGTGTAAAAATGTACTTTAGACTCTCGTGGTCCGAAAACACCTCGAACTGTTCACCGTATAAATAGTGGTGCCAAACCTTCAAGGCAAAGACAATGGCTGGTAGCTCCATGTCATGTGGTGACCTTATGGTTCTTAACTACCAAGAACCATAATACAACCCTGACCGTGATCGTAAACACATCCAAGTCCGTCTGGGAGGCATCACAATACACCGTGTGCCTTGTCCCCTTTAGAACTATCGAATAGGGATGGAGTGTTTCTCATCTTCAACTCCCCCCGGAATGCCTCCTCACACAAGTCATTCCACCCGACCTCTTCATTTCCCCGAAACATCAATCTCATCATAGGTGCAACTAATCGGGAGAAGTCCTCAGTGAACCTCCTGTAATACCCTATCAATCCCAAGAGACTGCGTATCTCGAAGACTAACTTCGGTCTCTCCCAACTCATAACTACCTCAACCTTTTTCGGGTCCACGAATACACCCGAAGCCGACACCACATGTCTTAAGAATTTCACCTCAGTAAGCCAAAATTCACACTTGCTGAATTTGACATACAACTGATGGTCTCTCAAGACGTGGAGAACAATCCTCAAGTGACCCTCATGATCCTCCTTAGACTTGGAGTAGATTAAGATGTCGTCAACGAAGACCACAATGAACTGATGTAGGTAGGGTTGGAACACCTTATGCATGAGATTCATCAATGCCGCTGGAGCATTCGTCAATCCGAATGGCATTATTGTGAACTCAAAATGCCCATTTTACGTCCTAAATGCTGTCTTAGGGATATCTGCCTGCATAACCCTCAACTGATGGTAACCATTGCGGAGATCTATCTTGGAGTAAACCTGCGCCCTCTCAACTGATCAAATAACTAATAATCCTAAGAAAGGGTAAATTTTAATCTCGACAGAACTCTATTCAAATGTCGGTAGTCTATGCATAGCCGAAGGGTCTTGTCTTTCTTCTTGGAAAACAGCACCGGAGCGCCCTAAGGTTAAGTGCTTGGTCTAATAAAACCCTTATCCAATAATTCCTGTAATTGGACTTTGAGTTCTTGCAACTCAGTAGGCACCATTCTATGCGGAGTCATAGAAATAGGCGATGTATCAGGGTACAACTCAATAGTGAAGTCTACATACCTATGCAGAGGTAATCCCGGTGGTTCATCCGAAAAAAATATCCTCATATTCACAAATCCGCCCGAGGTAGACCCAACTTCTGTCTCGCCTCGTTCTCTAGGGTAATGCTTGCTAGCCAACCCATTAACTGCAAGTTCCATTTAGAGTCGTAAACAGCTTGGGGTAAAGCATCATCCTTATCCCCCTGAAACATAAAACAATTACCATCTAGTGTGTAGGTAGTAACCCTCCTACGATCACAATTAATGACGACTTGGTGTGTCGTCAACCAGTCCATCCCTAGGATGACATCAAACTCCGACATGTCCATAACCCTAAGGTCCACGGTGAGTAGAATCCTCGAGATCTCTAACTCACAACCTCGACATATCTGATCAACGCTCACCCTAGCTCCTAGGGGAGAACTCACATGTCATGGCTCTTCCAAGGTTTCAACCTCTAGGCCCAAATCTTCCACTTATCTTTAACCTGCCTCCCGGATGTTTCGTGTGTCGTCCACCTCCTTCTCAATGTCTAGAGATGTCTTGACCATAAATTCCAAGTCTTGCAGGAGAAGTCCCACAATTTTACCTTGGATGGACAATTTCAGACCATCCTCAAACTTCCATTCGGGGCCATGTCCTGTGGGCCACATAATAATCACTCAAGAAACTGCCAATTCGCTGAATCCTAGCCACGCATTCAAGTTAATCGTCATCATCCCTTGTTTTAGTTCTAGGAACTCCCGAAGCTGCATGCTCCGATGTAAGCGAGATCAAGTTTAAACTTTGATTTCTCGTCTAACTAGTACAAGATGTGCCAACCATTAATAGACCTTAACATCTCGAACCATCCCATTCATTCTTGTTCTAAATCCCTAAGGTTATGTTTTCTAACCTTAATGTTCCCTTTTTTTTCCATATACATTTTACTATGTATATTATTCACATAACATATAGCACATAAACATGTAGCGTATTAGAGCATAAAACATGAAATGCACAATGAATGCAATGGTCTAGACCCATGCCCATCAAGCCCTAGGTAATCGCATACCTAAGCTCCCGATACTGCTATGATGCCCCAAAATCCGGGGGTCCGTTGATCATCCATCAACCAAATATAAAGCCTCGTGGATATCGTAATCTCGATACCACACCGTCGTCCCATTTACCGGATCCAATTTGTCAAAATCTGGATAGAGTCTCCTTGTAATGCAGCCTTATCCAAAACCCAACCTGTATAATATACAATCACATGACCCATCCGGGGCCCAATATAACACAATGACCGCACGGGGTCCATTTATGAGTAAAAAGTGACCACACCGGGTCCATTTATCCACATTCATATAAATATATGAAAGGATATTTTAAAAACAGTTCATATGAGTTCAATTACAACTCTTTAACATAAAAATTACTTACCAAAACTAATTTACTTTAAAATTTTACAAAAAGATAATCGTAAAGCCATAAGCCGAGTTTCTTCATTCTCGCGGTCTCGGATGAGAGTCGCCCACTGAATGTTCAAGACTAAATGTTATCTCCGTATATGAGCCACGCCCAAAGCAGAGTAATCTCACGTGCGCTACTCCCACCCAAGCCGCATACGCAACGTTTCACCTTGACACTTTATATTCACATCACAATTCCAAACAAGAATATGCAATCCTAGATTGGAATTCTACATGCCATGCCATGAAATAAGATGAGACCCACTCATGTACCATGACCTCAAGTCTTTACCCGTGAAGACCCTTGAGGAACCCACCCTCGAAAAGGACAAAATCGTAATTTCCTGCTAAAAATCCGTAATTTCATTCTAGATCTCGATTTACAACGGATATAATTGAATTGTCATCTCACAAATCTAGCTAGCACGTAAAATTTCATAGAATTCGAGACACAATGGTTGGCACGCTTCTTACGAGGCATCACGTTTCAGACTTCGTGAAAACGATTTTCACGATCTAAAGTTTTCAGATATATCACATACCATATGCCATAAGGGCATGAGTAGAGAAAGTACGAAAATGGACGGTCGAGATAGTGCGCCAATTCGTCAAACTGGAAACGAAGGGACAAAATTGGCCATTTTTAGTTTCGATTTAAGCCACAAGAAGACAAATAGTGAATACCATCTCCTCAAATTCAGCGTTTGAAAACGTGAAATGAAAAAGACAGGGGAGGCAGAGGCCGTGAGAAACGAAAATGGTGGTTTGGTAATGTCTCGACTTCTCTCTAGATTTGCGATAAATCCCAACGCTTTTACAGCCTTCTGCGACATGAGAATCGCTCTACGCGGAGAGGGCTTTGCGTGGGTACCGGATTTAGGGAGTTTCCTCAAACTCCGGTATGAGGTTTTCCTACTGCGTTTTATTCCCGCTTTTAAGATTTCTACAAATGTTCAGTCGACATTGAGGCCGTGAGGGGCTGCTTTAATTCCGCCCAAATCTTGGAACCGAGGTGTGTTGGATTTGAAACTCCATGTGACACCGTGATCCGCCCACGCTGATTTGGGTTCCTAGTCAGGCATTTATGTGAAAATATGCCGGCGTGTATGAGGCTGAATTGGCCGAGAAATGCGGTTCACAAAGTGAACCCATGAATTGTTGAGCGTTTAACCGTGAAACCCAGGTTTTACCGTTCCTAGAATAGTGACACGAAAATAATTTTGTGAAAATATGTTTGACCGAAAGTGATTTAAATTAAATTGCTCGTTTGATCATTAGCCCAAGTGAGCTAATTTCCCTTGATGTATGAATTAATGAATTTTACATGACATGATTGTAATTGAAATGTTTTGTGAATATATGCATGTACGTATATTTACATGTGTTATATGAGTTGTTGAAATGGCATCATTAATGCATTTCATATGCACTGGTAACCTAGTTAGGTGTGAGTGCATGATATGGAAAAATTGGAAAGAAAACGAACGCGGCGAATTCTGCCAGATGATATTCCTGCCGAGAATTGAGTCGAGATGGGCCAACAGATCATTTTGGATGAGGACCATGACTGTTTCGGAAAGCTCACCAACCAATTCGCCTCGGAGGGTAGTCCCATATTTTTACCAAATATTTCGGTAGTATATTTTCAAGAACAAATAGGTTTTGTTTTGAAAATGATTATTTCCTGCCACATGGCTACCAAGCCGCTGGCGGAGCCTGAGGACTCGAGACACGGGGATGCACAGACATTCAGCAGGATCACGACCTCCGCTTGAACGTGTGTTTACTGGGAACATTGCACCGTACACTTAGGTGGAGAGAGTCGACTTAGGAGGATCGACTATTTAAAGCTTAGCTCACTCCCGTCATGGGACCCCTACATGCGCACGTGAGTAAAAGCAGGATGACTCGTCCTAGACTCCAGGATTAGAAGGAAGCCGAGTTGTGGCGTTGGTTCCTAATTTAAACATGTATTAGAACTCTATAAGTTTGATATATGTCAGATAAGAGTAAAACATATTAACTCTTGTAACTATCGTATATATGGGATTCATAGTTAGTATGTATATCAGTATTGTTTATGGCCTGGTGGCCGTATTACTCATGTTGTAATTATATTGACCGCTTTTGGGACAGTGTTCATGTTGTGTGTTTTATTCTGGGGTAGAGCCCCCGTACAAAGGAGACTCGCCTCCTCGATTTTTCCGCGTGGCGCTTCTGCACCCGACATCCACTTGTATTCCGCGGCTGATCTCGGCAGTCAACCCGCCCCCGGGCTCAAAGGCCACATTACCGACTCCCACCACATAATCAGATACCAATATGTGATAAAACCCGTCATTGATGAATTACATATAGTGATCATTTTTGAAATAAAATCATTTGTTTATAAACCAAATTTGTTGGATGCTAAACCTCAAATGATCATCTCATATACAAAACCATGTGTCTTTTCTGGGCAAATAATTTTCGAGAATCCCACCGTTGTGCACTGCAAGCCTTCCTACACTTTTTGGGGACTCACCATTGAGTGTATGAACCCAGTTCCTCAGCCTTTATCCCAAGGAGTGTCTAGTCCTTCTTGCTATTACCAGACACTAGTCTTATTTTTTTTTTTTTTACCATTTCTTGCAATAGTGTGACTTTGTTGGACTTCATCCAACGGTACCAAGCTCACTCATTAATCACCAATGTGGTGTTTGATTTCAACCATGCACTTATACCCATGAAATGCGATGTTCCCGTGCCTATGCAATGTGGTGCACCATTGTATGTCAATGCCATGTTACATATGTGATGAATGCCATATGGACAATTTAATTCATACATTTTACCATGCATCATGGACAATTATATTACATGCATATAATCTCCAAAACAAACATTCAGTTCAATGTCAATCTATAAGCACGCATATATCAATATTCATCAAACAACAATTAACCAAATCATGTTATTACAAAATCAAGTTATAACAACTTTAACTCTCAAGGCCAAATGCGATATATAAAATGCTCACAAAAACAACCCACACATTGGCCCCAAATCGGCCCTTAAACTGGCCATAAAATCGGCCAAACAAGCCTTTAGCAGTCTGGATTATATATATATATTTTTAATCCAAACAGTCCCTAAATTTTTTTTTTGGGACATCCTATACACAACCACAAATCAATTCATCAAACGAGTTGCAAAACGGCCATTAAAGCAATTTAAAACAAGCCAAACAACCCCTTAGAAGTCCGAATTATTCTTTTTAATCAAATAGTCCCTATACAATTTTTGGGACATACTATACACAACCACAAATCAATTCGCCAAACCGACCACAAACGGGCCATAAACGCTACAAATCCGTTTAAAAACAGTCAAACAACCCCTTAAGAAATTCTGTATTATTTTTTTTTTTTTTTTTTCATCCAAATAGTCCATAAACAATTTTTAGGACATACTATACACAAATACAAATCATTCGCTGCAACCCCGCCACAAATCCGGGCAAAGAAAACTTAATTATTAAAGCCATTTAAAATGTGCCAACAACCCCTTAGTGCATCAACACAACCAAACTCCCTTAAAATGTACCCCTTAAGGTTTAAAATAAACCATAGTAGGAAAAACCCCTACCTCTTGGAGCGTAGTAGAATGGTAGGAGGTCTCGAGAACACCTCATAAACCTGAAAACTTTGATTTCTCCAAATCTCATGATTTAGATATTCGGTAAAATTCATCATTTTTGGTACACACACGTAGCCCTCATTGAGGCGATGAACTTTGGCCTAGCGAATTTCGACCGACGGAACTCCGAGGATTAAAGAAAGAAGTCTTGTACTTTTTCTTTCTCTCCCTCTTGCTCTCCACGGCCAAACAACATAAATGAGCTCATTTTTCCCCAAATATCTATTTTGTCTAACCTTATCTTTGACTTAAAGGCTTGGCCCACATCGCACCACATGTCCACGATTGGTTCTGATCCCTTTCTGCCCTGAAACAATTTATTTCGTTATGGTTTAAGTTCCAATTATTTTACATGAAATTTACTTGAATTACTTTCCACGTTTTTGGGACACTAGACACCTGTCACCCCGAAAATCGTAAAAAATCCGACTATCTCGAAATTCAACAAAATTCGTCTGAGTGACTATATTTCACAAGACAAATCCAACAGTGAGGTCTGTTTCATCATCCAAGGGCTATAAAATTTCAGGTATGCGCCTGTACTATAACGACAATTTATTGTTTTACCATTTTTTTGAAAAATTCAAATTTACCCGATTTTACAGACCAAGCTTCCCACAATTGAAGCAATTCATGTTCTCATTTTGCTTTCCTGCGTGCTTCCCACGCTTACGTTTGTTTCCGTTTAGAATGGTCTTTTGCCTTTCCTTGGCTTGAAACCTTTCATTTTCCATTTCTTCCGTCCAAACCCGAAAGCTCCAAATTTCTTGGATTCAGTCATATAAACCCGCCCAGTAGGTTTATTAGCAAGAAAATGATCTTCCAGCTCAACATGTCGTGTGACATCATCAAAAGTTTTGATGTTGTCATTATCGGTAAGGTTTATCCTGAGATGCTCCCAAGCATTTGGAAGAGAGCAAATCATGGCTTGGACTTGTTTCTCGTCACACCTATACAACACTTAGCTCATTTATCATGTTTGACATGACAGTCAAGTGCTACCTCATAGTATGATTTGATTGCTTATTGTAAGCATCAAATTTTAAAGTTAGCTGACGCAACCTAGTGGTTGAAGTACCACCAAATTGTACTTTGACAGCGTCTCAGACGGCCATGGCTGTGTGATTACTCTCAAAGCGCAACATTAGATCATTTCTCATGTAGCTCGACATCAGAATGTGAGAAACCCTATCCTTGCGCTTATAAGCTTGATATGCTTCCATATCTCACCTATGTTGGGTAATTTGTCCCATGTTTCTGCTCACATCGCCGTGTGATTTACCTCCAAAGATATTTTGTTCTTCCAAGAGGTACTAAATTTCCATTTAGGCAAACACGGTGAACTTTTTCCATTCAGTTTGTCTCCTTGGTTTAGGTCGGAAACTATGCTCCTAGTAGCAACCATTTCAACTAAAAAAAAAAAAAAAAAAAAGCACTGACTTAGCACAACTCGTAACCTAGTGACCCATTACATGTCGCAAAGTGCTAAATCAAACAATAAGAAACTAATTCTTGTAAGAGAAACAAAAAGTCATCATAATGATATTAATCAATCTCTCCAAACAAAAACTAGTTGGTATGGTTAAATTTAAACTTATGCTAATGATCTTATCTGGAAAGAGACACTCATTTCCAATCCTGACATCCCACAAAGTAATAATAGCAAATACATACACATATCTAAAGATAAAACTAAATGTATATTATTTCATGTGTACCAACAATCTGTGTCATATAAACATTTCATACATATTTCATTAATGGAAAGAAGATAAAATATATTTATACATGTATCTATGGCTTGCTAAAATTTTTCTAATGTTCCTTTCTAAATCATTCATTTCTTTGGTGATCTACCTGTTATCTTCTAGGAAATTCCCTTTCCATAAATGTCCCAAACATTTTCTTCATCTGTGGAAATATATTCATTGATTTGCTAGATCGCCTAATACTACCTTGTATTAAGTGTTTTGATTCTCCCTTTAATTTAGGGATAATCTTCTTGTACTTTAACTTGCTTGACTGTTCTACAAGCGCCTTTGCTTCATTTTCCCATGAATCAGGCAAGGAGTAGAGCAGTATCCATATTTGTTGTTCTACCGACAACTCATAATGCTCATGGAAGGTTTTATGAAAGTTCCATAACATATCATGCATAAAACCAATGTGTTATTCCAATGAATGATTTGGGTATTTCTTGTTTTGACCCAATCGCTCCAAAATGATCATCATTTGTTCTCCCATTACATTTAAAAAATGGAGAAATTTTTTCAGTATTGTAAGGGATCTCTATCTCTATCTACAATTGCTATTACATACATACTCCAATACCAAAGGAAATTCGGGTATTCTATTTCAACATGTCCTAATCACATGCTTAATAATACTTCAATATACATTTCTAATTCAAAAAAAATATCAAATGACCTCTTCATAGCTCTGGAAATGTGTTCATTGAATAGGAAATTTAAAAACAAAAATTTATAAAAAAATTCCATCGAAAATAGAGTCCGAATGAGGTCAAACGGTCTAATCAAAGTTTGGTCAACGACAGTCAAATGTATCATTCAAATTCAATTGACACATCATCTGACACGTCAGCATATGTGGTTAGGGGACTGCCACATCATCGTTTGACTGTCACGTATATAGTCAAGGGAGGGTAAAAAAGGTGCCACATTAGCATTTGACTGTCACGTATACAGTCAAACACCACATCATCAAGGGTTCAAGGTGGCTGCCACGTGGCATCCGCCATGTCATCCGGCTACAAGCAGTCGCCGACCACTTCGCTCGTCGCTACCGTAGGTGGTTACCACACTACCACCGAAAATTGTCCATTTTTCCGTAAAAACTTGAAAATTGTAATAAATCAACCAGAACTCCAAAAAATCCAAACAAAATACTCGTTGGAAAGCTCTCAATGAGATCTTTCCATCCATACTAAAATTTAAACCAAAAAAGGGCTTTAAGAGCCCTAGATTTATGTTCATTTTTCCTCTAAAAGAAACATATTTTCTTTTTCAGAGAACGTGAAGGACAAAGACAACCATAAATGGATCTGATACCATTGTTAGAACAACACAGCGGAAGGAGACTTACTTGTTGATCGCTTAACCCGATGTCTTCTTCAAGGATGATCCAATTATCAGAACTTGAACCAGAAATCCACAGTACAAACACCCCTCTAAACTCTTATCAACAATTTGTCTAAAGGATGTGATGGGGTTTGAAATAATAGGTGCGCAAGCTTAAGACGCAAGCCCAAAACGGGATTAAAAAACGGGCCAAGTTCTAGCAATAGGCCCTTGATAACATTCCCCAAATAACGGCCCGAAACAAGGGCCCAATTCACCACTTTAAAAGGCTGGTAATGTAATCAAAGAATTCATATTAAAGGAAAATACCCAATCTCCTCCAATTAGGAAAACATAATATTTCCTAATTATTGCCCATCAATTATCCCTTATTAATCGGTTAACAATAAGGAAAGAAAATCTCTCACCCAATGGGAGGAATATCGTATCATCATCCAATTAGAAAAGTCATCAATTATCCCTTATTAATTGGTTTACGATAAAGAAAGAAAATCTCCTACCTAGTAGGAGAAATATTGTATCATCCTCCAACAAGGAAACATACTATTCAGTGTCATCATCCAACTAGGAAACATACTATTCAGTATCATAATCCAATTAGGAAAGTTGTCATGATCATCCATTATAAATACCAGGCCACCCCATAAGTGAAAGGCAATGCCAGACATATGCACAAAAATTCATTCCCTGGGCAAATTGATATTCTCTTCCACATGAAAGAACTGACTTAGGCACGGAGAGGCAAACCGCAGCCCCGCCGATCCTTTGCTTATTTTTACGTAGGAGTCCAATCTAACTGGAGTCAATGGGATCGCCTAGCAAATCCAAAGACACTCAAGCCTAGTTTCGGTTGAAAAATCATCATCAGGATGAAATGGTGATAACTCAGAGATGACAAATATTGCTAATGTTTTTCGAGTCAAAAGAATCGAACCCAAAATTCAATACAGAAACCTTATTTATAGGTAATTGTTTGGTTCCATTTTAGAGAAGAATCATAACCCTTTTTAGGGTTGTCTCTGTTTGAGATGGGTCATGGGTTAGGTCAAGCCCCATGGATGACCCAACCCATAATCCAACAGACTAAAGTAAGTAAAAAAGTAATAACTTCACTAGTATTATCAAGACATATTATCGAGATATGATAATCCAACGTAGTGTGTAATGGAATCCAACATAGGCTACATCACATGTAGAATAGACACAAACATATATAACTATTAATACACACTCTAAACATCAAAGATAAGTCTTGCAAAAAGTTAAAATTTGGTCAATAGCTAAATAAACTAAAATACAACTTCAAGTTGATTCTTTCTACATTCCACGTTAGTAAAAAGTTACAAGCAAATTGTAGAACCTAGATGGTACAATCATCCAAAGGGTTCTTTGTTTTAGAGAGAGGTATTTAAGGCAAATGATACCTTTCTTAAAGGGAGGGTTCTTTTTTAGAGGAGGCTATCCAAAATAGGAGAAAGAGAGAGAGAGAACCAAGTGACAATCATCCAAAGGGTTTTTGTTTTAGAGAGAGGTATTTAAGGCAAATGATACCTTTCTTAGAGGGAGGGTTTTTTTTTTTAGAGGAGGCTATCCAAAATAGGGGAGAGAGAGAGAATGTATTGGGAGCAAGAAAAGTAGAGTTTTGGAGAGGAGGGGAGAAAAGAGAAAAGAAATGAGCAAAGAGAATAAGGGATAATAAGCTTTGGGGGAGAGCCTCATACGAGTAAACGCTTCAACGGTTTTCTACATCTCCATTATAGAAATTCAAGGTAAGTACTTTCCAATGTCTAAAAATTTTTTCTAGTGATTTTTGGCTTCTTATATTTGATTTTGGGATTTTATTTGAGTTAAAAAGCAATTTTGAAATGAGAAATATGTGTAAATTTTTAGGCATGTTTTGTTTTCACCCAAACCTGGACAATTCATGTGTTTATGTTAAATTAAATTAGTAAATGATTATTTTAGTTATTTTTCATATTTTTTCCTAATTATGTATATTTTGAAGTTGAAGTTTGACATATAAATCGTGTATATGTGTTCTGTATAGCTAATGCTATGTTTCCTTTTTTTTTTTAAGTTGTACCCATTGCAGTAGTTATACACTAGACCATGAATGAATCCGTTTAATTTAAAAATTTAACTTTGTATTTTTTGTCTTCAAATTTTATTTATTTTTATACATTTTAGACATCTTAAGTGACTTGTATTATTTTTTGTGTGATTTTATACAACCTGTAAGTTAGATCTAAAAATTCATTTTGTATGAGTAGCATGTTCTAGACCTTCATAGTTATTTATGTAAATTAAATTTTTTAAGCATTATTAATTATTTTTGACACTTATATGTAGAAACATAATTTTTCATTTTTGAATTTTTTTGATTAAATTCAACATATGAATATTTTTTTATGATTTATTTTTGGTGAGCTCAACACTGTTCGCTTCTTGAAAGTGTATCAAACTCTAATTTTATTACGTATGACCTAAATTTGATAGGTGAGAGATGTCAGATAAGTATAGGGTTTGTTGATAATAGTTTTATATATTTGACCATGAGAAAACCTTTTTTTTTTTTTCGTTCTTTGGAATGAAATATATGCTGTTTATAAAACATGTTTTGTAATTATTTTAAAATAGATAAAAAGGGAGTCCCAAGTTTGAGTATGGGACAATTTACTACTTTCAAATTAAAGTGTATTAAAAAAATTATTTTAACTTATTTTTTACATAAAATAAATAAAAAACAAAGTATTATATGTAAAAGTTATTTACTAGTGACTGACCACGTTGTTATAATATAGTAACTTGTTATAATTGAGACTCGAATTTGAGACATTTTCATTTCCTGAATGTTTGTCTTTTTAAATTTTAAACTCTCTACCAATTGAGTTAGGCATGTCAACATATTTAAAAAGTTAAAAATAAATTAAAACTATTTTAAATTTCCAAACACATTTTTTAATTTGATAAAATAGAATTCTTTTTTTTTTTTTTGAAAGCATAATAGAATTCTTTTAAATATATACTATTTTTTAGTACTTAGGAAAACAATTACCACATATGATGTGACTTTCTTAAAAAAAATCAAATACAACTTTAATTCTTATAAGTAGAAATTTTCTTAATTTTAGAAAACATTTTTCATTATTTTTATATTTGTTTTCTAAAAAAATATTTTTAAAATAATTCTATAAATAGGGAGGTAATATATATATATATATATATATATATATATATATATAATATGTTAAAACAAGAAAATAATAATGTGTAACAAGAAAGTAAAAGATGAAAAAGAAACGGTAAGCAGGGAAAAATCACGGGCAAAGAAGGAGAAATACACTATTATTATGATAAGTAGGGTACAAGGTTGAAGTATGATAACTATTAATATATAGGGCCTAAAACTCTAAAAACACATAATAAAGGAGCCTAAAAGCGTAAGGAATAATAATGGGATATGAGCCTTTAGTTAAGATCCCTTACTTGGTCTGGTGATATAGTACAAATATGCACAAATTGACAAGGGGTGGAACAAGGATTTGAGTTGAATAAGAGCTGTAGAGGACGATAATATCGATGAGACACAAACGAAGGTGTCAAGTTCTAATTACCACTCTGCAGATTGACAAGGATTCCAATTCCAAGTTCCAACTCAGGTTGCAGCCAAGGGGAGAGATCATGATAGCCATGGATTCAAGAATGTACAAGGCCGCAGCAGAAGGTAACATCCATGTCCTCCAGAACTACTCTGAAGCTGATCTTCAGAAACAGCTGAGCTCCAAAGAGAACTCCGTCCTCCATATTGCAGCCCAATTCGGTTCGCTTCTCTGTGTTAAATGGATTCTTGGATTTCCCTGGTGCTGTTCATCATCCCTACTACTACTACTGCAACGTCAAAATCTGAAAGGGGACACTCCTCTTCACCTTGCAGCAAGGGAAGGGCATTTACTGGTGGTAAGAGCTCTCATTGATGCTGAAAAACTACTACAGCTTCCCCCTGCACATATTGAAAGTGGGATTGTTATTAATGGAGAAGAAACAGAAAAGGCGATGTTGAGATTGACAAATAAAGAAGGAGACACAGCCTTGCATGAGGCAGTCCGGTATAATCACTGTGAGGTGGTCAAGTTCTTGATCATGGAAGATCCAGATTTCGGCTACGGCCAAAATATTTCCGGCGGGACTCCTCTTTACATGGCTGCGGAGCGAGGATTCCATAAATTGGTTGAAATAATCATAGACAACACTCGTACTTCCCCAGGTTACACTGGCTTCACCGGCAGAACTGCTTTACATGCTGCGGTACTTTACAATCACATAGGTAGAGTGATTTTGCCAATGAATTTTTTAATTTTTTTATTAATTATTTGGTTAAAAGACATCAATTTTTTTTAAATTTGTGAATCTAATATCTCTGGAAAAAGAACCTATTTTGAATAAAAATATTATTTTCTATTTCATGTATTTATTGTCTTTTTTTTTTTTTTTGTTGAAAACAATAAGGGCATTTTTATCAAAATCAGATAAAAAAATTGATGATGAGTCCAATTTCAAATTTTGGGTTTTTAAAAAGTCATTTAATGAAATCACCCTTATTTTATTTTATTTTTTAAGGCGTTTCTAGTAAAAAAAGTACTTTTGCCATGTCAATGTTTTTCTTTGATGTATGTGTTTTTTTTCAATATTTTAAAAACCGGATCGATGACTGAACCGGAAAAGTTACTCGGTTCACTGCTCATTATTCCGACTTGTGGTCGAACCGCGTTGAATCCAGTGATTTAATCAATATATTATTTATATTTTAAAATATATAATTAATAATATTTAAGATATTATTTATTACTTTTTTATATAAATAAAGTATTTTAAAATTTATTTTTAAAAATAATATGTATAATGTTTAAATATGAAAACATATTAAGAATTGAATAAACTTATTTATATAAATATATAAATTTATTAATATCTAAAATAATCACAATGACAGCAAAGTGGAAGAGTGGTTCCTTTGTAACTTCCCCTTCTAATCCATAAACTTGCAGTATTTAATTGAATTTTTTTTTAGTTACAAGTCTTCTAACTCTACAATTCTTATCCGATTCGATCAAAAAATGGTTTTTTGCATTGAACCGGACCGGTTGTATCAAAACGATGTCGTTTTAACTTGAAAAACAAAAAAAAATAAAATTAAGAGAACCGGCCGGTTCGACAACCGGTTCGACCGTCGGTTCATCCGATTCTTATCCGATTCGATCAAAAAATGGTTTTTTGCATTGAACCGAACCGGTTTTATGGCCGGTCGACGGTCCGACCGGTCGGATCGGCCGGTCCGATCCGGTTTTCAAAACATTGGTTTTTTAGTAGAAGAATTTTCTCTAGAAATGAAAATGATACTAGACCCAATTAAAGTGGGAGTTGATAGTATTTTCTTATAAGTAATTTTCAGGATGATACGAAGACCACTGTAAGTAATTTTTTAAAATTATCCTTTAAATGCCATTGAGGCTATAGGTTTAAGGGGACTCAAGCTTGAGTCCCTATGACAACATAAGATGACAAATGATGCTATGCAAAGTGATCAACAGATATAAAAGAAAAATTATTCTTTAAATCTTATCAAAGATATCTTTTTATTTTCCAAAATATATATCTTTTAGATTAAAAGTGTGTTTTCAAATTATGGTTAAACTAGAGTCAAAAGGGGTGTTTGTTTTTTTGGTAGAATAGTAATTAAATATTTGAATATTTTCTATTTTAATAAAATATATAAATCAACAAGTTACTTTTAATTGGCCCTTGAGACATAACTCAAATGGTAAAGGGATGAAATGGACATATGAGAAAATCAAGATCGAATCTCTCTCTAAGAATAGAGTACTATATCATAATATGTAAAAGTGAATAGAAGTAAAAAAAAGTTACTTTTAATTGAATAAAAAAATATAATATTACAATAATGTTTTATTCAAAAAAAAACAAACACAACCACTATATCCATAAAATTTTATTACTTCTTTTGTTTAATCATGCTAGATGGAATGCTTAAACCTAGCTAGAATAGATCATTAAAGTTTAGTATTCATTCATTCACTTATGAATTAATGAATTTCACCTGATCAGAAATGACAAAGAAGATATTAGAATGGAAGCCAGAACTGACCAAAGAAGTGGACGAATATGGATGGTCTCCTCTTCACTATGCTGCATACAAAGGGTGCAACAAAACAATAATAAGGGAATTGTTAGACAAGTCAGATAAGTCAATAGTACCGTATTTGAAGATCAAAGATGGCAACTTGACAGCCCTTCATATGGCAGCAAGAGAGGGGCATATGAAGATAGTAAATATACTTGCATCACACTCCCCAGACTGTTGTGAGCAGGTTGATGATAAGGGAAACAATGTTTTCCATTTTGCCATGAAGAAAAAGGGAGCACTTTTCTCTGGTGATCTCTTAAAGAATAGGTGGTTGAGAGTTATTGGACTTATAAATGAGAAAGATGGTGAAGGAGATACTCCCTTGCACCTCCTCGCGACCTCCCAATTCAATGATCCGATTTTTGTTTCCGACGATAAAGTGGACAAAATGGCCTTCAATAATCGGAGATTCACATATTTGGACATATTTTCAATGGCCTGGAACATGCGCGGATGCGAGGTACGCACTGATCTCTTTCTTTGGCTATATTAATTGATCAATTAATTTGCTTTATTTATCTTTTTTTTTTATCTAACATATTTTAAAATAGGCTGGAAAAAGATTTTCATTTCTCAAATATAATTAAAAATATAGAAAAGATTTGCCAAACAGTGAGTGATTTTTATGAATTTTACTTCAACATACAAAATAAAAACTAGAATATTCGGGTCCAAAAATTAAAGTGTTTTCAAATTAATATTATACCTAAAATCAAACTTCTAGCAAGAATGAAAAGTAGGTTCCTAGTTCCATAGTTACTTAGAACCTGAAAGAATAATACAACAATAAATGAAGAACATAATAAACTATAGGATGTGAAAATTGCTATATTTTACTAAACAAAATTGAAATGACACAGTACTCAAGAAATTTTTTTTTTCCTTTTTTAAAAGAATAAAAAGTAAAAAAACTTGCTTAAGTACTAGAAATTTGAAATAAGAACATGATTGCTAAAATTCTAGAATACTAGAATTTGTTGGAGTGTTAAATTGTTCTGTTGATTCTTTATTGTTCTTTCTTTTATAGCAGTCATCTCTCAACTAATATCCATGTTCGCCGTTTTTGAGACTTGCTCCCTAATTTTCGCAATTTTTTTCCACTTCCCCATTTCCTCTCACTGTCCACTTACTGGTCCCACTTTCTTTTGACTTCATCTCCAGAAAAATCCCAATATCTTAATTTCATGGGGCTTTTAAAAATTTAATTTCATAAAAATGGGTTTGAAGCTTCTTAATTTGGCTTCACAAAAATGGGCCTAGGCAAAAATTAATACATTTTAGATTTCAGACTTTATGATATGAAAAATCAATTTCCAAACAAGCTAAGGATATTATTTTATTTTTAGAAATATTTGCCTAAAAGACATCAAATAATCCTATATTTATTAATCTAAAATTCCTCATTTTTTCTTAAAAATAATCCATTTTATACAAAAAAAAAAAAATCATTTTCTATTTTATGTATTTATATTATTTCTTAAAAGAATGTGTTGTTTTTGTAAGAAAATAAAAACATTTTTGTCAAAATCAAGCCAAAAATGGATGAAGGGCCAAATTTCTAAAATTAGGTTTTTAAAATATCTTTTATTCACTGGGATGGATCCTGAGTCTCATTGAAACTAGAGTGCTTAATGGTAAAAAAAAAGGTCTTTTAATCAAATTATAAATTATGGGATCTCAGGACCTATCACTACGAGTATTTTATGGAATTGGGGCGGCTAATATGGGACCCAAGAGGTGGCAAGAGGTTACAAAGGAAGGCAATGGGGATGGTATAAAAAAAAGCAGCCAAGGCGATGGAGGAAACAGCAACAGCAACAGCAACAAATTAGGCATCTCCAAGTTGAGGGATAGAACAGATGAAAACCATTTAATAGTGGCGGCACTAATAGCAACAGTAACTTTTGCAGCAGGTTTCACCCTGCCAGGCGGTTATAATCAGACCAATGGAATGGCAATCCTGTCACAAAAAGCAGCCTTCAGAGCATTTGTGGTGATGGATACCATAGCAATAGTGCTCTCCATCTCTGCCGTCTGCAATTATTTTTTCATGTCATTGCATATGAATAATTTCTGCCTTGGCCTCCACAGATTCACAGGCATGTTCCTCACCATGTTTGCTATGGTAGCAATGGTTGTTGCTTTCATGACTGGCTTGTTTTCTGTGCTCCCACACTCCTCATACCTTCCGATTCTCGTTTGCATCATCTGTTGCTCCTTTTTCATCTTCTTTTGTATTTCATGTCATCTACTTTTTCGAATGTATAAAGTGAGGATTTACCTCACCAATCATGGAATTAGATTCGTCTTCTCTTTCTAGAAGTTTAATAATTAATTCTGTAGAAGAACCTACTTAGAGGCTTTTATTTTTCATATTTCAAGACTTTAGTTAAAATTTGTGTTGTATTCTGTTGTGTTCTATTTTGGTCATGTGACTTACATACTTGTATTCCTTGGTTATTAATAAAGTTTTCCCTTCAGTTTTGGGCAAGAAAAATAATTGCTTAGTTCTGAAGAGTTCTCTGTTTCAAAGAAATCTTCTCATGTTATAAAGCTTGTAATTGATTTCTATATGGTATCGAGCTTATCGATTAGGGTCACTCATGGCGCGCAACAATGGCGTGTTCCCTAAGTGTGCGTACGAACTGTTTGCTACCTCCCTTTCCTTTGCCCTAACCACTCGTCTTGATTGATTGAATTTTCTGGCATGGAAATCGCAAGTTCTCCTAGCCGTAATTGGCCATGGTTTGGAATCTTTCCTCTTTTCCCTTAATTCCCCCCTCAAAAGCTTGTCTCTGTTGCCCTAAATCTAATTACACGATTTGGCATCGCAAAGATTAACTTCTACTCAGTTGGTTGCACTCCTCTATGTCCGATCCGATCCTTGCTGCCATGGCTACTCACACTTCCTCTACAACTCTGTGGCAAGCTTTAGAACGACGATTTTCCAGTTAGTCCCGTTCTCGTCTGCTTCAGATCAAGTCTCGACTATAATGTTCTTCCAAGAACAACACCTCGATTTCTGACTATTGCAACCAGATCAAGAATCTGGCTGATCAACTGGCCATTGTTGGGGATCCTCTTTCAAATTCTGATTTGGTTTTGTATCTCCTTCATGGTCTCGCCCGGAATGCATGATTCCCGTGGCCACCTCATCACTTCTCGCTCGGGACCGCTATTGTTTGATGAGGTTCAATCCTTGTTGATGACACATGAGAGTCGCCTTGAACGTCATCTGGCCATCTTTGATTTATCCATGAAGCTTCAGGCAAATCTTGCTTTCCACCCTAATTCAAGGCCATTATTCCCCTCCCGTAATTTTGGTTTCTCTGGATCTTCAATATGCGGTTCTGCCAACAACTTCTCTAGGTAGTTCGGTTCCTTGAGGGGAAGTTTGTGTGCGTGGTAATCCTACGATGAAGGCGATATGTCAGTATGTGCAGTGTTGGTCCTTGAATGCAATTTGCCATTATTGTTTTCATAGATCTTTTCAAACTCCAACTTCGCCACCTGCTGCGTATTTTTGTGATCTAGATGGCTCTGTTGTTGACTATGAACCCTCGGCTTTTATGGTTGATACTTGTCCAGATTTTGTGGTGTCCGAACCTGCTGTTTAGTATGCTGATACAGGTGCCTTACATCATATTGTCTCCAATACTGAAGCCATATTTGATGCTCATCCCTATTCTGGTACTAATGCTCTCATGGTTGTGATAGTAAAAACTTTCTATTCATAATATTGGTTCCTCTGTTCTTTCCACATCAAATCATCCTTTAAGACTCAAGACTGTTTTGCAAGTGCCTACTCTACATAAGAACTTAATCAGTGTTTCTCAATTAACTAAGGATAATATTGTCTTCATGGAGTTTCATCCTTCTTGTTGTTCTGTTAAGGATAAGATGACAGGCAGGGTGATACGCAAGGGCATTCTTAAGGATGGCTTATATCTCTTGCAGTCTTGTGATCCCTCCAACAACCTGGTGCTACTACAATACCAATTAACCTCCAAGCAGTTCTTACACAATTCTGCTTCTGATGTTCAATCCTTCTCCAATTTCGATTCAAATAATGTTGTATCTTTCACTTCTAAATGTGCTCCTTTTACAAACTCTTTGTGTACTTCAGAAAGTGTCAAAACAATGCTCAATTCTAAATGTTCTTCTACTTCAGCAAGTCCTTATGTTTCTTATGCTTTGACAACCTCTGCAAATTTATTTTTGAATGACATTAATATTTGGCATCTCAAATTGGGACATCCAAATTCAAGGGTTTTACATTTTGTGCTTAGTCAACTTGGAGTGTCTTGTTCAGCCAAGAATCTCCTCTTTTGTGAAGCCTGTGTTTTTGGAAAAAGTCACTTGCATCCGTTTCCTTTGTCCATTGCCCATGCTTATGCTCCCCTTGAATTGATTCATATTGACTTGTGGGGTCCCTCTCATGAACCTTCCAAAGATGGGTTCAGATATTACATTCACTTCATTGATGATTTCAGCCGTTATACTTGGATTAATCCTTTAAAAACTAAGGATCAAGCCTTTAGTGTTTTTCTTCAATTTAAAACTATGGTTGAGCTTCAACTTAGAGCTTCTATTAAAAAGATTCAATCAGATTGGGGTGGTGAATACCATTCTTTTGTTGGTTTTCTTCATCAAAATGGTATTCTTTTTCAACATCCATGCCCTCACACTCATCAACAGAATGGTTGGGCAGAGCGAATGTAATACCTCAAATTATACCCTGACAGTTTTATAACATGTTGAGGGTGCTAAAAATAAAATAAGCATAACCCGGAATTAATCTAAGGGTCAAGGGTAAATAAGTAATTTACCAACTAAGGACTCAAATGTCATAAGATCGTAAGACTATATGCCCAATTAGAATATGTGAGAAAAGAATGTGTAAATAAAAGGGAATAGGAGGACTTAAATGCAAAAATGGGTAATAAATCACAAAACCCATTTGCCAAACATGGCCTTAGCCATGTAAGTGGATAAGTCCACATTTGGTCTTGCAATTTGGGCAATTATCCCATTTGAGCTAGGTCACGTTTGAGAGAGAAAGAGGAGAAGAGAAGAAGAAGAAGAAGAAGAGGAAGAAGAAGGAGAAGCCTTTAAGGTATGGATATTAGTTTGAATCCTTGTCTATGTAAGGATTTGTATGGATATTTGATGGAATTGTGTTTAGGTTTGGGTTTTCCTATTTGTTGGTTAGAATTATCCTGCACTCAACAATGAAGTTGATTGGTTTAGTTCAATTTTGGGGGTTGCTCTAAGTTTTTATATGGTTGTTTGGTTTGGTTGTGGTCCTCAATAGAGGAAAAATTTGTATAGAGAAAATATTTAGGTTTAAGGGAGATCTTTGTCCGTTTTTTTAAACCCATGATTTTTTTTTGGCCATAACTTGGCCATCACTCATCCAAATTGAGTGATTCAAAATTATGGGTAAACTAGACTTCTAGGAGAACAAATCTCATTGAAATAGGTGTATGCAAATTTGGACCCCCTTGCACCTAGAAATTCATCAAAGGGGAGCTAGGTTGCATGACATAGTTGGTTCTGTTTTGGTTCTGTTTTGACATTAGAGTGGTCCTGATTGTTTAGGCCATAAGTTGAGTTTCACTCATCCAATTTGAGTGATTCAAAATTATGGTACAATGATAATAGCGCCTTTGGGCCCTTATAGTTCATTGTCTCGTACAATGATAACAACGCCTTTGGGCCCCCATAGGTCATTGTCTCGTACAATGATAACAACACCTTCGAGTCCTTATAGTTTCCCGTATCCACTTCTAAGGTATATGCGGGCGTAGAAAGCGTAAAAACGAATGTGAGAATATGCAAATGATTTGAATATGATAAATGACATGATATGAAGAATAATATGAAGCATGCCTAGCATGTGATGACAAGTACACTATGACAAAAACAAGAAGCAAAGTGTAAAATGACACTAAATGTATATGAAAGATGATAAGAAATGAAACATGATATGATAAGTAAGTATGAGATATGTATAAGCATTTGTGGACCCTACTCGATCCATGGGCCGGCGCGACTCGCTATTAATAGAAAAAAGTGAGTTGATTTTCGAGCTTTGAAAAATTCGTCCCCAATGAGGAACGGTTTTGTTTGGAGTCGCCACTTACTTTTTATTTTTATTTATTCCAGGGAAAATCAAGTAAGAACAAAAAACCCCTCATTGACTCCAGTCAGGAAAAAGCGATCCACGAAAACTAGATTTCTGGGTTCGGGGATCAGGTTACCTATTGGGAAGGTACCTCATGCGAGGTATACCCCTCCCAAGCCCGAGAACTCACATTCTCTACAAATGAATTGGGTACATAGGAGCATATGGGTCAAAGTTCAATCGATCACTCAGGCTAAATAGATGACCCGAATCACACACTCGCAACCTACCATATTATCTAACATGCATAAACACTCGACCAAATGAAACCAATGGAGTGCGTGCACATGTTACAGCGTGTTGCATAAGAGGTTAGCCAACAAGCTTAAATGCACCACAAATATCAAAGTCCAAACACCATGTACGCATATAAATGCAAATACCAAAGCCCAAGCACGTACCTATGGTCCCTAGCCATGCGTTACAGATATGGTTAGTTAATAAACACAAACACACAACATGCATCCATGATCAAGTAACCAAAGTTCATGTTCAAAATGGAAGTGAATGGAAAATGAGGGGATTTAGATGTTTTGTTTCTTTCCACACTTTCTCAAATGACAATTCACTAACCACGATCAAACTCACCTAACCCCAGTGTATCAGTTCATGAGATTACATCTGTTCAAGTTAGGCTCATATTTAGACCCCGAATATGGCTGAATGCATTAGTGCAAACGGGCTTGAGCCTCAAGGGATTTAGGCTTGAAAAAGTGCTAAAATAGGGGGGCTGCCCATAAGTTGTCCTGCACAACCAGTTGAACCGGTTCAACCGGTTGATACAAATTCTCAAATTTCAGAATAATATTCTTTAATGAATAAGGAATCTAACAAAACAAACGATGCATGATTCTGAGCTCGGATGAGTGATACTTAGGAGTGAAACAAGCGAGATGCCTAAGCACTTTATCTACGAAAAATGAACCTAATGAATTGGTTGATCTAGTTCCCCAACTGGCTCAGCCGGTTTAGAACAAATCTCAATTTTTTTCAAAACATTCCTCACAGAGTTAGGAACCCAAAAAAAGAAATGGTGTACGATCAAACTCCGGATGAGTGAGAACCGATCCAAACAAGGCAAAGTAACCTAACTACTATTCCTGAAAACATAACCTAATGAACCAGTTGATTCGGTTCCCCAACTGGTTGAGACGATTGAGAACAGTTCTCAAAATTTTTCAAAACATTCCTTAAAGAGTAAGGAATCCAAAAAAATAAACAGTGTACAATTCCGACTCCGAATGAGTGAGAATTGATCTAAACAATGCCTAGTGCCCGAACTGTTGTTCTTGAAAACATAACCTAATGAACCGAGTGATCCGGTTTCCCAATAGGTTGAGCTGGTTGAGAACAGTTTTCAAAAATTTTCAAAACATTTCTTATAGAGTAAGGAATCTAACAAAACAAACGGTGTATAATTCCGACTCCAAATGAGTGAGAACTGACCAAAACAATGCCTAATGCCTTAACTGTTGTTCTTGAAAACATAACCTAATGAATCGGCTAATCCAGTTTCCCAACCGGTTGAGCCGATTGATAACAGTTCTCAAAATTTTTCAAAAATTTATTATAGATTAAGGAATCCAACAAAATAAACAGTGTACAATTCTGACTCCAAATGAGTGAGAACTGACCTAAACAATGCCTAATGCCCTAACTGCTATTCTTGAAAACATAACCTAATGAACCGGCTGATCCGGTTTTCCAACTTGTTGATCCGGTTGAGAAAAGTTCTCAAAATTTGTCAGAACATTCCTTATAGAGCAAGGAATCTAACAAAACAAACGGTGTACAATTCCAACTCCGAATGTGTGAGAAATGACCCAAACAATGCCTAATGCCCTAAAACTAGGCTGCAAACATCTAAGGCAAAGACAAGCGCAAAAGAAACGGAAGAAGCACACAACGTTCATACCTGTAGGATTCACGGCTACTCCCCCTTTGTCTTCCTTCTTTTCTTCCTCCATAACCTGGTATCCACTCCCTCAAAACTTTAGGAAATCCCCCTTCAAAATGAGAGAGAGCACTCTCACTCGAATCTCTTTTTTTTTCCCCTCTTTTTTTCTCCTCCTCCCTTTTTTCTTCCTCTCCTCTATCCCCTTCCTTTTTTACGTTTTTTTTTCTTGTCTTTTTTTCTTCATAAACATCTGAGCTTACTCCATTTTGCACACCTTCAGTCCCGGGAACTCCTCCAATCAGTCTTGGACTTTGACTCCACTAAACACTCCCTCACATTCACAAGGTCAAAAGCTAGCCACATTTATCCCTTTGCTTAACCACCAAGAATCCAAATGGACTCAAGGTGGGTTGGAAGCAACCCAAAAAATGGCCCACAACTGGGCCCAAACCATGCTTAGGATTGATCTAGAGCTTATGGGCCCGAACCAAGTAGGATTTGGGCTCTAAAATCACCAAAATCAGTGCTCTATACAAGCTGGCACAATGATCTGGATGAACCAGTTCTCAACTGCTCAAGCCGGCTGAGAAATTTTTTTAAAATTTGATAGAATGTTCCTTGAAGAGTAAGGAATCCAACAAAAGAAACGGTGCATGATTTCAAGTTCGGATGAGGGAGATATGATCAAAACAAGCCCAAGTGCTCTGAATTCGACATACTCCAATAAACTGCGATTGAGTTAAAACCTCGAGGGCCCCACTTTGCTTCCTATGGCGTAGTCTTAGATAACTAAAAAAAAGAAGCCACGATGACACTCAGTGACTACATCTGCGCTCAATGGGCCACATACAGAAGCCCACCCAGGGCTCGAATCGACTAAGTCTAAAAGGGCCCTAATGGTGCTATATGAGAACGATGGGTGAGTGCGACACCCATAGGATAAATGCAAGTATTGAGGGACAAAATTGAGGGTCTACAGCATGTGTAAATGATATGTATGAAATATGTATAAGCATGTGTATAAGTATATGATATGTTAAATGCGCATGCATGTGTCTAAAGTGTGATGATCCTTATTAAGGGTCGTCCACGAGTATTATTCTCACTAAGCTATAAACATGCAGATTATTTCATCTGTGGAGTGCACGAAGAAATAGAAGTGGGACAATCCACATCAGCAATCAAAGTCAATGCAACACTAGGTGCCCATTGAAGACCTTTTTAGTCTATTTTGTATATGTCTTTGTTTTTGTAAACAATGTAAAGTTTGTATATGTTGAACACTCCCATTTATGGAGTTTGAATATATTTTGTAATCCGCTGCTACAAAATATATTTCTAGTTAAATGTTTAACAATATATGAATGAACAAGTTTATAGTAAACAAGGAAAAAAAAAAAAGACACCCTTGCCTAAAACCAGGTGTCGGGTTGGGGGTGTCACAGCGAAAACACCGTCACTTTACTGAAATGGGTATTGCTCTACTTGCTCAAGCTGGTTTGCCTTTTGAATTTTGGTGGCATGATTTTCATACTATTGTTTTCCTTATAAATAGACTATCATCCTCTATTCTTGGTGATCTATCTCCTTTTGAGAAACTTTTCTCCAAAAGGCCTTATTATCTCTTTCTTCAGCCTTTTGGATGTGCTTGCTCTTCTCCCTTATCTCTCACACAAGTTGAATTTTCGGTTTGAAAAGTGTGTGTTTATTGGTTATTCTTTTGCTCACAAAGGCTATTTGTGCTTAAATCCTGTTGGGTGTATTTTTATTTTGAGGAATGTCATTTTTCATCCTTTGGATTTTCCTTCCACTTCCAAATCTGTTTCCTCTTCCTCCACCTCACAACCTTCTTCCTTGCCTTCTATCACAACCACTTTCCTCTGCATCTACTAGGACTCTCCCTCCTTTGTTTACTCCTCCTCCTTAATTGTCCCGACTACCTCATATACAAGTCCCTGCACATCTCTATTTTGCTCCACGCATCCAATTCCTCTCCATCCTCTAACATTCATCCCATGATAACTGCCATGCTAAGGCAGGTATTTTTTAAACAGAAGGCCTATCTGACCTGGCATCTTCTACCTGTTATACCCCTTCCTTGTGAGCTAAAAAGCGCATTTGTCAAGATCCCATTTGGCTTCGGTCTGTGCGGTGAATTTGATGCCTTGCAAAAAACAAATACATGGACTTTGGTTCCTTTTGACTCACACATGACTGTTGTTACCAACAAATGGGTCTTTTAGGTTAAGCTGAAAGTTGATGGGTCTCTTGATAATTGTAAAATTCGATTGGTTGCCAAAGGTTTTTTGCAAACACAAGCTATAGATTACTCTTAAACATTCATTCCAGTTATAAAGCCTGTCACTGTTAGGCTAGTTTTCTCTCTTACTCTTTCTCATGCTTGGTCAATCAAGCAATTGGATGTTAGCAATGCCTTTCTCAATGGTGATCTTTATGAGGTTGTATACATGGCACAACCAGAGGGCTTTGTCAATCCAAGCTTTCCTACTCATGTTTGTAAGCTTCATAAAGCCCTTTATGGCCTTAAGTAGGCTCCAAGGGCTTGGAATGATAAACTTTGGATTACTTTACTGAAATGGGGTTTTGTTAATGCAAAGATTGACACCTCTTTGTTCCATTCACAGTGGTGACTCTTTGCGCTTTTGTGTGGTCTATGTAGATGATATTTTGGTCACTGGTCCCAATTAGCTTCTTATTTCTCAGCTCATTTCTGACCTTAATGTTGTTTTTGCACTAAGAGATTTGGGTGATGTTCATTATTTCCTTGGCATTTAGGTTCATAGTATAACTACTGCTCTTCATCTTACTCAATCTAAATATATCACTGATATGCTCTTCAAAACAAATATGGATGAGGCTAAACCTTCCAAATCTCCTGCCAGGGTATTACCTAAACGTGCTCTTATTGATAGTGCACCCTTTGAAGATATCTCCCTCTATCGGAGTACCATTTGAGCACTCCAATATCTTACTCTCACTAGACCGGATGTCAATTTTATTATCAATCGCCTCAACCAATTTATGCATGCCCCCACTCTGTTTCATTGGCAGGCTTGTAAGCATCTTCTTCGCTACTTAAAGGGTACTCTCACTCATGGTTTGGTACTTTCTCTTTCTGTGCACTTGAGTTTGGAAGCATACTCCGATGCTAATTGGGCAAGTTGTCCTATTCAAGAAGGTCTACTAGTGGTTATGTTGTTTACCTTGGAGGGAATCTTATTTCTTGGTCTTCTAAGAAGCAACGGGTAGTTTCCAAGTCTAGTTCGAAGAGTGTGTTATGCTCTCTTGCCCTTGCCTCTGCTGAGCTTATCTGGCTTCGGTATCTACTCAGTGAACTTCAAGTTTCCTTACCTCACTGCCTTATTCTTTGGGTTGATAATCAGAGTGTTGCTGCTATGGCTTGTAACCCGGTCTTTCATGCTCGTTCCAAACACATAGAAATTGATTATCACTTTGTGTGTAAAACCCGAGAAAATTCAAATTTTCTGAAAAAGGGCAAAATGGTAATTTTGATCAAAATCTGGAATTTTTCTAGATCTCGGATGATGAAACGGACTTCACCATTGGAACGTCTCACTAAATCTAGCTACCATCGAGATTTCGTCGAGATTCGAGGCGGTCGAGATTTCACGTTTTCGAGGGCAGAAGTATTGGCGTGACATGTTGCGGAGTGTTAGTGGCTGCGTTGCTTAGTACGTGTCAATCTGTGAGCAAGTCAAACAATGAGAGCTCAAGTGGGACCCATGTGGACATGTGGCAACCCATGAGTGGAAAGAAATCCACTATTAAGGATAAAGTGGATAAGGGTAATCCTAAGGGCCAATAAGGATTGGACATGTGGCATGAGAGGACAAGTTCTCTTGACCCCATCTTGACCAAATTGGTTGGGAGAAGAGAAGGAGAGAGGGAGAACAGCGTAGGAAGAAGAAGGAAGAAGAAGAGAGTTTTAGAGAGAGAAGCTCTCACTTCTCTCTAGATTTCCCGACGATTAGACCGGCGGTTTCCGACGGAGCAAGAGGAAAAGAGCTTCCTCGCGACAAGAGCTACAAGTAGAGACCGGAAACAAGGAGTTTTGAAAAACTCCAGGAGGTAGAGGTCTTCTTCTACTTGGATATTATTTGTTTAAAAAGCCATGAAAATGGTTTTGGGTGTTGTGAGGTCGAAAATGGCCATGGATTCCGGTTCCAAGAAGTGGAACCGATGCTTGATGAGGGGGTCATCCTTGGACAGCCCATGGACTAGTTTGGGACTGTTAAAAACAGTCCTGATTTGCTTGTTGGACCGAAATTGTCCATGTGAATTTGCTTGAATTGAATGGCTTGAAATGTGTATGGAAAATGATATGTTAATGCATGCTAATTGATGTGTTAACATGATTGTTTGAATTATATTAAATATAATTGTGTATGAGTCATTGGAATTGGATTTATGAATTGGCATCATTGTATTCATGTGCACGATGACATCGCGTCGAGTCTAGTGTGGGTGCACGGTATGGTTGTTCACCACCCTTGGTGAATGTGGGTTGAGTTTGTCTTTGGGACTACATCCAATAAAGACTCATAGTTCAAATCATAAAATGAAAAGTAATTAATGTGTGTTGGGCGAAGCAAGAAGGGGGCCGTTAATCCCCTTAGGTGAAAAGCCTGGAACTTGGGTGTAACAGACTCGCGGTATCGTCCGAAAATTTTTTGTATGGGTGTAAGAGACCCGTGGTATCGTCCAAAAAATTCTGTTTGGGTGTAAGAGACCTGAGGTGTAAGCCGAAATTTCTGTTGCCTAAAGAAAACGCACAACCATGTTTATCACTTAGACTTAGAGTTGAGTGATAGGAGTCGGGATTGACTCGAGATTGGTTACCTATTGTCAAATTGCATTGGGTGTTGGTGAACTGACAAAGGCTCACCGATATATGGGTGTCATTGGTATTACAGTGGCCGGTGCCACACTTGGCATAGGCATGTATGAAGTCGGTGAGTGACTCGGGAGTATGGGCATGGAAACATTTCGGCATGGTAACAAATCATTCACATGAATTGTAAATTGTATGGAATGTGGATGTTGTGATGTGCCATTGCATATGCATTTTAGGTGGGGAGTAGCCCTCGTAGGAGAATTCAACTACTGGGCATTGCTCACCCCGTAGTGGGATCCCCCTTTTAGGTACAGGGAGTATTTAGGAATACGGCGCTCACTAGATACCGCTTTTGAGAAGAAAGCCGACATGTGGCTTTGATTATATATTTTTGTAAAACATGTATGAAGCATTATGATCGATGCATGTTTGTATAGGAGTGTAATTAACTCTTGAAACTATTGTAATATAATTGGTTATATTTTGGTGAGTATGGATGTATGGGCCCGACGTGGCCATTTTTACTTATGTCTGAGTCTCGGGTAGAGAGACACTCGTTTTATAGCATTGAGACATTCAATGGCTACCTGTATTCCGTGAGTTGACAGATTGTCAACGAACCCCCGGGTTTGGGGTGTCACATTGTGCGGGAACAACTTGTTGCTGGCACTCTTGATGTGCGTTATGTTCCTGCTCTAGATTAGGTCATTGATGTTCTTACAAAAGTTGTTCCAACTAATCATTTTCTTTATCTTAAAGACAAGCTTCATGCCTTTCCTTCGCCATTTCGCTTGCAAGGGGCTGTAGAAGAACCTACTTAGAGGCTTTTATTTTTCATATTTCAAGACTTTAGTTAAAATTTCTGTTGTATTCTGCTGTGTTTTGTTTTGGTCACGTGACTTACATACTTGTATTCCTTGATTATTAATAAAGTTTTCCCTTCGGTTCTGGGCAAGAAAAATAATTACTTAGTTATGAAGAGTTCTCTGTTTCAAAGAAATCTTCTCACATTCTAAAGCTTGTAATTGATTTCTATAAATTCTTGCTTTATTTTATTTTATTTTTGCTTGATAATGTCATTCACAATGCTTTATTAATTTGTATTGAGAAAATTAACCTTGTAATCATGTCTAGAGTCGATGAGTACCCATCATGTGAAACAAGGGAGGGGCATACGAAGATAGTAGATATGCTGGTATCACACTCTCAGTTATTTGTGAGCAGTTGATGATAAGAAACAATGGGGATATTGGTTTCTCTTGAATTTGAAAAGCTGATATTTTTTATTATAGAAAAAAACAAGAAAATAAGAAAACAATAAAAGCGAGCACAGTTCTATTTTTGTTTTGAAAAACACATAAAACACTAAATTCAAATAATGAGAATAATGTTATTGGTGTTTTCAAAAATAGGAACCCAACATGTCCAATTCAACATTTCCATCTCTTCTAGTCTCTTAGCTTTCATTTGGAACTTGAAAAGTATTAAGAAAAGAAAATAGAGAGGAAAAATGGAAGAAAAGAAAATTGGGAAAAGTAGGCTTCAAGACGTGAATGTATTAGTAATTCATTAGTTATGGTAGTACATTTATTGATCTACAATTATTTCTTTTCCTAGTAACCTGAACCACTTAAATTCAATTCTTCATGATTTGTATACAATAATTTTCAAATTGATAACTTGATGTCTACTTTTCCTAAGAAAATTTGGAGGAAAATAAAAAATAGGTTTAAACTTAATAAATTAATTCTATATGTTTATTCAGACCCATTTTATTTATTTTTCTCTATTATATAGGTAAATTTAGAAATATGTAAAAAATTTGAGAGATGTTGGTTATTGTTTACACCAAAATTAAAATTTGGTCTGATCAGTATTGGGTTAGGCCTAAGGCCAAGCCCATGAATAAAAGTCCAGATAAAGGGGCTCAGATCCATTTGAACAAGTCCATAGGAAAAGTCCAAGGGTATTTTTGAAATTTTTGGTAGTTAAACAAAGCTTTATCTGGTAGAGAGGTAAGGCAGTTATTTGCAGACTTGGAATTTCCTTGAAGAACAAATCTCTCTAAAGGAGACGTGGATAAATTCTTGAAGAACAAACTTTCTTAATGGAAGACATGGACAATATCTTCAGGAAGTGGGAAGAGTGGAGAAAATTGAGACTTGGGTAGTCTATAAAAGGGAGAAGGAATCAATCAATCAACCAATCAACAAATTAATTGACTCAGTAATGTCAATTTACTTAAGCAAATCCTAACTTTTCAATCAGTTTTCATCAATTTCAACATTCTATTTCCTAGTTTTAGCTAAGTTTCTATCAATTTTCCAACACAATGTTATTTCATTTCTTCATAGTGAAATCCAATATTTTCTTTAGCAACTCCAATATTCTATTTCCAAGTTCTATTCAAGTTTTTGTCAATTTTCCAGCACAATTTTATTTCATTCATTCATAATGAAATCCAATGTTTACTTCAACAATTCAAGCATTTTATTTCGAAGTTTATTCAAGTCTATCAATTTTTCAACATTGTGTTATTTCATTCCTTCCTAAGGAAATATAATATTTTCTTCAGCATTTTATTCTTGCAATATTTTCATTCGTACGACACTTTCTACTTTGATTTTGGGGAAATGTCAATGGAACCAAGAAGCCTATATAGTCTGATTAAAAGTTTGATCTTACGAGTCATTTTAGTTTGGAAACACTTTAATTTCTTAACTCGTCTGCACACTTGTATTTTGTATGTTAATGTGAAATTCAAAAATCACCACAATAGTTATATTTGATTTATTTAAAAATAACTATAAAAGAAAAATATTATTTAAATCATTTAAGTTTTATATACTCATTGATCAAATATAATATTTAAAATGGTTAAAAATAGAATTATATCATTAAAAAATAATACCTCAATGAGAAAAATAAGACCATCTGTCAAAAAAATGCATGGACAACTAATTATTTTTAAACACTTAAAATTATATTTAGAACTTTGATTTTATTTTGTATTTTAATTTTATTTATTTTTTTTTTTGTTGAAGTGTAATAAAACTTTTTTGAAATAAAATATTATACCTAGAGGCAAACAATTTTCAATTCTTAAAAATATATAGAATGTAAAAAATATATACTTGTATAAAATATTTTAAATTATTTCTACCAATTTATTAAAAGATGTAGTTAGAACAATATCTCCTCTGAAAATAGCATAAAGAAATAGATAAATCATCCATACTCTCAACATAAACCTAACACCTTTTTCTTTTAAAGACAACTTAAATACCGAAAATATAAGAACTTGACATCTTTTTCCCCCTAATTGACCTCAAAGCATCAACATAATTTATTCATGATCTCACCATCGTCTAACTTGTTCAAACATAGGCAATTGTCCACATTTTGAGTTGAACAACATAATTGGATGTCTCCATACCCTCACCCCTCATCTAGCAACAAGAAGGTCGACAATGTGAAAGCACCACAAAAATAGAAAGAACTAAAGTATTACCCATGCTTTCCTATTCATCATGGCACTCACATTCATATCCTTAAAGAAAAGGCTCCTTAAACGAGGGATTTAGAGACAACACACAACATAGTATAAGATACACTCATATGGTAGGATAGAAAGATAACAAATGGCAAATTATTGTTGTAACTAATTTGGGTTCTTAATAATAAAGTATGCATTATGCAAGTGTTGGTTCTAACTAGGTCTTTTGGGTGAACATAAACTATGACAGTAGTGAGAAATGTGTTAAGTGCACCAGGAAAGTCTCTTGGTTAGTGGAAGGGTCAACCTTACTTGCCTTAAGCTCTTATCGCCTTGTTGACAAGTTTTTCCTAGACATCTATTAACAAGTTACCCACCTACTGCCTTTTGGCTTTGATACCACTATTAGAAGATCTTTAAATAAGAGATTGGAAGCCCAAAACAGACAAACAAGGAACAATTGAGGTAAGATGAACTTATCTGATTCGATGGTTGAGGCATGCAATAGCAATGTCCTTAAAGTAGATTTGCCCTCCTTCGATTTGTAACCTTGGTGCAGTACTAGGGAACCGGTTATCTACCTCCAAGATTCAATAGTCATATCTCAACTTGGGTGCACTCCTTCGCTAAGATGCAGTACAACTTGAACAATAATATTTCTTCAAGAAAATATGTGTAGTATGAATGCACTTAAAAAATAAAGAGAATACTTTGGAGCGCAGAGGAGGAGAGAGTGCTTTGACACTTGAGTGAGAGAAGTGCTTAGCTCTGTGACAAGAAGAGATGAGAGAAGCTTGAGGTAGAGATTTCAAAGTAGAAGGTGTGAAATGAAAGGAAAGGGGGGCACCTATTTATAGGTGAAGCCCCAACGGTTTTCTTCAAATAAGTTAATAAAAATTAAAAATTAAATTGATTTCTTCATAAGAAATTGTTAAATGCAAGAGAAAAAGACATGAGTTCTCCCTTAGTTGCAATTTAAAAGAAAGTTTGAATAGCCCTTGAATTTAAAATTGGCTATATACATGATTGACAAAGTAAGCTTGAGATTTGAATTCAAAATTCAAATTGAAGAATAATGATCAAAGGCTTGGCCGAAAGACTTGGCCAAGCCAAAAGATATTAAAATAATAAACTTCCTTTTTTTTTTTTTTTTTCCGATTCACTTTTATACTCTCCAACAGCAAGTTACTAACCTACATGAATCAGTAGTCTTCACAAGAAGGAAAGAAGGAAAGAGGAACATAGATACGTTTGAGGATACCATTTTAACTCTAAGATCCAAATGTTACAATTTGCACTTTGGGACCTCCTGGATATATATATATATATATATATATATATATATATATATATATATATATATATATATATATATATATATGAATATCACACCTGCATGACAATCAAGCACCATTGCATCTAGTACCTTTGATGTCAATAGACAATAGGTTGAGGCTAGAAAAAGAAAAAAAGAGATGGAGGAGAGAAAAGTATTACCCAGTATATTCATTACTTGAGTGAGATTAAGTGAAACATATTAGATTGCATATGAAGATCATGCATGTGTTCACATGTATAAAGACAACACTGACTAACTAATACATTAAGTTGCTAAGTATCTGTGATTAAGCATAACAAATATCACAACATTCAAGAAAATTCTTAAAATTTTAGAATCTGCAGATTAAGTATAACAAAAGATGACATCCTTCAAATGTGGCTTTCACTTTTTGGAAGAAAAAAAAAAGACTTCTATCACTAATATCCCACATTACCTGGTTCTACAAATATTGACTATACTGAGACAATGACAAAAAGTTACAAAAGTTGCTTAATTATACACAAAAAAATAATAATAATAACAGTAATTAACTTGCAAGTGATATTAACAATTACTCTAGCTAGTTGCGCTACTAACAACGAAAACCTGAACATAATTCAAAATAAAACTAAATATAAACTTTTTTGATGCAATAAAAAGAAAGAAAATTTTATTAAAAAGGAAATAAAACTAAATATTATTATTTTACAAATTGATCAAAACCATGTCAAATTCAAATTCGCTAACATGGTTGCAGTGGATGATGCAAGGCAGAAATCTGTTGGCACCCATTCCCTAACTAATTGCTCCCAGTGCAATCGTTGCACTTTGGTGTTTTCTTCGTTTCTTTGTTAAAGAATGCATGACCAATGAAGGAAGCAATAGCACATAATCCCAAATATTCAAAGTAGATACTTCAACATAGTTTTTGAACTTCGAAACTCCCTAAAGTCTTGTGTTATCATGGAACTTTGTACTTTCATATCTCCTCCTTACGTGTCTTTCTTTTCCTAGTCATATCCACATCTTGTTTGAGTTTATTTACAAAGTAAAAATATTACTTATGAAATTATGAAAATAATGTAGTCTCACCTAGATTGGCGTATGGACGTGGAAATACATGTTTAATAAAAGCACATGCTTCAATTTGCTATAGTTACTAGTTAGTTCTGGAACTAAGCGCATGTTTGGTTACCATTTTTAAAAACTGTTTTTTGTTTTGAAAAACAAAAAAATAACTAGGAAAACGCAAAGAACATGTTTTGTCCCCTTTTATGTTACGAAGAACATGGAAAACATTAAATTTAGAAAACAAAAACAGTTTTCAAATTACACTTAAATAATGTTCTCCTTGTTTTCGAAAATTGTTCTCGAAAACAATATTCAAAAACTACAACCAAACAAACCCTAAGTTTCTAACTAGCTTCTATTCTCGTAAAAATCCTTAAGAGTTAAATTGTAGCTTTCTCTGTAATATTGTCCTTATCACTGGGAACTTTTTTTTTTTTCATTGATAAAAGGCAATATATTGATCAAAAAGGAGGAGCCACAGGCTACCAAGGAGTACACTGGGAGTATACTAAAGAAGAGCCAAAACAGAGAACAAAAGGAGAGCCAAAAGAAAAAGCAAAGAAAACCCACCAGCCCTTTCTGTCTCACCTGGACCCTAGCCCAAGACCATAAATTACTCAAAAAACTGACTTTCATCCCATGCGTGGAAAAAGCTTCGTTCTCAAAAAGCAACCCTGTTTCTTTCAAGCCATAACGTCCAAAAAAGAAAATAGAGACAACCAATCAAAATTTTTGTGTTTCTTACTAATAGGGGCTCCTTGCCAAGAGATGAGAGCTTACAAAACTATTAACTGCCCAATAAATACCAACTATTTCCAACAAGATATCCCAAAGCTCAGTATGACAACGTAACAACAAATGGCCAATGATCTCCTCCTCCTCGCACAAAAAAACACCTATTAACAAGAGCTTTTCTCATTCGCTTTAGCTTATCTAAAGTTAGAAACTTTCCACAAAAAGCTTTCGAGGCGAAAAAGCCCACCCCAAGGAAACAATAGGATTCCACATGGACCTATAAGGAAATAATGTAAGGAACAACTTAAAATATAATTCGCTTTAGTTTTCTATCGTCGTTAGTTTTATAACATGATAGACATGGCGTAAATGTCTCAACGACACATTAATATATAAATTCTTCTTCATTTTTTATTTTTATTTTTGAATAAGAGTTAAAACATAAAATGTCACACTACAAGATAGAAAGGCTATGACCACGTTGAGTGGCCTTGGCTAAATGTATTAAGTGATGCAACTATAACATATAGCCGCAAATAAAATAAACTACTGCATGATACGGTCATAGATTGTTTAACCAAATGTCATGGACGCGAGAATGCTTGCATGTGCAACTAAAATGCCAGGCTTTAGTCACGGTCAAGCCCAACCCGGGCTATAGGCTATACATGATCATGTGGAAACTTAAACTTAGCATAGTCTGTAGCTGCGGTCCAAGGCTGGTCAGGGCCATAAGACTGCTCTATAGCCGTAGTGAGGCCGTAGTTTGAGAACTGCCTTATGTGTGACCCAATGGCTTTCCAATAGAGCTAAATATTTTCGTTTTTTTTTAATTAACAAATTAGTTATAAGGATTTTCTTCTGTGTCAGAACACTTACTACAACAAACATATTCAAATAATGCAACAACCCAATGCAAACATTCGAAAGATCAACACTCAATTTTCCAATTTCATCAAAACAATTCAAATTCCTGGTTTTTTTTTTCTCAAAAATAGAAAACATCTTATCATTCAAATACAAATCTTTAAGAGAAATACTACATAAGTGAAATACAGCAAAAGCTTCTGGTACAGATTCAAGCAATGAAAGGGCGGCAAGAGCTATAAAGAGCCTTCTGAGTCTTGAGCATTTGCTTCGGAGACTAAACTCAAGTGTGCTCTCAAGCATTTCTCACCCATGACAGCTACTGTAAGTGGGGGCTTCATTCAACGACTCTCAAGAACAAACAAGTAATTCAGAAGAGATCGGACGAGGCTCACCACTACGCTGTGGGGCACCTTCACCTCTCCAGCACAGTCGTCTTGTTCCCTGGAAAAGATCCCGGATCCTCCATGTTTCCTGTCACTATCACCCTGCACAATGCATGCACATTTAACCTTAATCAAGTTAGATCCAGATCACAATCTTAAAAGACATGATATTCGGATTAAACCTAAACCCAACTCCTACAAATTTGAGATTTTAAGAGGGTTGTCCGCCAATAAGACTTGACCATTGAGGTTGTCAGGTTAGAAGGAACAAAGTTCCAGTCTGAGTGAACAAATTTGAAGTCCCTAATTGAAATGAATTTAAGAAGGAACAAAATAGTATAATATGTAATGAAAAGTGAAAAGATGTAAAATAAGGAGAATGGTTGTTTAAGATAATATCAGAGCTCTCAAACTTAAACCTAAACCCAAATCCTACAAATTTGAGATTTTGAGCTTTTGAGCTTTTTTGGCTCATGTGTTATAGCGTTCAAAGTCTCAAAAAGACAGGCCATAAGGAGAGAGGGGAGGGTCAGGCTGAGTCCTGACACTACATTTGAGTTAGTTAACTAACTTATAACTAAAATGTTGAAAATGTTTAGCCGTAAAAAAACAAAAAAATAACATATAAGAACATATCAAAGGGTGAACTAACAAGAAATAGAGAACTCAGGTTTCATTTGAATCTGGATGAACTCTGCTTTTGATATCCTTACTTCAGTAAGGATATCCTTAGAAGAGTTCAGTAAAGATTCGTGTCTGCAGCAAGTGAATATCCTTAGAAGTGAAAATTTCTCTGTAACTGATCAGAAAACAATTAAATAAAGTTCCAATCAGCAAACAATTATAAACCAGGAAAGTACCATAAGAATGCTTCAGTGATCTTCCAAAGTCATAACAACTGCTTTCCTTTACTGTGATTCATTAACACCTTGTCTCAGGCACCCACATGACCTTTCACGGGCAATGCTGCCAAACTCAAGCAATTTGCAATAAAGCCCAACCCATCACATTACAATAAGAGTAGTCTGTTTATTTCACATAAAGCATGCCCAGGTAAAAGTTCATTAAAGTAAAACGTTCATGAAAAGAGTTAACCATTGTCCCAGCACCAGATGGCCACTGGTATGTGATTCATTTTCCCCCGCTGCCCAATGTACTACCTAGGCCAAGTTTTTTTAAGATTTTGTTTAAAGGCAGAGCAGGGAAGGCTGTCATCTGATGGCCAATCCCAATATTGTTGAGATTTCTGAAAGTGATAGAAGCACAGGTACATGGAATAATTACAGTGTACGTAAAAGAGATTAGAGATTTTGCACTAAAAGCATCATTACTTGGTTCTAATTATGTAGCTAGCAGGACATAATGAAATTTTTATGGAATGAAGCCCCATGAATAACCATGGAATCACTGAACTTTTACCATGAATGCTGGAATGTGATTATCACATGGGTGATATTCATTCTTGATCTATTTAAGGAATATCTTTGTTCCAGGATATGGCTCATAAATCCAGCCACTCTCTCAGTTGAGATTAAGCAGTTATTACACAACTCTGTTGACTTTCAAAAGTTCCATCTTTTATCAATTCATAGCAATTTCCAGAGGAAGAAATGATGAGATGAGTTAAGACTTGAACACTAACTTTAGAAGGGAAAACCATGGCAGTAAATCTTGATGCTCACAAGCCTAAGTCCATAAAATCGAGAGCATAGACTAGTTTCGTGAATCCAATTGAAATGGGCATAAGGGTTTTTATAGGGATCAAACCATAAAACAGATTAATTGGAATTCAATGTTTTATAGGGATATTGAGTTTTCTTATACTCGCATTTGAAGAAGAATAAAAAAAATAAAAGAGAAGGAAAAAACAAATTTTGAGCAGAAGAGGTAACAGGAAGAGTGAGAAAGGAAAGAGAATGGAAAGAAAAAGGCAAAGTGGGAGGAACCAGCAACCTGCATACCCATTACAAAAAATAAAATCATTAGTGCCTATGATTCTTGTCTACAGAGGCTATGGATATTCAGTGGGCCCATTTGTTGGAAGTCAATATGCAAGGTGCTCTTGCTTAATCTACAATAGAAGTAAAGTATATGACAGTGACAAAACTAGAAAAAAATAAGCTATTTGGCCTAAAGATTTTGAGGAACAACTTGGTTTTGGGTCAAAGATTTATATTGTTACATTTTTCATGACAGCACCAAATATATTAAAGCAAGATATTACAAGACGAAATGAAAAACATTGATCCATAGATTACTGGTAATACATAGTGATAAAAGAAGCTTGGGGCGGAAGGTGCCTTAAGCGAACCTTTGTGCTTATTGTGGAAAGTTTGGAAGGTAGGAATAGAATCATTTTTAAAATGAATTTTTGGGACAGACAAGAAATAGAGTGTTCTGATGGTATCTGCCAAACTTTCTTGAAAGAAAGCTCTTTATCAGTTCTTCGAAAACCTAAATTGGAAAGACACTGATGAAACAAAATTGTCAAGGAACAAGAAAACATTATGGAATGACATATCAAGAAAACAGCTCTTTGCTATGAAAATGAATTGAAGTTAGGTGAATTAATCTATTCTTACCATCCAGTATAGCCTTTTTGATAGCTCTAACATCCAACTGCAGTTTTGATAGAGCAAATAAATGAGCAATGAATCATAATACACAAAAATCCACAAATTAAAGTATTATAGTTGTAACTCAAATAAGAAACATTATGATCTGGAAGCCTAATTGTATAATAAGTAAGCATATGCATAGTCCTCACTTTCAAGCATATACATCTCAATATGAATTACATCTAAATTATGGCGTAACATGAGTGTTTTCCAATATGGTAATTGAAAAAAGATACTCTTTTTCTTCCAATTGTGCTGACGTATAATATTTTCCCGTTTTCTTTTTTGTGACTTCCCTAGAATAATTGGTTCTAGTTGTTCTAATTGCCCCAACACATCAACCCCAAATAATTGTGTAAGTGGAAATCTCAATTCCTCTTCTTCACATTAAGACTACTATCCACATCTGATTGTGATTTGATGGAAGAAATCGACGATGGCCCATATAACAAAATTTACTCCCATGTTTTAATCAATGGGAACAAGTTTCTTTATTGCAAGAAGGACAAGAAAATTTTCCCTTTGTACTCCACCCTGAAAGGTTTACATATGTAGGAAAGTCACTAATTGTCCATAATATAGCAGCATGCATGCGAAAATTTTGTTTACTCGCAACATCTATGTAGTAACTCCATGCTCCCATAATTCTTGCAACACGTCTATTAAGGGTTGTAAATATATATCAATGTCATTTTCAGGAGCAGTTGGGCCAGGAATGAGCACGATAACATGAAAAATGATTGCTTCATACACATCCATGGTGGTAAGTTGTATGGGATGAGAACAACTGGCCATGTGCTATCGCTAAATGGATTGAAACCATATAGGCGATAGGCATATTGCTAAATGGATTGAAACCATCACAAGCCAACCCTAGCCTAACATTGCGATGCTCCAATGCAAATGTAGGATTTAAAGAATCAAATCTTTTCCAAGATAAAGAGTCAACTAGATGTCTCATCAAGCCATTAGTAGTACGACTTGTGCATGCCCGATTCATGTCACGAAGCCGTTTTGATGACATAAACAACCCCAAACCTTGGTATTAGAGAAAGTGTCATAAAACCCTTGTGAAATTTTTCTTATCCTTGAAACATGTTCCTGAACCATTCTATGAGTTAAACTCAACATTCCTCCATCTAGAGGTACCACTACATTTATCAGCATTTGCATTCTCTTTGGTAAACAACATGCAATTTTGTGGGCATGCATCTATCTTTCTATAATCAAGCCCAAGACCACGAAGTATTTTTTTTGCTTCATAGAAATTTCTTGGAAAATTATCACCTTCAGGAAGTACCTCCTTCAAAAGTTCTAATAACATCGTGAATGACTTATTGCTCCATCCATTGGGAACAGCAATGAATTAACCCAATACTCCATAGCTAACCGTGAATTTTGTACAACTAGGATATAATTCTTCTCTGTCCTTGGCTGTAAAATTTCGTTGCTTCATCATTTGGTTCTTCAAGGCCAGTCTTAATAAGCAAAATTTCATTTTCCTCTAACACATTACTAGTTTTTGGCAATTGAAATGCATTATGTAGCAATCCATGCATATCGTATTGTCATGAGGTGAATCTTCAAACTCATCATCATATGTTGACTCATTAAACTCATATTCACCGTGCATCACCCAATGGATATAGTTTCTAATTATCTCATAGTTTTGCAAATGACTATGCATAACATGTCTATTCTACATTAGACAGTTGTTGCAACGAACACAAGGACATGGTAGCTTGTCACTTCCAGGAGCATTACTGAAAACAAAGTCCAAGAACTCTAAAACCCCATTATCGTATTATTGGCTCACCCTCAACTTTTGCATCCATAACTTGTCTATTGGCATTTTCGCATTAATTTCCTTCAACAACATGAAAATTAATTTGATCATGTCCACTATAATGCATGTTGTATGCGTCACAGCATCTCGACTTCTAATTTAGATGGTGGTTCCTATCCAATATAGAAATACATAATCTCTATGAGTTAGACTCTAATATGCTTCATTTCATTTAGTAAAAATTTCAGCAGCATTTTCCCTTAGTTCTCCAAGTACACAAAAAGGGCAAGGCATATTGTTTGACCTCATCTACGAATATATGCAGGAAGCGAGGAACTGACTTAAATCACACAAATGAATTAAACACAAGAGGCCTTTTATAGATATTATGTTTTCCTATATTATCATGGACAATTCAAGTATCATTTGTAGACACAAATAAATCCTGTCGCATACTAGATAGCAGCCCAAATGTCTTTAGTATGTGATAAGAAAATCTTTATCTCACGAGATACTTGAGCGGGAAGTCCTAAGGTTTCATGCGTATGCGAGTCATACCAAATTAATTCTCATACTGTTATAACCCCACCGTTTATTTAATGTAAGTTTGTTCAACGAAACTTAAATAGCAATCCTAATCCGATGTTTATTTGTCTTGTCTTTGAGATAAAGAAAGCTATTCTAAAATAGCAATCTCAATTTCTCTACTTTATACAACATCAATTTCTAAATTATAATTTAACGCATGTGGTATTCTCATGCTGGTAACAAATAAAGTAAAGGTCTTCTAGATGAGTTCACGAGATCCCATCTTAATAACTCCATATACATCTATACATATATACTATATATATATATATATATATATATATATATATATATATATATATACATATATATATATATATATATATATATGTGTGTGTGTGTGTGTGTGTGTGTGTGTGTGTGTGTGTGTGTGTGTAATGTGTGTGTGTGTGTGTGTGTGTGTGTGTGTGCGCGTGTGTGGGTGTTAGGCCCATTTAGGTGCTGGCGCTTGACGGTCATGAGGGTCTTAAATTATTGGCCGAGTAAACCTTCAATGACTTGAGGGGACTCGAATTGATGACCATTGGGGAGGGGAATAAACCTAAAGCCGGACCAACTGAACTACAATGACGGTTAAAATTCTTGTATATGTTAATCTTTGTGGCAGCAAAGATCAGGGGTGATGATCAAATTTTAATCTATGCATAGATATATGGGCTAGTCCTCTATTTCTATTCAACTACAAGACATTATCATAAGAAGAGTAGCAAAAGAAAACCTGCAATATAGCTTGTGGGAAAACCAGTCAATAAAAGAAATACTGCTTCATGTAACCATGTAACCATACATAAAATAAGGAATAATGGAGATTGTCACAGGTTGCTCCCAACTTCCAATCCGATAAGCATTCCCTGATACTCCGGTTCTATGATCAAGCATCCATTCTGAATTTTCAACTAATGCATGTTTAGTGTTGAGTTTGCCTCTCCACACATAACATGTGAGCTCAAGAGGTATACATAGAGGACAAGTGAAAATGTCATGTGGAGAAAAAGATAGCAAGGCCATGAACTTACCGGAGAAGTAGTTCTTGATAAAGGTATATTAACATGGGAGTGTTCAAATCAAGCCATCCCACAAGAAGATAAAAATGTACACCTTTACGTGACAAAAGAATAAGCAGGACATGTAAGGTGCATTGCAAGGTCGGAGTCTAGTTCTCATTCGTTTGGAATGTGAAAGTACTAGGAAAAGAAAAAAATACTAAAAGATAATTTAAAAAAAAATTTATGCTTTTAGATCAATTTGGAACCCAATATATATATATATATATATATATATATCCATGACCTTTCTCTCAATTGATAGAAATATAAAGCCAATTAGGTATTGATGACTCGGTATTGATTAAGTTGTTAAAATATCGAAAAAAAGTTCTTAAAATCCATGATCTCACATAGTCCTGATCAACGGAGGGTTGTAGGCACGGCAACGAAGTGCAAAGAGATAATATGTAGGATGTAGCGGGGCTGGAAACAATCTTTATTACTTCCTAGTTGCTTGAGGCGGGGTTAATCTATGAGGAGATTATTCCTTTATTAGTTTATACATGTATTCTTTCGTTTTAGGTGGACGGTAGGTTTGCGGCTTCTATACCTCTTTTTTTTCCTTCTCACATTTGAGCCCTTGTATACCCTGTATACAGCAGGGCTTGGCCCTTTGTTAATATATTGTGTGGAAGCGGACACGAGTTAGTCGAATCTTTTGAATTTAGGACGAAGCAAAGGGAAAAAAACAAAATGGTTCATCACCAGACGGAGCGAGAGGAGTGTAGTATCGTGGATTGGTTTAGGTCGAAGGGATGGTAAAGCTTTTGATGGGAGTTGAAGAGTGTTGCGGGGCCCAGTTTATTTGTGGAACCTTTGCTTGGAGGGAGAATGGAAGATCGATACGGTTGGAAATGGGTAAACAATCTTTGGGAGGTTCACGCTGCGATTGCATTGCGATGGGAAAGGAAAAAACATTGGCTGGTTTTTCCGGAAGGTAGGGGCTTCTTAAATGGCTGGACAATGCTGGCGGAAAAAATTAGAGGAATGGGCTTCAAGGCCTCGTGAGGGAGGATATACCCGTGAGGGCTATTCTGGTGGTCAGGTCGGAGAGGGAGAAAGTCGTAGCACAAAAATATAGTGACATGGGGGGAAAGCTTTTGCTCTAAGGGATGTTGAGGAAGGAGGGTAGTAGCGGGAGAAAATGCGGTATGGGTGGATCGTGATGACCCAGGGATTGTGGCTGCTCTGGAAGGTAGGGTCCCTGCAGTTTTGTATGATCGGCAGATGGAAGAAAAATCCGAAGTCTTACCCCACGGTAGAGGAGTTGGAGGTCTGGTTTAGAGAGGCGTGGAGGCTAAACGAGGGAGTGAAGTTAGCTGTTTTAAATAAAGAACTTCTTCTTTTGGAGTTTAAGTCACCAGAGAAGGCAAAGTGAGATTAAGGTGGAAGAAGAAGTTTCAAGAAGGAGGTGTTACAATTTGGATTGAGTGGAGTCGGAATCTTGGTGTATAAGGAAGCAAGGCTACGTGCAGAGGCTTGGATCAGTGAGTAGGGCTCCCGCTTCATCTATGGACAAAGTCACACAGAAAACTAGGTGATGAGTGTGGAGGTTCGTGGCTGATGAAGATCTGAGAGATGAAAAGGAGGTGAAATTAAGAATTTAGATTCTTGATAAAGGCATGCAGTGGAGTCGGGCTGATGTCGTTAACATCTTAGAAGGGCTGAGATCGTACGGCTGCAAATCAGTGGGAGATCTCCTTGGGTAAGCTGAATTATTTCACGCAGGATTCAAGGTTTGTAGGGAAGAATCAAAGGAAGAAGATGAAGAGGGCACGCGCGGGTGGCGAGTGGGCGTCTTTGTCGAAGGCATGTTGCGGTCGGAAAGGCGAGGCGTGGAACAAAAAGGAGAAGGGGCCAGGAAGGCCTTCTTGGGGCGGAGATGGTCTGTCCCGTGTCAGGAGATTTAATGAGATGCAGTGGTGGGGCCTACGAGGGAGGTTTGTGTGAGGGGAGGAACATGCATTTGGTGCCTCGAATTTGGGGCAAATTTTGGGACTTACAGACGAGTCATGATAGGAGTAAAGAGTCAGTGTTCGGAGGTTTGGGGCCCACGAAAGCGAAAGGCGGGAGCCATGAGGTTAGGAGGGTTTTTTGGGCGATTTCAAGAGGCGCGAGGTAGGGCCTACGTGAAAGCCTCGGGAGATGGGAAGGCTGACGATCAGGACTCCCATCTTGGGGCGAGTCGAAGTTATTGGGCGAGTACGGGGAGATAATCAAAAGCCAGTTAGATCTGAGGATGGAGTTCTGGCTTGATGGTTAGGGTTTGATGGGGTACAGGGGTCTGTGGGCTGGTTCCATTTGGGCCAATGCAGAGTGTGGCCCTCAAATGCCTAAAGACACTAAGCGGGATTAATAGGGGAAAGAGAGGGTTAGTTAGTAGAGGTATATGTGGCAGATTAGGCCACGAGGAGTTATTTCTTCTCGAAAGAAGAAGAGGCTAGAGAGGATGAGCTCTCTCTCCGGAGTGGTGCGTGCCACAGTAGGTCGACTTGTATATGTGTGCGGGGTCCTCTGAGATGCTTGAGAAGGGGAAGACTTGGTTTGAAATTCCCGGGCTTTTTGGAAATTTTATTTAGGGGAAGTAGGGATGGGGGTGGTATCTCGTGACTGTTCTTCAACGGGAATTTCGCACCAAGATCACGGAGAAGAGGGAGGATCAGCTGCCTGTTCTTTGGCGCTTGTGGAAGTGGTCTCAGAGTGCCCCGAGGAGAATGAACCCGAACCTCTCTGCATCCTTGCGAAAGGCTCCAGGTTAGAAACAGTGCCCTCGGTTGATTTTTCTCCTCCCATTTTCTCTGTTTTTGGTCGGCCCCTACTTTCCGGGGACGCTTCAGGCTTGGGGGATTTCCATGAGTATGAGGCCTTGGGGGAGATGGAACCGCTGAGGGTGGTGTCGGTTGATGGTAGAGAGTGGGAGGACGAGTCGTGCCTCTATGGAAGAGGGTCAGCGGTAGGGGCCTCGGGTCTACGAGAGAGGAGCCCTTCTAGGTATGTCGATTGCATAGGATACAATTCACAGGAAGATAGGCACATCTGATAAAATTTAGTGAATATCTAGGGGTCACAACGGTAGGTTTTGAAGAGGAGATTTTGGAGTTGTTGCGTAAAATGGAGGTCCAGCAGCAGGGAGAAAAAAAGGAAGGGATACCTAATAGAAACAAGATGTGAAAGGGAGTTAAGGAAGCTGGAATGCACTATAAATTACAATGGAAAGGGTCAAACTAGAGGTGGAAGAGACAGGGGGAATTTCTTGCTAAAGTTGAAATGAAGCTAAAGCTGTTCTCGTGGAATGTTAGAGGAGCGAACAATCCGAACAAAAGAAATGTTATTAAATTTTATCGGGTCTCGGAGAAGTGGACTTGGTTTGCTTGCAAGCAGGCTTCAAAAATTGTCTTGATGATGCTCCTTGATTTGGGAATTAGACGGAGCGACGATTAGGCTGTGGAGAGGTGAGAGACTCTTGGGGAGTATCTGAGTGTTTGGGGATACTAGAAAGTTGGAGTTGGTGGAAATTTGAGGTGGCGGAGTTTCGATTACTTGTATATTTAAAAATGTGGAGGATGGTTTTCAATGGGCCTTCACAGGGGTCTATGGTCCGGTAAAGCGGTGCAAAAGGGAATTGTTTTGGGAAGAACTTGGATTTAGAGTGAAGGTGCGGCGGGAGGGAGCCACACAGTGCATTGGGGAGACTTCAATGTGGTTCTTTCCCCAATGTGAGAAATTTAGATTAGCTACGCCCTCTATGAGGCGCTGTGAAATCCTTAATGAAATTTGGGAGGGCTTAGAGATCTTCCTTTGCAAGAGTTACTCACTTGGAGGGGTGGCCGCAATAATGCGGCGAGATGTCCGTGCGAGCAGTTCTTGGTGACGGTAGTAGGAAAGTCGGTTTGCAATGTGACTCAAGCACTCTTAGAGACCGGTCTTGACCAGCTGCATCCGGTGTTGCTAAGCGGTGATGGGATTAGTCGGGTGTCACCTTCCGGTTTGAGAATATGTGGTTGAGTTTGGAAGCTGGGACCTCCTTAGAAGGCCCCAGTGGCAAAGTCTTCACTTTAAGTTCCCTCTGATTTTATTCTGGCTTCAAAATTAAAGGCCCTGAAAGGAATTTTGAAGACTTGGAACAAAGAGGTTTTTGGTAGAGTGGATCAAAAAAAGAAGGAGGCTTTAAGCAGAATATCTTTTTGGGATGATGTGGAAAAGGAAAAGGAGTTGTCATTGGAAGAAGCAGAGAAGAGGAAAGGATGAGGTTATAAGGGAGTGGGTGGATTTGGAGAGACCTCATGAGCAAATCCAGGAGAGATACGAGTTAAAAGAAAGGGAAAGAAACACGGGGGTTTTTCATAGGATGGCCAATTCTCGTAGAAGGAGGAATTCCATTAGTAGCATCAGTATCAATGGTAGAAGACTGGTTAAGGAGGCTGAGGTTAAAGAAGGCCTGGTTGATGCTTTTCAAAGTCTCCTCTCTGCCTCAAACAGTTGGCGTCCGCCCTACCCAGATCTATGTTTTAATTTGATTGGCGCAGATCAAACTGCTAAGTTGGAAGAAATGTTCACAGAGGAAGAAGTTCTAGCAGCAGTCTCTGGGCTTAATGATGATAAAGCCCCAGGACCAGATGGCTTTCCAATAGCTTTCTGGTCGTTCAGTTGGGATTTTGTGAAAGATGAGGTTATGGGTTTCTTTAAGGATTTTTTCCAGAATGATCAGTTTGTTAAAAGTCTTAATGCTACTTTTTTTAGTTTTGGTACCCAGAGGTAGTACGGTTGGGGATCTTGGAGACACAGAACCATGATGGAGTTTAGTCAGGCGATCTCTATAAAATTTTATCGAAAGTGTTGGCCAACATAATTAAAAGTGTTATGAGGTTGATTATCTCCCAGTCTCAGAATGCGTTTGTAGAAGGGAGGCAAATTCTTGATGCAGTGCTAATAGCTAATGAGGCGGTGGACTCCATTCTAAGAAGGAAGGAGAAAGGGATTTTGTGTAAGCTGGACATTGAAAAGGCTTATGATCACATCAGGTGGGATTTTATACAGCAGACGCTCGAAAGAATGGGTTTTGGGTCAAAATGGATTAGGTGGATGTATAAGTGCATCTCCACGGCCGTTCCTACGTCGCGGATTGCTTGGTCACCCTCTTTGGGTCCTTGGAGCTCAGGCTGAGACAAAGTTCCCTCTTTCGCCTATCTTTATTGCTCGGTATGGAAGTTACAGGTTGTGGCAGACGGCGGTGGAAGGAAATTTTATTTCTGGGTACAAGTTGGGGGACAGAGATGGTGGGGAGTTGGTCATCTCCCACTTATTATATGCTGATGATACTATCATTTTAATGAAGCCAGTGGCCGATTGATGTGCTTAAGATGGACTTTAATGTGGTTCGAAGCCTTTTCAGGCTTGAAAATTAACCTGAATAAAAGTGTGATTATCCCCCTAGGTAGGGTGGACAACGTGGAGTTGTTAGTGGCTGAACTTGGTTGTGGAGTTGGTTCCTCCACCGTGCTTGAGTCTCCCACAGGGGGCTCCTCACGAGTTTTGAAGTGCAGGATTCTATGGAAGAAGATTTAGAAAAGATTGTCCTCTTTGGAAAAAGACAATATATCTCGAGGGCGGGGCTCACCGCATTCGGGTTCTTTGTCTAGTCTCCCCATTTACTTCCCTCTCTTTGTTTAGAATCTTAAGATTGTTTGTTAGCGGAGAAGATTCGGAGAGACTTTCTTTGGGGTGGGGGGATCTAGGCGCCACAAATCACACAGTCGGCTGGAAGCGTACGCGAGAGAAGAGTAGAGGGTTAGGGGTGGGGGTCTTTCCTTGATGAATCAAGCATTGTTGTGTAAGAAATTAATTGTTGGCGGGTTTGCTAATGGAGGGACTCTCTACGGAAATTTAGTGATCGATGCCAAGTTTGGAGAGGAAAATGGGGTTGGAACCTTGCAGGGACATGGGCGCTTATGAGTGTAGCTTATGGAAAGACATGGGAAAGATGGTTAACCTTCTCTCAAAGAAACTCTATTTCCGCCTTAGGAAATATGGTGAGAAACTGGATTTTGGAAGGACCCTTGGTGTGATGAGACCGTGTTGTGCTATGCTTTCCCCACTCTGTTCAATTTGGCAGTTCACAAAGACGCTAGGGTAGCAGATGTTTGGGATTCTTCTACGGAGGATGGGGGGTGGTCCCCAGTCTTCCTTAGACCTTTTAATGATTGGGAGTTGGAAGAGGTGGAAAGGTTCCTTCATGTCCTTCACAACAAGAAAATTAGACCTTTTCAAGAGGATGGAAATGCGCACATTAAAGGAGTCTATTACGTGGCTTTAGGTTAGACATATGTATAGTAGTGCCGATAATTCTCTCTTTAGATTTCCCTTGTCGATCAATCGGAGATCAATTATTTCCCCCAATTAGGTTTCTTTGCTTGGGAAGCTTCCTGGGGTAAGGTGCTCACGCTGGACCAATTAAAGAGGAGGGGGATTCCCTTAGTAAACAGGTGCTTCTTATGTGAAGAGAAGGAGGAAACAATAGACCACTTGCTTATTCATTGTTCGAGAGCCAAGATGTTATGGGATCTTGTTTTGGCAATTACTGATACTAATTGGGTGTTCCCCCGTACGGTTCGTCAATGTCTCCTTGCTTGGCAAAGCGTTAGTGTCGGCAAAAAACGGAAGAAAGTTTGGATGGCGGCTCCTCTCTGTATATTATGGACGCTGTGGTTGGAAAGGAGCGAGGACTGGTCTTGAGAATATGAGGCTCCATCGGCTCATAGGATGAAATCTTTATTTTTGTTTACCTTGTGTGTGGGCGTGGGCTAAGGTGTACAGTGGTGATAATTTAGATACTTTGGCGGGTTTTTTGTCCTGGATGGGGTATAGGTGAAAGTGAGTTGGTGTTCCATATACTCCTCTTGCCAATCTCACAGGTGCCTTGTGTTCTTTTTTTATCTATATACTATTTTTGCGTCGAAAAAAATATTGTGTGCTCTTTACTTATCCAAAAAAAAATATAGGATGTATAGATCTGGGGTTGTATTGAACAAGATCAGATACTCTACCTTAATTTACAATTTTTGCAAACATGGAAATGTTACACAAGCAATGAAAGTTTATGTTGTCATGAAATTGGCCATTGTGCTGACCATTTCACGTGTAATGTGTTGGTTTCTTCTCTCTGTAGAGATGGAAAGTCAGGGGAGGCAGAAAATTTTATTCGTCATATGAGTAGGATTGGCCTAGTTCCCAACTCCATCACATATGATTGCATTATAAATGGGTATAGCAGTATTGGGGATCCTTTAAATGCTTTTTCCTTCTTTGATGACATGATTAGATGTGGTCAGCATCCAAGTTTTTCACGTATGGAAGTCTACTAAAAGGATTATACAAGGGGAAATTTGGAGGAAGCAGTTCTTGAATAGGCTCCATTACATTCCTGGTGCTGTAGACTCTGTATGTAAATACATTGTTACTAGCTGAGACATGTATATCAGGGGAATTTGAATGAGGCAGTGGCCATATTTGATAAAATGGTCAGAACAATGTGCTGCCTGATGGCTTCACATACTCTAGTGTTTTTAACTGGGTTTATGTAGGAAGGGCAAGATAGTTGCAGCAGTTTGTCTTTTGGCCATGGGAGGCATGATTCCTAACCATGTTATGTACACATCTTTGGTTGATGTTGTTCGCCGAGGCAGGCCAACCAAGGGCTGCTTTCTATTTCTTTGAAGAGATGATGACGAAAGGTAAGTGCCTTGATACTGTTGCATTTAATGCAATTATAGACGTATGCGCAAGGAGAGGTTTTAATAAGACATATTTTTGATAATGGTCATTCAATAAAGAGTGTTATAAATGAAGTCTTTATGTGTGGTGAATAACGTTAATTTGGAGCCAAGATACATGTATACATTGATGTTAGAGGCAAGATTCATGTAACTTCATAACTTACCTTCATTACTCTCATTTAATGTAGTAAGCCAGCCAATTGGATGCCTATAAAGGCTCCTTCTCTCATTATTTTCTATCGTCCCAAATAAATACAATTCTTTAATTCATTTCTCTCACTTTCTCCATCTATCTCCCTTTCTTTTTCTCCATTGACTAACATAGGTTAATTCTCTCTTTTTATATTTATAAGGGAGAGAAAGAAAGAAAAATATCACTACTTTTCAGTTTATACTCTTCTCTCTTTAACCTCTTATTCTTATAACTTTAGGCGTTTCAAGAATTCCTGTTTTGATAAGTGTTTAGGAGTCTAATTTGGGTATACGTTTGCAAGATTTTTTTGTTAAAATATAATTAGTCAAAATATAATAAATGTAAGACCAAGAAATTTCAAATTTGCAGAAAAATGTAAAATCGTAATTTGGTTCTGAAATTGTAATTCCAGTTAAAAATCAGTAATTTATTCTCTAGATCTCCGGATGACTAAGCGGATTGCATCGTTGGAATCGTCTCGCGGGAAATCTAGCTAGCACGTAAAATTTGTTGGGTTCGAGGCCGGTCGAATTTACACGTTTTCGGCGTATTCGCGTTTCGGGTCTTGAAGTAAAGCAGATTTTGATGCGACGAAAGTCACACATATAACATGTACTCATGTTTGCCATAAGTGGTATAGTAGAGGAAATAATGAAAATGGACGGCCGAGATAGTGCGAATGTCAAAAGCTGGGAAATGGAGAGGCGTAATGAGTGCATTAATTAAAATTTTAAAGTCATTTAAATGACAAAATGGAATAGTGTTGGTCTTCTTCATTAAATCAAAGAGCAAAAAACGTGATTTGGAGACCAGAAACCTCCAGTAAGCTTCAATGGCGTTTTTATGAGAGAGAGAGTCTTCATATACAAAAAATCTGAGCGATTAATGTCGCGATCTTCGGAATGAAGGAGAAATTTGCTCTGCCGAAGAGGGCTCACGTGGAGTGCCGGTTAGGAGTTTCCTCAAACTCCGAGGAAGTGGGGTTTCTCCTACTTGAGTTTTATTCCTGTTTAAAGTACTTTATGAATGTTTGAGTTGAATGAGGCCGTGGTAGTTTGATTAGTCGGCTTAGGACCGGGTGATATAATTTTTGAAACCAAAATGGAACCTTCCGTGAGCGCTACTCCGCGGCTGTTTTGGGTTGATTTAATTGTCTTTTGTGATAAATCATGTAATGGTTGGATTGAAGCATGGGAATGGCAGGTAATTGCGGGTTAAACTCGTGAAGGCAGATGATTTTCTGATTTTTAGAGATAACATCATGGGGTTTCACTATTCCGGCGATCTCTAAAATATATTTTGGCGAAAATGTGTTTGGTCATTGATTTAAATTAAATTGCTCGTGTGTTTGATCATTGGCCCCAGAAACAGGCTAATTTTTTGATGTATGAATTAATTATTTACATGACATGATTGTGTGAATTAAATTTTTGTAAATTATGTGCATGTTTATATATTTACCGCGGAATTACCATCGAATCGGGTGCATATTACGTGCATTCCATACGCACCTAACAATCCAGACTATAGGTGTGAGTGCATGAGATGAGTCTAGAGAAAAACGGTTCTGGTGGCTGTCTAAAAAATATTAATTATCTGAGGGCATTCAAATTAAAAAATATCAATCGTTTCGAGCGCCCAATCGATATTCAACTGAGGGTAGTCCGCAGAACAAATAATATATCAATCGTCTGAGCGCCTGTTCGATATATACACACGAGTATTGTCTAATACGCCAACAAACAAATAATATATCAATCGTCTGAAATACCAATTGGATATATACACACACCTGAAAGCATTGGCCCACAAACAAACAAATGTAAAATTCTCATACGAGGCTTAAAGGAAAGTGTGAGGGAGCTTCGTGAGGACTAGACTGAAAGCGTATCGTGCAGACATTCAAGCAAGATCACATTTTGCTTGAATGTGTGTTTAATTTGGAACATTGCACTCGTACTTAGGTGGTGAGTAGCCTACTTAGTGGCGATTCCACTAACGAAAGCATTAGCTCATCCCGTCGAGGGATATTATTTTACAGTACAGAGCATGCGAGGGACTCCATTGGCCCTATAGATCGAGGATTAAAAGCCGAGTCATGTTTTGGTTATTGATTTAAACATGTAATAGAACTCTATAAGTTCGATATATGTTGTATAAGAGTAAAAACATATTAACTTCTCAGAATTATCGGGTATATAGTTGGTATGTATATCGGTGCATTACTTATGGCCCAAGTGGTCGATACTCATGTGATCGGATATATCGACGGAGTATCAGACCGTTTCGACAGATATGCAGATCTTTGCATCTGCAGCTCCCGCACAAAGGAGACTCCGCCCGATTTTCAGAAAATGTCGTCAAATTCGACATTCACGAGTATTTCGCGGTCGACGGTAGTCAACGAACACCCGGCCTGGGGGCGCCATACCAGACGAGCTGTATACGGCCAGGAGCTCCTGTCGGGTATCCATCACCACCTGGGTGGTTTGACGTAGAGTATAAGTATATGGAAACCCAGAGATCGAGGATTCGCTTTCTGTGCAACGGCCTCGAGGTGTAAGAACATCACCACTAGGTGTGGTTCGATGTCAGTTTAGGCATGAGATTACCTAGGAAATCACTGACAAAACTAGACACCGCATGCACGGGTTAGTATGTTTCTTTGTGTGGGACTTATTTTGTGGAAGTGTGCTCGCATGTTTCGGGTTGTGCATAACATGAATTGTTAGGTGTTATGAGGGTTGAGATTATATAGTTGATATGCTTGGTTGTGTATAGATTAGTGTGAGAGAATTTTGGAGTTCTGATTAAGTGGAACAAAGGAAATAAAAGAAATAAATTTTCTGGCCCATTTGGTTTCTGGAACAATGAAATAAAATTTTAAATGAATTTTAAAGTGAACTCATAAAATTATTGAGTGTAGGAATTGCAGTGTTCAAGCCACTGCATGTATGGAGTAGCAAGGAGGCTACTGGAAATGAAAAAAAAAATGAAAATGAGATAAAATTTAATAAATTTATTGGATAATGAAATAAGATTTTATTAAATTTTATTTGGTTGGTGTTAGATCAGGAGGTTTTGAAATTTTTGGACAACATGGTCCCGAGGAATAGAAAATAAATAAATAAATAAAATAAAATAAATTTTTACATGTATTTATTTGGTTTTAAGTGAAGAAAATTATTTTCTAGGTTTTACAAAGGGTAAAAAGCTGAAAATGAGAAAATAAAATTTTATAAATTTATTTGAGTGTTCAAGAAAATGAAAAAAATAATAATAATAATTTTTAGTAGTTTTTTCAGTAGCTTTGAAATAATGGAAATAAATGAAAAAAAATAAAATAATTTTTTTTAAAATTAAAGTCAAATCAAATCAAATAAAATTTGACAAAATTTCGAAAAATAAAATTTTCAAAAATGAAATTTTTGTTGGTAAATGTTTTAAATGTGTAATTGATTGTCTTGCATTGCAGCAAATGCAGGACAATGTATCTGCGATTTATAGTGTATGATTAGTGTCTGAAATTTGTGCGTTTATGCCTTAGAGATGCGTATTAATTTAACTTGCCCATTGGGCGCATAGATGGCTAGTGAGGTAGGGACGGGACCGTGGGGGCGTCCATGGGGTCTTGGTCGGGCTTCCCTGATGTTGGTCAGCGAGGCTTTCTGCGAGAATTTTGTAGGTATTCTGACCAATTCTTGTCGCACGGCTGGTATAGCGGTGAATGGGAAGATCCTATTAACCTCCAGAGGTTATGGCGCATCATCCTCCGACATTCACAGTGGGAGGAGATTCGATGGTGGCAAACCATTGGTTTATGCAGATCGAGAAGGTGTTAGAGGCCATGGAATTACCTACGACACTACGGGATGGAGCTAGATTTGTGTTCGGCTAGAGTGAGGCCAAGATATGGTGGAAAAGAGGCGGGATACTCTTGGGACCTTAGAGGAGCCTTTGTATGAGTTCTCCTAGGGATTAGGCGAGAATAGGGATGATATGTAAAGGTTGCAAGGAGATCTCGGACTCTACTCCTGATGGACACAGTTATGGACATGTCGAGTTTGATCATCCTGGGATAGATTGGCTAACGACCTACGGGGTCGTTATCAATTGTGTGTGAGAGGTTACCGCACACGCGGGGGCCGGTGCTCGTTTGAGTATTTCGGGGAGACCAAGCATGATATTTTACCCCGGCGAGACCGTTATCACGAGTCCAGTGTGGGGACAGTTAGCGGGTTAGGTTGCTTGAGCCTTACTGGGACGGAGGACTGAGACTTAGATCTACTTAGGTAGTTTGCGGTATGTGGATGTTTTTCCAAATGGGCTACGGACTACCTCACGAGGTCAGTGAGCTTGGTGTCGAGTTACACCCTCGTATATCACCAATCTCTATGACTCATAGGATGGCTGGGTTGAGTTGCGGGCTGAGTCCGATTACGAGGCTATTGGACAAGGGTTCATCAGGCCAAGGCACTTCACCATGGGGCACTCGGTTCTATTTGCAAGAAGAAGGACAAGACCCTTCATTTGGCCATTGACCTTCTGACGGTTGAGACAGGGTTCAGTCAGAAATGGTGCGCTCTTAGGATTGAGCAATTTACTTGATCGGTTGGAGGAGCATGAGTCTCTCGAGATGAACCATGGTTGTCATTTGAGGGTTAGGAAGGCAGACCTCCTAAGGCAGTGTTTTAGGGCGATTATGGGCACTTGAGGTTCTGGTGATGCCCTTTGGATTAGTGAATGCGCCGGCCCGTTCATGGACCTCATGCATAGGGTGTTTCTAACCTTATCTAGATGGAGTTTATTAAGTAGTCTTCGTGGATGACATCTTGATGCTCCCGTCAGTGGACATGGTATCACTTGAGGATTGTTTGCGGGTTGTTGAGAGACCATCGGTTGTACGCTAAGTTCGATGAAGTCGCGAAGATTACGACTGCGGGTGAGAATTTGGGGACAAGTGATTGTCGACGCTCGAGTGTCGATGGACCTAGAGAGAGGTTGAGGTCGTGATGAGTTTGGGAGAGACCCGAGATGTCAATCTTGAATCGTAGTTTTCTTGGGTTATTTGGGTAATCTAGGGGTCAGAATGTTTGGCAGTTGTCCGTTCGAGGCGGGATGTGGGACAGCCTCTGGGACATGGACTCCATGGTTGGGACGACCCTGACCATAGAGTGTGGCGACTGCTTGGGCACCAGGCCGTGGGTGAGTCAGACAAGCCCGGGGCAGTTTAGTGCTCATTTTATTTATTAAGTTTTATTTTTTCAAAAGTGTCGCGACCGAATCCACGGCAGGCCAGACTGTGAATCCGACCGGGCCGGTTTACTCAGGCGTTTTGTTATCTTATTAAAGCGTTTAATTAATTTGTTTAGTTGCGGAATGATTTCGGTTGGGCAAGCCCGCGATCGACTTTACAAATTTCAAGCAGTGGTAGGCCCTTAAACATTTGCAAAATACATTTACAAAGAAGGCATTCATGCCTTTTCAAATGATATTCAAAATCAAGGTTAGGTGTTTAACCCTTTTGTTTTAAAATAAATAAATACCCGATTATTACGAGAGATGATATGCAAATGACGAAGATTATACACTTATCTGCCCGTACTCTCCTCCTATGACTCTGCGCGACCACTAGATCAGCATATACCTTACATGCACCACCGAGGCCTCATAGATAAAACTATATGCTAAGCATTTTCATGCTTAGTGGTTCTATCTGATTCTATTCCAATATTGATGTAACTATTAAAGTATAGTTTATTTGTTAAACCATGCCTATTAATTCAACAAATACTCATACTATTTTATTTTTCACATGCTTTGAACACAAATAATTTGCAGATCATCTGTTGCAGTTTCAGTAACGGAATTCATGTTTCGTTTGATTTAAGCGCGCTCTGAGAAAATCTGCGTTTACACTCTCGATGTTGGTTATTTCGCCCGACTATTCAATTCACGCCGCGTTGATTCAGTTTCCGGTGAATCCCGCCCTTATTATTTATTGTGTGCTTACATTTAACAATTCGGTCTCCCATCATGGATACCAGTTTTGGTGCTGAAACATGTGGTATCACTAAATGCCATATGCCATCATGGCGGATTACGATTGAAATTTTGCATCCCATGTTGGGTTTCTTTCAATGCCATAAAATAATCATGGCGGATGCGGTGGTCTGCATCCGCCAAGTGGGTTGTTAATGGTTAATTTGAGTGCCGCCGTGGCCGGATGTCGTTGTTTATCCGTCAATGATTCGTCGGTATATCGATGCAATTCCGGAAATGCGTAAGAATTGTCGATTCATTTACATTTTAGAATTTAATAAATCCACATTCATTCGATTTTTCAAATATCACAGGTTCAATTCCATATTCACTTTCGTATTCTCTTTTACCCTTGAGGACCATATACATCTGCATGCACTCATTTCATATACATTCCATTACTCGTGTACTCATATCTCATTCATGCACTCTCATTTCATATGCTTGGTAAACTACAAAAATGTAACATAAGAATAGAGTCGAGAACAAACATGCAAAAACGAATCAGAATAGTTCTAGTTGAACAAAACCCAAAAAATGTTTTGCACTTTTTATCCCGATCCTTGGAATCTATAATCTCAGTTTTTGGCTTTTTCCTCCTCGTGGAGTCCTATTCCAAAACCGTGCAAAGAACAATATTTATTCACGTGTACTAGCATTAGTTTTGGTTCAGGATTGATTTTGGAGGAGTAATTATGAGTTCAATTTAAACAAGCTATATATAGATGGATTCTTTGACTCAATGGGAGGCTTTCCGCTAAGAGTGCGAAGAACACTTTCGGATCCCGGGTTCGGGCCGTGCGGAGTTAGGGACCTTCAGCAGTTGGAGGTCATACACGTTCCGTCCTGACCGGCCGACAGGGCACAGGCCGGACGAGCTCGTCTATCACACCTCAGTCGAAACATATCTTCTCATAATCCTCAAGAATATTAATTGTGTTCGCCACTGGCTGATGACTTTCCACCAGAGTCCGATTTTAGTAGGAGTTCAATGAAGAATCGCGCGGCCTTTCGAGTTGAGTCATGCGTAGTCAACCACGACGAGCTGACCTGGTAAGAACTGCACTAGTGGCCAGGCTCATTCAAACACCTCGGTCTGACGCGAAAATACAACATCCATATAAGGCGCGAATGTACTAGCCGACTCCATGGGCTTTCCATGAGTCGAGAACACCATCGAGGAGTTCAAAGAGGAAGGAGATATGACCTTAGAAGTTGGAGGTCATACATAGTCAACACTGACGGCGGCTGAGCCCGGCAGTAAGCGTTTGGCGACAGCGTTTAGCGACCAGCGTTGGGCGACCAGCGTTTGGCGACCAGCGTGGACGACCGCGTTGGGCGACCCGCGATGCAGCGACCGCGGTGTTTGCGGCGACACTGTTGGCGACCGCCTGTTGCGGGCGATCGCGTTGGACGACCGCTGTTGGCGACCCTTTGTTTGGCGACCTTTGTTGAACCAACTGTTGGGCGACCAGCGTTGGGCGACGCTGTTTGGCGTGACCTTGTTTAGCGACAACGATTGGCGACCGCTGTCGGCGACCTGGGTTTTGTGACCGCGACCGTTTTGGCGTTGAGTAAAGACCATAGCAGTGCAGGAAGTCGAATTAGAAATTCAAAGCCCTAACATCAAGTTCATTGATGTGGCTACAATTTCAAGAAGAAGGACACTATAAGTCTCTTTATGCATGATCAAAAACCCGTTCTAAAGGTCTGGCTAGTTATTGAAAGCTGGACAAACTGACCCCGGCCAGATTTAGTTGGGCTGACCTCGATTAAAGGACTATAACTAGTCTTTGAGAGGTCCAAAATGAAGAAATTCAAAAGCCTAACATCAAGTTGAATTGGTGTGGCTACAATTTATAGAAGGACACACTACGAATCCCCTTCACTTCGTACCCAATCAGCTCAAGGTTCATTTCAGCTGCGCCTTGCCCACCCTATGTGGCAGCTTCCCATGGTTCAAATGCAGCTGAAACTTTCCCCTAGGCCAGATAACTACCCAACAATCCTTAGGGTAGAAAGACCAGTAGGAAGACCATTTCTGGAGTTGTCGAAAGTCCGGTTCAGTCTCTACTTGTAGCTCTTATCGCTAGGAAGGACTTGCATAGTGCTGTTTGGAGACCTATGGTCCGATCGTCGGAAAATCTAGAGAGAAGGTGGAGCCTCTCTCTCTAACTTTCCCTTTTCTCTATTTTTCTTTTTCTTATGGATCACTCTTAATCGTATTTTAAAAAAAAGGAGGAAGCTTCCTCCTCTCCCTACATGCCACATGTCTCTTCCATAATTTTTTTCTTCTTATTTTATTATAATATCTTTCTTTTTATTACCCTTGGGTCCTCACTCTCATTTTTTATTCTCTATTCCAATTTATCAAATCCTATTTTGGCATATGAACATTAAATTATGACCCTTGGGTCCCCATTTCATTTATTATTTCTCTTTTACCTTGAGTTTATTCCCGGGATTGATAATCATTTAATCAGTAAACATTCCATCTAACAATTCCCAGAAAAATACCCAAGTTGGCTTAGTCTCACCGGAATATATAATAATTTTAATATAAACATTCTAGAATGTTTTGACGTTATGAGAGATCGAGGATGCTGAAACCTTTCGGAACTCTTGGGTGTTGGTAGCAAGAGGGAGGATCGACCTTCTTCTAGTTTCGGGAAAGGGGCAGAGACTTCTACTTCACCTGGGGTTTGGGACCGGGACGGGATTTGGCATGTGAGGCGGGATTGCCAGAGACGGGGGATCCTAGGACTTTGGGACAATGGGGTCGATTAATGAGTAGAACGGAGAGTATACGGCTCATTCCTCCACTAAAATCAGCTCTTTGGGAGTTGGAGAACCGGTTTCAGTTCGGGTTTGCTATACAAGCACTCCATGGCCCAATGCAGATGACGGAGGGCGAGTGTGGTGAAGTCGGGGACGGATCGAGTTGCTTGATTAGAGCGCGGTGGACCTTAAGGTGGTAGACTTATTGGTTGTTGATGTCAGGCTTGACATGGATAAGTTGAAAGCCATCGGGTTAGCCGGTGGTTGAACCTTGTTCGGGTTGGCATACCCGGTACGACCCATGGATTTGGAGGCCCAGGAGTTAGACCTTTAAGAAGCCGGTATAGATGTTTCTTCTAGGATGTGGGTGAGAATTGATCACGATAGGTCGGGATTACAGTGAGAGATCTCAGAGATTACGCTCATGGTGAGGGAGTTGGTATACTCAGACCATAAAGTCTAAAGTATATTTTCACGGCGGGACCTCAATATGAAATGCTGAGATGGATGGGGAGTTCCTAGAGTTATGACTTCACTTTGCATTACCATCACAGTAAGGCAAATATGGTGGATTGATACACTCGGTCGGAAGTCACGAGGGCGTGGCCCCAGTATAGCTTCTGGGAGTGGCGGATCTCGAGGCTGTGGGACCGGAGTTTAGACTCTGATCTGGCATTCAAACTCGAGTACCTTAGGGAGTTTAGTGGCTACGTCTGTTGGCTTGAGTGATTGAGTCCTAGTGGCAGGGCCTTGAGATAGTGTCCATCGAGGGATGGGGTATGGTCAGTGCGGGTGGCGGCCGGACCGTTCAGCGGATGGTAGTCTTCCGGTATAGAGGGCGGGTAGTGGTTCCCCGATCGGGCGTTTGAGGAGAGATCCTCGAGGAGTTTCACTCGATTTGCCGATGCATCTAGTGTACCATGGTCGCTGGATCTTCGTCGTCAGTATTACTGGAGCAGAATGAAGAGACACGTAGGGGACTTTGTTCGACGATGTCTCACATGTCGGCCAGTTAGGCGGAGAGCACCGAAGCGGCGCGGGACTATCAGCCATTGGAGGTGGGCGAGGTGGAGTGGGACACGTCCACGATGGACTTTGTGACCGCCTTACGAGATGCGCAGAAGCATGGCGCGGTATGGGTGATGAGTGGACCGTCACGAAGTCGGCACGATTTCTGGCCCCGTCACGGATGACCTTCGCCTTGGAGGGTGCAGGTTATACATTCGAGAGATGGTCAGGCTACATAGATACCGAGTATCCATAGTGTCGGATAGGGACAGGGTTCGTCACACTTTAGAGTTTCCAAAGGCTGTGGGCACACGGTGACCAAATGATCTGTGTTCCACCTGGATGGTAATCGAGGACTATACGGTATTAGAGGATATACGAGCATCGTCACGGATCATAGGCGGTACGGGAGGCATTTGCCCTTAATTAGGTCGCCTACAACAACGGTTACCAAGCGAGGTATACGGATATTTAAGCGAGGCATTGTATGAGGAGGCCATGCTGATCCGTTATGTTGGACCGAGAGGTGGAAGGCTTCATCAACGGTCTGATCGATTAGAACACCTCAGGAAGGTAGGCTTGATATGTGGCGTCTTCTCACGGCTGGCGGCAGAAGAGCTATGCGGTTAATGCGACGTCAACCACTTGGGGTTAAGAGGTTGGGATCACGTCTTCTTGGAAGGTGATGCTAGAGGGGGAGTGGTCGAGGTTCGGTAAAGCGTGGGAAGCTATATGAGGTTCATTGGGCCATTCAAGATACTGAGAAGGTAGGCCTTGCGACTGCGTCTTGGTTGGCGTTACCGCCCCGACATGATAGGTGTCACGAGGTATTTCAACGTCTCCATGCTCCACGGGGTATACTCAGGATCCGGCTCATGTGGGTGGATTGAGGACGGTGAGGTTGACACGGATGGGGCCTTTGAGGAGGGACCAGTGTGCATTGTTGATAGCCGTGATCGGGTTTTTGCGGCTGCCAAGGCAGGTGAGGCTAGTGGGGAACTATGGAGGCACTATGGAGTGGAGGAGTCAACGTGGGAGCGAGAGGACACGTCTGGAACCACCTATCCTTCTTGTTTAGGAATGAGGAAGGTACGTGGTTTAGTTGTTTAAGATTTAAATGTTTGTTTACATGCATGGTAGAATGCATTTTGCATATGCATATGAGTGATATGATTGTCCTGAATTTAAAGGACGAAATTCCTTTTAAGAGGAGAATGTAAGACGAGAAATTTCAATTTACGGAAAAAGAGACAAAATCGTATTTCGATTCTGTGTAATTCAGGTTAAAGTGTAATTTATTATCACAGATCTCCCGGATGACTAAGCGGATTGCACCGTTATGGAATCGATCTTCTTGAAATCTAAAGCTAGTACGTAAATTTACGTCGAGATTCGAGATAGTCGGAATTTGCGTTCAGGCATCGCGTTTCGGTCTTAGTAAAGCGATTTTGATGCGACGAAAGTCACATATAACATGTACTCATGTGCCATAAGTGGTATGAGTAGAGAAATAATGAAAATGGATGGCCGAGATAGTGCCGAATGTCAAAACTGGGAAATGGAGGGACATAATGGTCATTAATTAAATTTTTAAGTCACTAAATGACAAAATGGAATAATGTTGCTCTTCTTCATTAAATCAAAAGAGCAAAAAACGTGATTTGGAAGACCAGAAACCTCCAGTAGCTTCAATGGCGTTTTTTATGAGAGAGAGTCTTCCTTCTCTCTAAAAATACGGGCGATCCGACCGTCGGCGGTCTTCGGGACAAGAAGGAGAACTGCTCTATGCGGAGAGGGCTTCGCGTGGGTACCGGATTTAGGGAGTTTCCTCAGCTCGAGAGGTAGGAGTTTCTCCTACTTGAGGTTTTATTCCCTCTTTAAGTACTTCTGAATGTTTGAGGTTAAGAATTGAGGCCGTGAGTGGTTGAGTGATCCCAGGAAACTTGGGACCGAATTGATATAATTTTTTGAAACCAAAATGGAGCAGCCCGTGACTGCTCCACGGCTGTTTTGGGTTGATTTAATTGTGCTTTTGTGATAAATCATGTAATGGGTTGGATGAGGCCGGGAATGGCCGTGAATTGCGGGTTCACTAAGTGAACCGATGATTTTGTGATTTTTCGAGATAATAACCCGAGGTTTCACTATTCCCGAAGCAGTGTTCTAAATATATTTTTGTGAATGTGTGTTTGAATTGAGTGATTTAAATTAAATTACTCGTGTTTGATCATTAGCCCAAGTGAGCTAATTTTGATGTATAAAATTAATTAATTTTACACTGACATGATTATTGTGAATTAAATTTTTTGTAAATATATGCATGTTTATATATTTACACAATGAATTAAACGTATTGGAATTACGTTGTGTTTATATGCACTAGAGACACCTAGGACTATAGGGTGAGTGCATGAGATGAGTCTGAAAAGCGGTTCGGAGGGTTGTCTAAAAAATATTAATTATCGGAGAGGTAGTCAATTAAAATATTAATCGTGGGCGACCCAGTTGATATTCATCGGAGGGTGTGCACAAACCGTAATATATCAATCGTCGGAGCGGCCCAATTGATATATACACATCGGAGGGTTGTCCACAAACAAACAAATAATATATCAATCGTCGGAGCGGCCCAATTGATATATACACATCGGAGGGTTGTCCACAAACAAACAAAATAGAAATTCTCATACGAGGCTTAGGCGAGTGTGAGGGAGTCGGTGAGGACTCGAGATCGAGTTAGTCGGTGACGTTCAAGTAGGATCATGCATTCATGAATGTGTGTTTAATTGAACATTGCGAACTTAGGTGGTGAGAGTAGGCGAAAACTTAGAGCGGTCGCTACTAAGCATTAGCTCACCTGTCGGGGATATTATTTCTGGAATCGGGAGCATACGGGACGGCTCAGATCCTAGAGACTGAGGATTAGAAGAAATCCGAGTTGTGGCTTTGGTTCTTGATTTAAATATGTATTAGAACTACATAAGTTTGATATATATTTGTATAAGAGTAAACATATTAACTCTTGTAACTATTGGGTATATAGTTGGTATCATATTGAGTATGTTTATGAAATTTTAAGAGTGGTCGTATTACTCATTGATTGGATATATTGGATTATATTGCACTGTTTGGGACAGGATATGCAGGTTTTGTATTTGGGTAGAGCTCCCCGTACAAAGGAGACTCTGCCTGATTTTCGTGAAAAATGTCGGGTCACTCGACATTCACGAGTATTCAGCAGGTTGTGGGTGAGTCAACGGACACGGATTTGGGGCGTACAATAATTAGTAATATATATGATTTTTTATTTTTCCAAGACTCATATTTGTAGAAATAACGATCTTATGAATTAGATGTAAATCAAATTAAAAGATAAGCGGGATGGTATTTTAAATAGAATTACATTTTCATATCAAACTTTATGATAATAAAAGTACATTTTAACCAAAGTATGTTGACCAACATTACATATTATAATGCATGAAATACATATTTATGTCATATTATTATCATATGTATCATGACTTAACAAAAAGTTTATGGTCCTTTTTTTCAAACGAAAGTATTTCATAAACTTTAAAATGTTATAACTTTATTTTGCTATTATCTTCGTACCGTTTTCTTTTATCAATTTGATTATTTTGGCATATTGTTAATTTTATTAATAAATAAATATATTTATATTTATTTATCATGTTTCATAAGTTGTTTAATATGGTAACTTGATTGATAGTTGAAGAATATTCAAAGATTTTACTAGGTGAAGCAATTTAAAATTGGTATTATACTTAGAATTTTCTTTTAACTTTATTAATTTTTATAATTAACTAAATATTTAAGTTAAAAATAAATCTAACTAAGGTAGGTGTGATCAAGATCATTATTTTTGAAAAAATATATCTTATCTCTTTTAATATCTTTACATTTTTAATACAATATCTTTTAATTTATTTATTTTAAAATTTTAAAAAGTATTTTTGTTAAAATATTATTTTATTACCCTTGTAAAATAAAATTTTAATTACTTTTAAGATTAATTCTAAAATATTTTTTAATATACTTTAATTACAAGGTAGTAAGCGTGAAAATAAAAAACAACCAACCTCTTACTTTTTCTCATCTTGTTATTTACAACATCTTTCATAAGCAATGAGGCTTTTTCCTTAAGCAAGAGGGGTGATTTTTTTTTTTTTTTTTTGACTTGAAATCACTCATTTACATCTATTTCTATTTTTCTTTTTCAATAAAGTAGTTATTCCACAAAAATCTGGATATTTAATTTGTTTTTTTTTTTGTATTTTTATCGTCGTCTTGTGCGGCGTGTTTGTGTCATCATCTTATGCGGCGTGTGGTTTGTGTCGTCCTAGTACTTGTTGCGGCGCTTTCTTGTGTATAGTGATTCAAGCAGCAAAACAAATTAATTTGATCAAATAGAGACATCAAATTAAATCATGGTCGACAATATCGTTATAAATCAAATAGAGTCAACAAAGTCTAAAATGCCTCCTAAAATTCCACATACGCATAAATGCTTGACGAAACAGATTTGACATTCGTATGTTGAATAAACTTTTCTTAAATCTGAATTGTCAGCAGTAAAACTATAGTAACACAACTACCTGCCGCAACAAGTTAGAGACAAAATACGCCGTAACAGGTCGACGACAAATAACATGAAAAACAAAGAAAAATAAAAACAAACCGAGATCGATATGGAAGAAAACTATTTTATTGGAAAAGAAACCTAGATCTAAGGAAAAAAAAACGATGGAATTGGTGATTTCGAGTCAAGAATAAAAAAAAAAATTCTCCCTCTTCTCTAGCGAACAAGAGCTTGAACGAGAGAACAAAGAGAGGAGTGTGTAGGACTTCCAGAGAGAGGGGCTAGGATAATAATTTGATTTTACTATAGTTGATAGTACCGTGGTGAAAAGAGAGTTTTTGGGTTTTTTTTTCTTTTCTTCTTTTTCTTGTGTTTTAAGTGAATACGGCATTATTACGTAAGTGTGGCTTTCTTTGATAAGTGGTAGTAGATGAGGCCACCCGTCAAAACATGAGGGCAATTTTTCTTGAAAGGTAAATTCTTTGTTCCAATGCATGTATTCATATTAATTTCTTAATTTGTTGGAGATGATACATTTTATGGTCATATGGGGGAGTTGGGTTCCATTTTCCTTCTTTTTGGTGCTATAATGCACCTTAACATAGTTCTCCTCAAGGGTATTTGTGGAAAAAAATTTAACAAACACCTTGTGCTTTTTATATTATTAAATATTATTTTAACATTTGTTCATCATGTCTAACTTATATGGTAAAGCACTCAACATTTCAAAAAAGTATGGCGCTAGAGAGGGTGTGACATAAGCATATAGTAGAACCAGTTTACCATTATAGCTAAGTGTTTAACTTTCAAAGAATATTAAATTCACATTTGATTTTACTTTTTAATATATTTTTATAACATAATCACATATTGTAAAAAAAAATTATTTTTCTTACCACCTTTTTACCTTTCATATATCATATATAACTATAAGGGTTAATTACATAAATGATGTTTCAACTTTTTTATTTTTTTTTTATTTTGGTATCTCAACTTTATTTTTGTTCAATTAAATGTATACACTTTTTGATTTTTTTTTTCTATTTTGATGTCTCAACTTTATTTTTGTTTAATCAAGTGTTTCAACTTTTAATTTTTGTCTAATCATATTATCTGTTGCCTAATATTAAAGAGAGAGAGAGAGAAAGAAGCTTATTAAGATATTTGAATAAGCAAAAATGCATCAAAATACATTCTACAACATTAAAAAATGATGAAATTACTTAATGTATGTAAGGGATATTTGAATAAGCAAAAATTGCATTTAAATAACATTTCATATTATATAAAATGTTGAAGTATTTACTTAAATAGAACTTTTAATGAGGGTTAAAGGACAATATTATCATTTCTATGTTAGGGTTTTTGCTACATATTAGTTACTATACAAAGAAATTGATAAAAATTATTGCTATGGAATTGAGATAAAAATAAACATTTTATTATTTAAAAAAGCTTTTAATAACCTAATATTTTTATTTTAAAATTTTCATACTTAAAACAAGTAAAAATAATAGAAGATAATTAAAGTTGTTTTTTTTTAAATTATTATATTTCTTTTTTAAGATTTTTTAAAAATTTTATCTCAATTCTATACTAGTCAATTTTATAAATTTCCTTTTTATAGTAACAAATGATATTGAAAACCTGCTGGACTAATTAGCTAAGTGGTTAAGGGATATGATAGGCATAGGGTGGGAGGTAACCAAGGAACAAAAAATCGCCCGATTTAATTTAGGGATTTTTAAACAGCATCGAATTTCGATTAGTCTTGAAAGATTTTGGGATGGAAAAAATCGGGAAAATCGCCAATTTTTCGCCGATTGCGAAAATGGCCCGATTTTCTTGGGTTACCCCGTACGTGATTTACGCGCCTAGGAGCGCGTCGGACGCCTTACCCCGTCGATTTATCGGCAAGAAATTCAAAAAATCGCCGATTTTTCGGCGTTTTATCGGCGTTTTTTCCGAATTATCCTGGCCCTTAGAATTTTTTCTGTTTTTGATCTGACGATCCAGATTTCGTCCGCCTTTTTTGAAAAATCCAACGGCTATATTTTTTATCCAACGGTTGATTTTCAATCCCGAAGCTTGATCACTTGGTCGAATGATTTCATGGATCTCTTGATGATCAGCAGGTCAGTTATGAACTAAAAATCAAATCCAAGTTAAAGGAAATAAATCACAGCAGTTTTGACAAATCAATGGCTATTTTGACTCCAAAAATTCTATAAATACCCTAAAATCATACACTTTCATTACAAACTCATCCATCACATTTAAGCTCCATTTCCTCTCAAAAATTTTTTCTTTTGTTATTTATCCTAATTTTTTGGAAGATCTTTGTAATTAAAGGTATGTTTCTTTATTCATTCATTTGTTTTATACATATGTTTAGTTTATTTTGGTATTGAAGTAGTTTATAATATATATTTTATGCACACTATAGTTTTATTTTATTTTTATTATTTGATAATACATAGCATAATTTTGAGTCTAAATTATTATATTAGTTATTTAGTTAATAGTTATTTTAGTTATATAATGTTTCAAACTTAATTATTTACTATAATCTTGTTTTAAGTTATAAATGTTTGAAACATTTTACTCTATAAATTATATTTTATACTATAGTTTTTATTTATAGTTTCATTTGATAATATAATTTTAGTTAATTAATTATATTGTTATTTACTTAATAGTTATTTTAGTTATATAATGTTTGAAACATTTTATATTATAATCTTATTTTTATACTATAGTTTATTTTAGTTTCATTTATTAATATAATTTTAGTTAATTAATTATATTATTTATTTACTTAATAGTTATTTTAGTTATATAATGTTTCAAACATTTTTATATTATAATCTCATTTTTATACTATAGTTTTATTATATTTTCATTTGATAATATAATTTTGATTAATTAATTATATTATTTATTTACTTAATAGTTATTTTACTTATATAATGTTTCAAACATTTTTATACTATAAATTATATTTTTATACTATAGTTTTATTATAGTTTCATTTGATAATATAATTTTTAGTTAATTAATTATATTATTTATTTACTTAATAGTTGTTTTTATATATAATGTTTCAAACATTTTTATATTATAATCTTATTTTATACTATAGTTTTATTTTAGTTTCATTTGATAATATAATTTTTAGTTAATTAATTATATTATTTATTTACTTTTAATAGTTATTTACTTATATAATGTTTCAAACATTTTTATATTATAATCTTATTTTTATACTCTAGTTTTATTATAGTTTCATTTGATAATATAATTTTAGTTAATTAATTATATTATTTATTTACTTAATAGTTATTTACTTATATAATGTTTCAAACATTTTATACTATAATCTTATTTTTTATACTATAGTTTTATTATAGTTTCATTTGATAATATAATTTTTAGTTAATTAATTATATTATTCATTTATAATAGTTATTCTAGTTATATAATGTTGACAATTTTATACTATAATTTATATATTTTATACTATAGTTTTATTTATAGTTTCATTTGATAATATAATTTTTAGTTAATTAATATTATCTTATTCATTTACTTAATAGTTATTCTAGTTATATAATGTTTGAAACATTTTATACTATAATTTATATTTTTATACTATAGTTTTATTATAGTTTCATTGATAATATAATTTTTAGTTAATTAATTATATTATTCATTTACTTAATAGTTATTTTAGTTATATAATGTTTAAACATTTTATATAAATTTATTTTTATATATAGTTTATTATAGTTTCATTTGATAATACTTACATTAAAGTTTAGTTATACTTATATAATGTTTGAAACTTAGATCTTAGACATATTTAATGTTAGAAATTTAGATATTCTTAGACATCTTAATGATATTATTAAGCTAGATATCATTAAGAAACTTAGGTCTTACTTTTATGTTAAATTACATATATATAATGTTATTATAATGATATCATATACAAAAAGATCACTGATTTGAATTTATTTTCAATAAAATCCAGCTGTTCCTCAGGAATAGTAGTGGAAATTAGAGCTGAGATCCTGCATGGAGTATTAACGCACCTTTGGAGAGGACATAAAAAATGGAATAATTTATATGTATGGGTTCAGCATAAAGTGATTTAAGTACTAGCTTAAAGTTTCATCATCACATACGGATCTCAGAGACACTAAATACTAAGTGTCCAAATGTGCCATAGTAAAACAAGAAATGAAGCAATTTTTAGAACATAAAGGTAAAAGCAAAGCGGCTTGACTAATATGGAAGAAATTAGAGTGAATTCACAGCGCGATGGGAGGAAAACATCAGTCTCATTGATGATGATGAGGAAGGAGGGTGATGAGGATGTGCATATGTATCGGCTGACGCACCCGATGGCGAGATGAATATCGAAGCGATCACGATGCATCAAGCTAGTGAATTGAACGAGTCAGGTTGCGGGATTTATGAGAGGCAAAAGAAAAATTGGTAAATCTTTATACCTAATTCATTTTTTCACATAATTATTTATAAAATAATGTAAGTTGATTTTATTTTTTGCGTAATTGCAATAGGCGAGTCTTCACAACCAGGTGATCCATCAAGACGTATACAAAGATCACAAAGTGTTCGGCATACGGATCCATCTGAATTGCACCATCGTTATACAAGTCTTGGTATAAAAAAAAAAACTACAAAAATATGTTCAAAGGTGGTTCAATAAAGGAAACAATGGACTGATTAATTAGCAAGTTCTTCATATATGAAAGTGTTCCACCTCAGCGGACTCATACCATTTTAAGAACATGATTTTAGTGCAGCAAGCAGGTTTGTCCTAATTATATAATATGTTTTACATTACCAGTCTCCATATGAAATATGTTTATAACATTTCCTTGGTGTCCTGTAGGGATGGGCATCGAACCACCATCCGTATGAAATCAAAGCAAGTACTTGGAAATTGAGTATAAAGACATGGAAGCTTATGTCAACTTGCAAGGGAGAAATGGGAGACACATGGATGTACGATTATGTGTGCGATGGATGGGTAGAGACCAGCTAATTGGAGCATAATTAATTTCATAGTATGTATTCAAGGAAGCACAATCTTCCATAAATGCGGTGATACGTCGGATGAATTAAAGACAACAAATACATATATGGTTTGTTGAAGGGCGTTATCAAAGGAAGTTGGAGAAGCAAATGTAGTTGGTATAGCAGATAATGGATCGCGTGAAAGTGAAAGTTGTTGATGAAGAAATACAATCTGTATTGGACTCCATGTGCAGCACACTGCATTGATTTAATGTTTGAAGACATTGGTAAAAGGGATAGTGTTGCTCAGTTGATCGGGAATGGTCGAAAGATAATCAACTTCATTTACAATCATGGTTGGTTGCTTGCAAAAATGCGACAGGTATCTTGTTGGAGATATACGTAAATCCTGGGCAACAAGTTGACAAAAGTATATTGCCTTTTCTGATCTTACCAAGAGGGTGATTTGAAGAAAGTCTTTATTAGTAATGAATGGTCATCTCACAAGCTTAGCCGGACTGTAGTTGGGCATGAGGTCGAAAGACTCATGTTTGATCATCAATATTGGGAGAAGGTGGAGAAGCTAGTGTCCATCTATGAGGCACTATACACAGTGCTTCACATTGTTGATTCAGAAGTCGTCCCAACCATGCCATTTGTCTACGAGTTGATTCGGTTGATGAAGGAGTGGAAGAATTCGATCGACTCAAAGCTGAAGTGGGTCGACTTATCATCATGGAATCGTTGGGGGATAGAACTCTTAAGCATCCTCTTCATGCAACAGGTAACTAATTAATATCCTGCAGGCCAGAAATTTAAATTTACGGAAAAATGGCAAAATCGTAATTTCGAGGTTAAAAATCAGTAATTTATTATGCGGGATCTCGGATGATGGCCAGTTCCCACACCGTTAGAATGTTCTCTGAGTAAGCTAGCCGCATTAAAATTTCGTCGAATTCAAGGCGGTGAGAATTTACACGTTTTAGGGCATCGCGGTCGGGTGTCGTAAAGCGTTTTCGATGCGACGAAGTCACACTGCCACTTACATACTGTAATGCCATAAAGTGGGTATGAGTAGGAAATGATGAAGATGGGCGGCGAGATAGTCGAATGTGGCCCAGGAAGAGGACATATGAATTATTGTGAGTTTAAGTTAGTAAAGACGATATGAATGGTGTGTCTCTGCATAGCAAAAACGGAATGGAAAACCGGGAGATCTGAGAAAGCGTAAAATGTCGGGAGAGATTTAGGAGAAGGACCTCCTTCTCTAGAAATCGGGCGTTCGGCAAATCGCGATCTTCGGGACAAGAAGGAAGGCGCTACGCGGAGGCGGAAGCTGCACGTGGACCTTTGGATTTAAGGAATTTAGACAGCCTCCTTGAGGTAAGGGGTTTCTCCCTACTTGGGTTTTATTCCCTCTTTAAGTACTTTACAATGTTTGAGATCGATTGAGGTGGGGCCGTTTGTCGATCCCAGGCGGAACGAATTAATATGAAATTTTGAAATCAAAATAGATGCGTAGTGGCCGATACGGTGCAGGGAGAGTGGTAATATGTTATATGTTAAATCATGCTTAGTGATTGAAATTAGGCCGGGAATGGCGGGAAATGCAGTTCACAAAGTGAATCGATGAATTAATGATTTTCGGGAATAGTAATAGAGTTTCACTTTATTCGGCGATGTTCTCAAAATATATTTTGTGTGAAAGCGATGTATGGTCGAAGTGATTAGTCGAATTGTTCGTGTTTGATCATTAGCCGTGAAGCTAATTTTGATGTATGAATTGATTAATTATAACATGATTGTGTGATTGGATATTATGTGGATATGTGCATGTTTACATATTTGCATGTGATTAGGCTGCGTATTGGAGTGTAGCATACATGCATTCCATATGCCTTTAGAACACCCTAGGACTATGGGTGAGTGCACTGAGATGAGTGAGAAAATGGTTGGAGGAGGTTGTCTAAAAATATTAATTATCGGATGATCAAATTAAAATGTAAATCATATGGAGGCAGCCCGATTGATATTCATCGGAGGGTAGTCCACAAGCGAATAATATCAATCGTCGGAGACGGCTTGATTGATATATATACGCCGGAGGGTTGTCCACTAACAAAACAATAATTCTCCTTCTGAGGGTTAGGCGAGTGTGAGAGAATCGATGAAGGACTGAGATCTGAGTTGGTCATGTAGACGTTGAGTAGGATCCATAAATTTGCTTGAATGTATGTTTATTTTGGAACATTACCTTGCATAGGTGGAGAGTAGCCCACTTGGGGCGATTCCACTCTTGACATTAGCTCACCTTGTCGGGGATATTATTTTTCACGGTACGGGAGGTGCGAGGGGGGATGGCTGATCCTGGGGTTGAGGATTCAGAAGAGAGTCGGGTTGTGGCTTTGGTTGATGATATACATGTATTGAAATGTCTAATTTTAATATATCTTGTGCCTCGTAATATTGTAACTCTTGCCAACTATTTGGTATATAGTTGGATTCATAGTTAGTATGTATTATGAGTATCGTTTGTGGGCCCAAGTGGCCGTATTACTCATGTGATTGAATATATTGGATATATTGGATATATATTGCCTTTGTTTGGGGCGGTATATGCGAGGTTTTGTATTTGGTGGGGCTCCCCATACAAAGGGAGGCTACGCGGAATTTTAAATGAAATGTCGGGTCACCGACATTCACGAGTGTTTCCGCGGGTTGACCAATGTCAAGCGGATGAGTTTAGGCGTCTGGCAGTATCGAGCATAGGTATACAAATACCTAGGGAGCTCGGGTTTGGGTTGCCATCACCACTTGGGTGGTTTGATGTTCAGTTTAGGTATGAGATTACCTAGGAAATCACGGGACAAAACTAGGACACTGCATACATGTGTTTGGTGTGTTTTGTGTGATTTGATGAATTATTGTATGATGGTGTGTAGCCACCGTATTTGTATGTATGATGTGAATGTTGTGTGCTTGAAGCGAATAGCACATGGGTGTTGAGTCACAATTTTGGAGTTCACAGTATGTAGCTGGAACAAAAAAAAATAAAATAAATTTAAACAATTTATTTGGTTTTATTGGAGAAAAAAAAAAAAAAAATATATATATATATATATATATATTGAGTGTAGAATTACGATTATTCGAAACCCTTTGCATGTATCGATATGAGAGCTGTGGAAATGAAAAAAAAAAAAAAAAGATGAGGAAAATAAAAATTTTAAAGGTTTACAAGTTGTAAAACTGAAGAAAAGTGAAGAAAATAAACACACATGATTTATTTGAGTATTTTGGAAAATGAAAAAAAGGTGTAAAATATCATTTTTAATTTTCAGGAGTAATTTGGACCTCGTGAAAAAAGAGATGAAAAAAAAATGTTGGTGCGAGAGTGGAAATGGAGCTCTTGCGAGTGTAATATGTGACAAGGCTCGGCCGGTTGGGTGACCCATTTGGCACTGCGAGGCACCGGCGGGCGCGTAGGCGGAGGCGCGAGGGCGCGGGGCACAGCCGAGAGCAAGGCGCGGACCTTGACGAGGCGCTGCTTGCCGGGAGAGCGCGAGGCGCGTGGCAGGCGGCGGAAGAGCCTGGTGTCATCTTTGGAGCCGCGTTTGCTGCACTTGGTGCACTCGGCCTGTTTACGACTTCGATTTGACTCGATCTTGTTCCCCGAGTCAATTTTGGACATTGTTCGTGAACAGTTCCTCTTCCTTATTCATCACAAAAATTACAATTTTTTTTATTAAGTCAAATAAAAAATGAAATAAAATCAAATAAAAATTAAACAAAATTTTGAAAAATAATTTTAAAATGAAATTCGAAAATAAAATTTTTGTTGAAAACAATATTTTAAATGCAAAATTGATTGCTTGCATTACTGTAAATGCAAAGGATAGTAATGTGCTCTGCGATTTATGTGTATGAATAGTGTCTCGGGGTTGTGTTTATACCTTGGGATGCCTGTATTAGAAATTAACTTGCCATTGAAGCGTATAGATGGCTGATGGGAACACGAAGGCGTGAGGCGTCGAGTGCTGGTCGGTTACCACGGTGTTTGATCATGTAGGGCTTTGTTGAGGGATTTCGTAGGTATTGCGGCTTTGCTATAGCACGAGGCTGGTGCAGCCCGGTGAGTCGAGGGAGGTCTAATAACCTCCAGGGTTTGGGCGCATCATCTCAGCATTCACAGGGAGGACCAGATCAGTGGCGAATCATTGGTTCCTCTGATTGAGGAAGGTGTTAGAGGTTATGTAAATTCACCTCTGACACTACGAGATGGAGCAAGCTGTTTCCAAGCTGAGAGAGTGAGGCCAAAATATGGTGGAAAAGGGCAAGGACCTCTAGAGACCTTGGAGGAGCCCTTGTATGTGAGTTCTCCTAGGGATTAGGGCTGAGCCGAGTTGATATGTTGAGGTTCTTGTTTGGAGATCAGGATCTCGCCAGTGGGTTCAGGGATCATGGACATCGTGGGGACAAGTATCAATCCTGGGATCGTTGTTTGACAACTGGTCGTTATCGATTGTGGCGGAGGGTTCACTTCTGCATGAGCCAGTGCACAATGTAGTGTTTGAGAGCAAAGCATGCGTTTACAGGGCAGTGTGGTCCAAGTGTTAGGGACAGTTGGCGAGGTTAATGTGAGCACCCTAAGAGGACAAGGTGGGACATGGAACATAGAATCTCACCTCAGTTGGTTTACCAGTATCGGATCTGTTTTCGGATAGGCTTCACAGAGATTACACCTCCATAAGGATGTGGGCACTTGATGTGGATTCACACCTGATGCTACCCATCTCTTTGTCATGGGATGCTCAGTTGAGTTGAAACTCAAGTCTCAACTTCATAGCTCTGGGACAAAGTTCATGTAAAGGCACTGCAGGAAGCTCAGTTATGACTGAAAGAAGAAGAACTGAACCCATGACTGTACATTGATTACAAACAGTTAGACAGGTTACGTCAAAGTAGTTTATTACAGAAGGTCTTGATTTGTTGATGGGACTGAGAGGAAGCCTTGAAGTCCTCAAGATAGATATGTGCTGTTACATGTGAGTTGGGTTAGGGATCAGATATCCTAGGCAGGCGTTAGGAGCGTTATAGGCACCCCCAGGGTTTTGGTGATACGCCAGTTGTGAAATACAGCGCGACATTCATGATCTCATACTTGGATAACCAACCTGTTGGTCAGTTTATTAAGTGATCACCATTGGATGATAATCTTGGTCTACTCCCCGATCGGTGGGAGCATGAGTATCGCGAGGGATAATTTTGATTTGTGAGGGCTATCGATATAGCGAGTGGGTGAGTCAGAGTTAAACGAGGTGAGGTCACCAGGACCGTGGTGTCAACATCGAGTGTGGAGTGACCAGGAGAGAAAGGTCAGAAGATGAGTGATGAGTGGAGGCGAAGTGGGTCTTGAGGATACGTAGTTTCTTGGGATTGGTGCAGATTATTCACAGGGAGATTCATTTGAGGATTTCTGGGATGACTGCTTGACTGGGTTATTCCCGGAGGATGAGTTTGGTTGGGATAGCAGATCAGGAGGCGTGGGAGTTGAAAGGACATGGGCTCCCATCTTGTCCGTCGGGGCCAGGAGACAGGGGTACCTGTTATGGTATTGATGCCTCGAGTAGGATTGGAGTGTGTTTGATCAGTCAGGAGGGGGTAGTAACTTATAGTTCTCGTCAGTTGAAGAATCACGACAGTGCCCCACACACGGCATGGGGTTCAGCGGTATTAGTCCTTGCCTTGAAGATTTGGCGCCTTGGTATATCTGACAAGGAGTTGGGAGGTGCTGGGACCATAAAGTTTGAAGTATATTTTCCGCCTTGACGGGACCGCCGTGGTAGCCAACGGTGTGGATCAGGTCTGAGGGTTATGACTGCCGCGTACCATCCCGCAGTGAAGCCAAAATGTGGTGAGCCAGTGCCCGGTCGGAGATCCGCAGGGCGTTGGCTCAATATGCTTCCACCAGTGGCGGATCACTCGAGGCTGTGGGACGGTTTAGATTTCTTACCATCCTGGCCAGCTGGGCTAAGGTACCTTAGAGAGTTTAAGTGACTTCCGTCTCACATTGACGATGATTGGTTCCAGTCCATTCGCGGGGCGAGAGATAGTGTCCATCGAGGGGCCAGAAATCGATCAGATCTGTGGCGAGGAGTTGGACGTTCATGGATATTGATCCTCAAAGTATGAGGCGGGAAGTGATGATTCCCAGGTTGTGCGTTTGAGAGGAGACCCCTCGATGAGTTTCAACACTCTCGTTTGTCAGGTGTCGATTCAACCATGAAGAGATGTGCCAGGATCTTGATGGCCGGTACTATGGAGTGGATAGAAAGAGAGCCATTGGGGACTGTCAGCGAGTATATACGTATGCAGGCGGGTTAAGGCTGAGCACAAAAAGCAATGGGGCTAAGCCAGAAGCCGTGGAGGTGGTGGTGAGTCAGAACCGTCTTCATGGACTTTGTGAAGCCCGCACCCTGAGGCAACGATAGAAGCATGGCCAGCGGTATGGGTGATAGTGGACGAGTCCACGAAATTAGGCACATTTTCTTAGTCGCGGATAGCCTTCTCATTGGAAGTGCACGGTTGTACATTCGAGAGGATAAGTCAGGCTACATGGGTACCAGTATCCGCTAGTCATTAGGATAGAGATCAGGGTTTGTGCCTTTGTTTCCAAAGGCTAGGCACACCATTTGACTACCTTGAATCGCGTTTCACCTCGGGCCAGTGGTCAATCTAGAGGTTCCTCAATTATTGAAGGGACATCCTACACGACGCCGTCTGGATCATAAGGGTGGCGGGAAGAGCGCGCGCGCCAGTGGTCGCTCACCGGTAGCGATTGCCAGGCGGTACTTACAGTGGCACTCTACGCCGGGGCATTGGCGGGGGCCATGTAGGTCACCCATTCATATTGGGCCAGAGGTGGGAGAAGGCTCCGTGCTGGTGTCGATTGAGGCAGCCAGAGAGGGTGAGCGATCTGGCGTGGCGATCTTTCTCCGCGGCTCAGGCGTGAAGAGCTATCACGGATGTCACGATCGACCATGGGTTAGAGGGTTTGGTGATCACGTTTTCAGGAAGGTGATTACTCAAGAAGAATGATTGAGATTAATAAGCGCGAGCTATGGCGAGGTTTTATTGGGCCTTCGAGATACCGGGGGATGGGCGCTTTGTTTCGCGTGCAGGTTGGCGTTACGCCGGCGTCATGAGGTGATAAAAGTTGGCCTGATCGCCATGCTCGGTATACTCGAGATCCAGCTCATGCGTGGTGGTTGGGATAAAATTGAGGTTGACACCGATGGGACCTTTGAGGAGGGACCAGTGTGCATTTTGAATAGTCGTGATAAGGTTTTACGACGCAAGACCGTGAAGGCTAGTCGAGTGCTATGTGACCTTGTGGAACGGAGGAGTCATGGGCCTTGGGGACATGATGCGAGCCACCTATCCTTCTTGTTTAGGGATGAGTGCATTGGTTTGGTGCGTTCGTTTAGTGACTGGTTGCATCATAGTGTAATTACTTGTTGCGCCATGTATCAGAAGTGATTAATGGTTGTTCAAATTTAGGAAGAGATTCTTACTAAGAAGGGAAGAGTCTTAGACAGAAATTTAATTCTGGAAAAGAAAGTCAAATCATAGTTTCGGTTGAAATCGTGATTTATTTATCTAGAATCAGATGAGTAAGCAGGTTTTCCTGTAAGATAATCTCGCGAAATCTAGCTAGCACACATAAAATTCGTCGAATTCAAGGCGGTCAGTACAGTTTTCGAGAGCATCGTGATTGGATCACATTAAAACTGATTTTCGATCGATGAAATCATATAACACGTACTCATGTGCCATAAGTGGTATATAGTGGGAAGTAGTGAAGGTAAGGTAGTGAAGTAAGTTACTGAATGTAAAAGCAAGGAAAGGGCCTCTTGGTGTGTGAAAGGATTTAAGTTATTAAGAGACAAAATATGAATAGTGTGTATCCTCTACCTGGCAAAAGCAAGGAATGGAAAAACCAAGAGTCTGAAACATGTGGAGAGGAATTTAGGGAGAGAGAGGACCTCCTTCTCCTCTGAGAAATTCGGGCGTTCAGCCAGTGGCGGTCTTCACAGGGACAGAAGGGGGAGGGGGGAAGAATTTGCTTCTGTGGGTAAAACTGTCAGACCAACAGTTTAAAGTTCAAACATTTTCAGCAGGTGGGTTTCTCCCTACTTGGGTTTTATTCCCTCTTCAAGTACTTTACGAATGTTTAGAGTCAGTTGGGGCCGTTAGGGGCAGTTTGATCTATCTAGGCAGATTTGAGATCAATGTAGAGTGCAAGTCAAATGAATTATGTAGTGACCCGACCCGCAGTACGCCAGAGCGTGGTATATTATATGTTCGTCTGTGAGTTGAAATTTAGTAGGAATGGCGAGGAAATGCGGAGTTCACGAAGTGAATCGATGAATTGTGATTTTAATAGTAGCAAGAGGTTTCACCTGTTCAAAGCGATCTTCCTAAATATATTTTTGTGTGAAACGTGTATGGTCGAATTGATTCGAGTCGAATTCTTTCGTGTTTGATCATTAGCCGTGAGCTAATTTTGATGCCGTTGATTAATTACATGACATGATTATTGTGATTGGATATTATGTGGATATGTGCATTTTTATATTTGCATATGATTATTTGTATTGGAATTGGCATACATGCATTATATATGCCGCTGGAACACCTAGGACTATAGAATTGAGTCGTAAAGGATGAGTCTAGAAGAATGGATTCGGAGGGTTGTCTAAAAATATTAATTATTGGAGGGTAGTCCAAATTAAAAATATCAATCGTCGGAGACGGCCCAATTGATATATATACATCGGAGGGTTGTCCACTAACAAAACAATAATTCTCATACGAGAAGCAGGCGGAGTGTGAAGTCGATGAGGACACAGGATACGGAGTTGGTCATGTAGACATTCAAAGTAGGATCATGCATTTGCTTGAATGTATGTTTATTTTGGAACATTGCACTGCACTTAGGTGGAGGAAGTAGCCCACTTAGGGCAATTCACTACTGAGCATTAGCTCACCTGTCGAAGGGATATTATTTTCTGGTCTGAGGAGCGTGCGAGAGACGGCTCGTCCACAGGGATTGAGGATTAGAAGAAAGCGGGTTGTGGCTTTGGTTGATATTCTGTATGTATTGAAATGTCTAATTTTAATATATGTATTGTATAAAATTAATATTGTAACTCTTGTAACTATTTGGTATATAGTTGGATTCATAGTTAGTATGTATTATGAGTATCGTTTGTGGGCCGAGTGGTCGTATTCACTCATGTAGTTGGATATATTGAACCTGTTGGATATATTGCCTTTGTTTGGGGCAATTATGTCACCGGGTTTGTATTTTTAGGTAGAGCTCATTCGTGAGACTCTGCCCGATTTTTCGTAGAGAAATGTCTTGGGTCACCGAACATTCCACGAGTGTTTCGAGGTGGTAGTCAGCGGACCCAGTTTGGGGCGTCCACATATCCTCTTCGCGATATTCACCTTTAATAATTTTATGTTTATATTATTATCGCATACTAATTCTCAATCACTATTACAACATACTATCTAAATCAAATTTTCAATACAGACCTGAGTTGGGTTCCAACTGAGCTACTAAAAATTTGTTCATGATGTTTTTCTAAATTGAATCACAATCTTGAAGGCCTTTCTAATTTTGGAAAGCGAGATAAATTAATGAGTTTCTAATTCTAATTAATTGATTCAATTTCTTGATTAATTTTCTTTTAGATTTTTGACATTTGAATTCCACGAGTTTATACTATTAGTGATGCAAAAAAAGGATTTGGTGATGAGGCGACAATAGGCGTCAAGATAAAAAATGGTTCACAGTGAGTGTTAATTCTCATTATAAGTAAATTTTATAACTATTTATTATTATATATTGAATATAAGTAATTTTATTACCATTGAATGGTGGTTTGTATGGAAGTACGCTCCAACATTAAAAGGAGTTTGTATGGTTCTTTCCGACCGCATCATCTTCAACTTGTGAAAGAAATTGGAGCACATTGCTGCAATTCATACCAAACAAAGAAATCGGCTTGCTTATCCTAGGCTCAAACAATTGGTTTTTTGTTATTTACAACATAAAACCAAAGATCATGACATCATGGGCGAGGCAGATAAAGTTGCCGAAAAAATTTTCTCGATTTACTAGAAATTTCAGGCAGTTAGGCGAAGAAGAAAGAGAATCTAACTATTTCAATGGAACAGGCCTCTCCATTTAAGATGATGAAGATGGAAATCTGATCCACGCATTCTTGCACATATTGAGAAGCGGGAGTTAATGTTAATGGGTTTTATCGAAGAAGTTCATGAGTAGAAGTTTTAGTCAAGACGGGGGGCTCATTTCAACCCGGCATGGCTTCTCTGACCCTCCTTTGATTCAAGTGTTGAACTTATAGTAGTAGACCCAGAGTTTGCTAGTACTTCTTCGGTTGTAGTCAGCTCCATGAGGGAGGGGACCCGATGATGGTAGTGATGGAAATGATGGTGGGGATATTGCGGATCCACAGCAAAGTCAAAATCAAGTGGGCCCATTCACCGGTGAAGATAATTTCACTCATGCTACACAAGATGAAGACCACGAGGGTGCAGGAGAGCGGGTAGGAGTATTAGACCCCTTTGGAAAAGCCACATAGAGAAGGCAGAAGGATGACACCATACAGTGAGGATTCGTTTCTCGGCCGAGTTTTGAGTCCATGAGTATTGGAACTCCAATTCAGTGATTCGCGAATAGAGCAACAATTTCCTCCCTTATACAATGAGTTATGGTCAGCCTTCTTGCATCCTTCGAGTTCTATTGGTGAAGGAAATATGGAATAAGTTGCTCATGATCCTGAATGTCATTCCAAATTTCATATCAAATGCAAGAAGGATTTCAAAGCGAGTATGTGGGTGAACCCGAATTTCCTATCCACGAGGAGAGGTTGTAGGTAGGAGTCAACATATTTATCGAGCATGTTCGAAATTCTGATCAGTATTATTCTGTGCCATTGTCTTGGTATGAATATTGTCTTCAATCAGATGGGGATCCTTCATCCAATAATGTAATGGAGCCACATCGGTCTTCATTTTGGTTTTAAATGGCTATTGTGATGTAATTTTTAGATAAATTATAATGAATATCATCTTCAACAAGTGTATATTTGTTTATTTATGCAATTTTTTATAGTTCAACAAAGTATTTCCATGAATTTCAAAGTAATTTTATTAATTTTTGCCTTCTGGAAATATTTTGTCAAAATATCCACCGATATTTTCGATATTTCCAATATTTCCGTAAAATCAAATGCGATATATCAGTAATTACGATATTTTGTTCCATGGAGGTAACTAGGTTCCAAGTCCCAAAAGGATAAGGTGTGTACTTATAAAAAAAATAGATAGTAAATCCCATAATGTGAAAATGATAATATTTTCATTTCACTTCCTTAAAAGTCATTTAAGTAATTTTATTATCTTATGTGATGTAGAATGTCATTTAAATTTAATTTTTCCTATAAACATTTGATTGAACAAAAATAAAATTGAAGCATCAAAATAGAAAAATTTGAAAAGCATAGACATTTTATTGAATAAAAATAAGATGATACACAAGAAAAATAAAAGTTTAGACATGATTAAATAAAATAAAATTAGGGGTATCAAAATAGAAAAAATCAAAAGCTTAAATATTTGATTTAACAAAAAATAAAGTGAGACATCAAGAAATGAAAAATCTGAAAAGTTGATGATACTATTTATGTAATTAACCCTAACTATAAAGATTTTGGATGGAAAATCAAAATCAAAATGAAAGTATCTATATATATCTAGATATATTTCTTGTTTTTTTTTTCTAATAATTAAGGAATATAATATATTTCTTATTCTAATTCGTTATCGGCGCGGTCAAAATATTGTTGGGCAAAACCTTATTTAACTTTCCAAACGTGAAGGCCGGAGATGTTTTAAGACCGTAAATTTTAGTTACCAACTTTACTTTTAGTGTATTTAAGTTTGTTGCATGTCTCATGCATGAAACCACATACATTATAATAATGTACATAAAGTAGCTTATGTAAATTCTCCATTGACAAAAGATTAACTAAATTTTCTTTCACATTTTAATAAGGGCTAAAATACCATATTTCTTCCATATGTTTGTGTGATATTTTGATTAAAATAAACAATTTTTTTAAAGATATGGGTTCCATAGCCATGATAGTTATAATACTAAAATAACGGCGCAACATCTTGTATTGTCAAAGTTTTTGAAACTATACTGTAGAATGTAAAACTAAATTAAACTCTATAAATCTCAAAAATATGAGTCTCTTGAAAAAGATTCTACCATTATTTCACCTATATAAACCTATATTCACCCATCTCTTGAAAAAAAAAAAAAAGATTAAGTCTTTGGTTGTATTTAAAAAGCTTTCTGGTTTTGAGAATAAAAATTATTTGAAATATTCTTAACACTATTTACCATTATTCCAAAAATAATAATTAAAATACAATTAGAAGTCAAAGTGTTTTTACCTGTTTTTTTTTTAAATTTAAAAAAGAAAGTTTAGAAAAAAAACTTTAAAATAAAATGAGAAAAATGATATTATTTATATTCTTTCTCACTACGAATTTCTTTTAAGTTCTTGAAAATTTTTTAATTAAGCAAGTAGATTTCAAATAAAATTATAATGTACATAAGATAGTTTATGTAAATTCTTCATTGTCACTAGTAACGAAGTTTTGTATGACTAAATAATGACAAAATATTCCAATTACTTTCATTCGTCGATGAAAGATATGTTTGGATTAAAATCTAAACAACAAAGTTTATTTTCTTTTATCCTGAAAATATGGGTTTAATTACTGCATTGATGAGTTGAGGATTTCCAGTCCACATAATATCTTATATTATATAAACTAGTTTTGATGTTAAACATAGTATTTAAAACTTACTAAGATTTTACAATAAAAATAAATATCTTGAATCTAAATTTTAATTAAATAGGAAAATAAATTCTTGATCTCAAAAAATATGATTTGGGTAATGAGATGAGAAGTTTTTTTCACATATCTTTTTCGTTAAAAGATAAAAGTCCTTTTTGGTTTCATATGATTTAAAAAATAATGTTTTGCTCTTAAAAATTTATTTTAAATATTCTTAAAGCCCCTATTTTACCATTAATTTCAAAAGGTATTAAAAAAAAAAGTTAAAGTTAAAGTTCTTTTTATGGATTTTTTAAAGAAAAACATAGAAAATAATTTATTATTATTATTATTCGAATACAACATGGAAAATAATTTTATCATTCAAAACTAAATATTACTTCTAAAAATGTGTTTAGTGGGTTTATATCTCTTTTTATCATTATTTTTTCTTTATTTTTAACACAAATTATTTGTAAAAATGTTGTAAAACTGATTATTAAATATCAGTTTTTCAAATTTTAAGTAACAAAGACGACTTACAATAAAAATAAAAAAAAACTATACCCTCCAATAAAAAATATATTAATCACGAAATATTGATAACAATACCTTTACTTTTTTTTTGAAGGGAAATAATAATAACTTTCCTAATCCACTTAACAAAGCAAAACAAAAAATCTACTCATATATAATACTATATGTCTATGTTTTTTAAATATCATCAACAATAACAATGACAAACAGGGCCTTTAGGTAACTTTTTGCAAATGCCTCCTTTGGTACATTTAGAGGCACAAAATGTCCAGCATTTTCCACCCTTTGGATTATCATCTTTGCCCGGAATACAACGTCCAAATTCAGGATGGTTGTTGCAACATCTTCCACCTTCACTAGCAGCCTTATTGCTAGCTGAAAATATTGTATTTATTTGAAAAAAAATTTGTTAATGCACTAATATTGAACTATACGTAACATTAAATACATATTATGTATATCCTGTTATTTAAACATATCATTTAAATATATATTGATAACGTCAACTCATGCAGATATAACCATATTCTATTTGGAAGAATATATATTCAGTAAATTTAAATCAACTTTATAAACATTCTAAAGAAAAGTAATAAGCTAGAGTTGGCAGTTAAGAATGTTTTATAATTTGCAATAGAAAAAAAAAACATAAAGAGAATCATATGTAGATGCAATTAATAGGAAGATAGATATGAATAGAACAAACCTAGGCATAGCACCAAAGCCATTATAAGGAGGAACGACACACACTTCTTCACTTTGTTGGCCATTGTTGAGCTGTGTTTGAGTTTGGATTTCAAGATTTTTGAAAAGCATATAAATAGAGAACACGGAATGACTAAATTTGGGAGAATATTAATTCATATATACTGCACTGCCTTCTGCCAATATTATTAAATCTAAAACGACATCTTTTAAATAAATAAAAGGGAACTTTCCCTTATAAAGAATTAAAGTGTGGAATTAAAGTCAATTCTAAACTGAAGAAAGAAGAATAATAATAGTTTCCATGTTCAAGTTATATGGTCTCCTTCCATTACCAAAGATATCCAATAGAATTTTTTTTTTTTTTAAAAACTAGTGTCGATAGAATCAAGATCCTGCCAATTTCATGGTTATCTCTTGTGCTAAATCTATGCTTGAGCCTATTTATATTTTGCTTTTGCATCATTAAATGATCAATCCTTCTCATCTGTGAAAATTCTGAGATTTTATAAAATTTAGGGAAATTATAAGAAAAATAACGAGAAAATGAAGAAGAAAATTAAAAAGTAAAAAAGAAAAAAGAAAAGAAATAATCTGAAGTGTGAAAGAAAAATTGCTTTCAACAATAAGTAAAAAAAGAAAAAAACTATCCTTATTTTATATTTTATTTCCTTTCCGCAATTTTAATAAAATTTCTATTATTTCATATTATATAAGTTTATAAGAATATAAAAAATATGAATATATGACCGGGAATCAAATATTCTATAGATTTATACTTCTCCTTTCCTATCTATACTATTTTCCTTGTTCTTTTGTAGGAGTAATTAGGAAAATATTATAATATTTTCTTACCATTTTTCCTTTATATTTTCTTTTCTTTGTATTTTTTTTTCTATATCATCCGGAAAATAAATTTCATGGTATTTTTTTTCCTTTTCTACTTGTTTTCAGAACCAAGCAAAAACAATTGGGAAAATTTTTTAATTCTCAAGTTTGAGACAAAATTTTCTATTTGAAAAATTATCTTCTAATGTTAAACCAAACATGGCAAAATTTATATATTGGAATGTTAAACCTAATTTTCTCAAGAATTTTAACATTTGGAATGAAATATGGCGTACTTTTCTCGAGATAATTTATTGATGATTTAGTTAACAATACAATCGATATAAACATAGAATCAAAAGTATTAAAAACTCTAGAGGATGATGCAGCATCCAAGTTAATAGTAAAAATGATAAAGGCAAATAGAATTAGGATTTGATTTGACAACTCTGTCGGATCAAACTTTGTCATTTGAATTGCCAACATGAAAACCCATGCGATTATAAGCTATCACAACTATCCTTGCGTAGCAAATTATGGCGATAAAACTTATGCTACAACGGGTGATCAACAAAACACAGCGCAAACAGTCAACGACAAAAACATGAAAAACAAAGGAAACACAAAAAAAATAAAAATAAAGGTAAACCCAGATCAGTGGGAAAAAACCATTTTATTGGAAAAGAAAACTCAGATATGGGGAAGAAAATGATGGAATGAGTGATTTCAGGTCAATAATGACAAAAAAAATCACTCATCCTTTATAGCAAACAAATTAGCAGAAAGAGAGATTAAAAGAAAGAAAAGAATGGATAAGGTTTCAAATGTGGGAGAAGTTATACCTAATCCATACACTTCTTGATTCAAGTGCATATTTGATTGTATAGAAATCCAAAGAAAAAAAAAAAGTAGTCATATTCCTAAAATTATGATAATGATTTTTAATGAAGAAATATAAGATAAGAGCTATTGTATAGTGAACTAAAGGGGGGCTAGTGGCTTCCAAGAAAATTTTATTATGGTTTCATTATTTTTTTTTCAAATAAAGTCTTTCTTGATTCTCTGGCTACAATTTTCTAAAGCACTCCTTGATTATTATACGTGCTTTGTTTGGGAAAAACTTGGGAAAAAGCAACAAGGGTTGTGTTTCACTCTTAAGCTGACGTTTTCTTTCATCTAGTTTCCAGATTTTGATTCTTTTTTACCCATTTTATTGAAGTGTACGTGATTTGTTCTTTGGGTGGAGCAAGGTGAGAAAATGATGTGTTTTTAAATAAATTGGAGCAAGGGAAATTATAATTTATTTTGAAATAAATTTAATATAAAATAAATTGTTATATAATTAGAATAATTTTAAAAATAAATTTTATAAAAGAGAAAATTAAATCAATGTAATTATGTTTTAAATAATTCTAAAATAATTTGAATTTTTATATAATAAAAACAATTTAAATGAAAGTTTTTTATAAGGTATGAAAGTTTTTATTAACTAATCGAAGATTTTGTAAGACGAGAAAAAATTCAATTTGTAAAATTGCAAAATCGTAATTTCGATAAAAACCAAAATTTTTTCTAGATCTCACAGGATGTGAAAAGCGGTTTCATCGTTGGAATCGTCTCCGCAAATCTGGCTACGTCGAATTTTGTCGAATTCGAGGCAGTCGAGGATTTGCCGTTTTTGAGCAGGGTGTATGGTCTTGAGTAAAGCATTTATGTGATGTGACAAAGTCGCCTATTACATGCTCATGTAACACATGTTGCATGAGTAGAGAGATGATGGGAATGGACTGACTTAGATTAAATAATTATCAAAAATCAGAGACAAAGGACACAAGTGATTATCTGATTGTTAATGAGGAAGAGACAAAATTGCAATAGTGTTGTCTTCTTCAAAAGAGCACAAAATGGGCAGAATCGGGCAGTAGGCTGGACTTGAGGTGTAGGGGCTGGATTTTCATATTTTTAGAGAGAGAGAGAGAGCACCTTCTCTCTAGGATTCCGGCCGATCGGACCGTCGGTTCTCGACGGAGCAAGAAGGAAAGTTGTTCTATTGGGGGCTACAGCGACATAGATTTGATGGAGTTCCGACAACTTCAAGAGGTAGGGATCTTTTCGTACTTGTGTTAATGTGTTTAAGAACCATGTAAATGGTTAGGAACGTTGAGACTTGTTTTAAGCGTAAACAGTCTGAAAGCTTTAACCAGTGGAAAATTTCTATTTTGTTTGGTCGTGAGCCTTGGTAACCGAGGGTTTCTTGTTCATGTGAATAGTGGCGATGAATATTTTGTGTGAATTTTATGATTATTGAGTGATTCAAAATGAATTGCTTGTGTTTGCTAATTAGCCCATGTGAGCTAATTTTGGTGAAATTGATTGTGAAATTGCATATCATGTTTGTGTGATTTAATTATGTTAATATATATGCATGTGAATATATTACCATGAATGTGTTGGAATTGGCATCATGCATTCCATATGCACTAGGGCACCCTAGAATATTAGGAGTGAGTGCATGACATGAAATGAAACCAACTAATGTTTGTGAAGAGATTTCAATGGAGATTTTCGGAGAATGGTGTTGGGGAGATGGTCAACTGATTACGACGGAGGCCCATGAATTGTTTAGGAAGGTTCTCGACACATTCGTCTCGGAGGGTAGTCAATACTTTGGGGTGGTTGTGAGTTTTCGAGAACAAAAAGCATTGTTTTGAAACTGGATATTTTACTAGCATTCGCTTAGACATATGTGAAGTCGGTGAGAGGCTGGGACACGAGGAATGGTCGTATAGACATTCAAGTAGAGTTCGTATAATTGCTTGAATATGTTTGTTTTGCCATGCATGTGCGCTTAGGTAGGAGTAACCCATGGAAATTATCTCTCTTTGGGCTTTGCTCGCGCTTAGCCAGAGATCCTGCATTTGATCACGGGACGTCGGCGTACTCATTAAGGCGTTTGAATAAAAAAGCGAGTTGTGGCTTTGACATTGTCATTTGTATACGTATTAAAATTCTAAGGTTTGTATATGTTGTTAAAATGTCATAAAAACTCTTGAACCATGTGAGATATATTTGGTTGGGATATTTATATTGTGAGTATTGATGCAGGGGCCCAAGTGGCCATTATTTTACTCGCATTTGGACCCTGTGTGGTCATTGTAATTGTTGGGACAGGTTTGTACCTTGGGTAGAGCTCCGGCTGGAGACTGCGCTCGATTTTCGTGAGTGGTGTCGAGTTACCGTAGTCTGAGTATTCTGGAGTTGGCCAGCGGGTTGTCCTTGGACCCAGGTTTTAGGACGTCCACGGCTTTGATATTATTAAACATTGAAAGTAATTTTATTATTAAATATATATTTATTGTATGAAAACCCTAGCCACCCTTATCTTATTTTCTTTTATCTTGTTCTCTTCTAGCCCATTCACCTTGAGCAAGGAGGAGTAATTTTTTTGTCATTCTTGGCCTGAAATCACTCATCTATATCTCTTTTTTTTCATTTTATTGCTCAATAATGTGGTTCTTCCACAAAGATTTATGTCTTATTTTGTTTTTCATATTGTCATCGTCTTATTACGGCGTTTGGTTTGTAGTCATCTTATTGCAGCGTTTAGTTTGTCATTGTCTTATTGCAGCGTTTGGTTTTTTTCATTTTATTTTGTTTTTCGCCATCTTGTTGTGGTGCTTTATTTGTGTGAGAGTGATTCTTACACGTAAAGCATATTCGATTGGTTGAAGATATTATATTATGGTCATCAGTATGTTGAAGAACTAAAGTCGGATATATTCTAGTCATTATATTATCAAATTTACATGCTTTGTCACGATTTAGAATATTGTTTTAGATTTATTTGATGGTTTTGAATACCCAAAATCTTCTTGAAGAAATCTTAGATCAAGATCGGGTTATCCAAATGTTTTAAAGTTTGAATATCGGGTATTCTAATGACTTAAGAATTCAAGGATTGGGTTTTTAAAGCCAAGTAAGATCAAAATCTTTAGGTTTTAATTTTTTTATCCATTAAATAAATCTAAATAGTTTAGGATTTATTTTTTTATCAATAAAATGAATCTGAATGTTAGTTTTCTAAGTTTAAAAAAAATGAAATAAATTAGGGTTTGTTTATTCAAGTTTTAAAATAAAGATTTAAACTTTTAGATTGAGATTGATTCTATGAAAAAATAAATAAATAAATTATTATTGAATGATTATCATATTATTGAAAAAAAAATGAAAAGAAAATAATGGGGAACACCCGAATAAGTTGTTGGTTGCTAGGTTATCTCCTTATATTGTGTGTTCCATGTGGAATTGAAAAGTTAAAATTGTGGATATTTGGGTACAAAAAAAAGGGAAAATGGAGAGAAAAAAAATGGAAAAATGGAGAATTGTAAAGATGGTGACCATAGGGCGTAGAGATTATGTGAAATGGAAAAGACAAAAAAAAGTATATTCTTATGGGCATGACATGTGTACTTTGTGAAAAACATGAGAAAAATTCAATTTTTCTAAAAAATGGTAAGATGATAATTTCTGTAATAGTACAGGTTGAAAACCTGAAATTTTTCTAGATCTCAAATAACAAAACATACTTCACTAGATTGGAATCGTCTCCACGAAATCTGGTGCCAATCTCGATTTAAGTCGGATTACGAAATAGAATTTCACTTTTTCAGTATAGGGTGTCGGATGACACATGGAGATGGTGCCACATGGCCTTCAGTCATGTAAGATGCCCATAGCACCTTAGGAGATGGACACATGGCATGATAGTCATGTGGTGTAGCAAGTGACACATGGTATTTGGTTAAATGGCTCATGTAGAGCCATGTGTAAGTTGTAAGGAGAAGACATCAAATGAGGAGATATTTGGAGAAATATCTTAGGGGGAAAAGAAGAAATCGGTGGAGAATAAGGAAAAGAAAGAGAAAAGAAAAAGGAAGAAAGAAAATCAAAAATGAGGAAAAAGAAAAGAAAAAGGAAGGAAAAGTCAAAAGGGGATTTTGGGAGGAAAAACAGGACATTTTTTTCCTAGTTCTTCACGTGAGAAAGAAAAATGAGAGAGAGAGAGAGAAAAAAAAAGAAAAGGGGTTCTGCTTCTCTCTACGATCTACGGAGATCAGGTGGTCGGATCTTGTCAGGCTAAGAGTTAAAACTCATCTACTTTACGAGGGCTACGTGTGGGCACCGAAATCAAGGAGTTTTGACATAGTTCTAGATTTCTTATTTTTGGGAAGTTGAAAGTTTCGGGTTTAGGAAGTGTCCATGGGACTTCCTAGAGCTTCTTCTATGCCTCAAGAGGTAGGTGCTTCTTCCTACTCGGGTTATTTTTAGCCTAAAGGCCATTTAATGGCATGGGTTTCTTTGGGGCCATGGTCGTGCGAGATGGGTGAAATTTGGGATGAATGTTGGAATATTGGGACCCTGTTTTCGGGTAGTCTAAGTTGTTTGAGGATTGGTTTGTGTCTGAGGCGATGTCTTGAGTTTCGTTGTGTGTTTTGGTGTTTTTGGCTGTTTTTGGCCCAAGTTGGAAATGGTAAAGTGGGTGAGCAGGGTGAGTTTCGGGGTGTCAGGTGTATGATGCCTTGTTGAATTAAGGTCCTAAATCAAAGTCCATTGTGTGTTGTGCTTGTGCGATCTTATGTTGGTTGTGAAAAATCATGTTGACATATACTTATTAATTAACTAAGCATGGATTGCCAATTAGGATGTATACTATGTCACTGTAGAAAATATAATTATCAGTGATCTTAATATTTGCATGTAGCTCTCATTCGCATATAACAGCATGAATTGTATGAAATAGCATCTGCATTTCATATGCACGGGGACACCGCATAGTTTGGGTGTGTGCAAGGTTGTGGTCATTTATCATTCTTGGTGAATGGGTGGTGAGCTCGATAATGGGACAACGTCCAAGAAAATATAGTCTCATGGTTGCATAACGCATGAAAGGAAAATACGTGTTTGGTGGAGCAAGTTGAGGTGATGCCCTTGTGACCCACCCGACCCGAAGTCGTTGATAATCATTGAAGCCATTGGGCCTATATGGTGTTGAATGTCTGATACCACAAAATGAGTCATCTCTCACATCGAGACTCAAACATGAATAAAAATGGCCACGTCTGGCCCATACATCCATACTCACCAAAATATAATCAACTATATTACAATAGTTTTAAGAGTTAACTACACTCTTATACAAACATGTTTCAATCAAAATGTTTATACATGTTTTACAAAAATATAAAGTCAAAGCCACATGTCACCTTTCTTCTCAAAAGCGCCTCTCTAGTAAGCCGCCTTCCCGAATACTCCTGCATTCGAAAAGTGGATCCCACGACGGGAAGTGGAGAAACAAGAGTTGAATTCCACGAGGGCTACTCCCTACCTAAATGCACATGCAATATGAATAACACAAACACCCACATTCCATACAATTTACAATTTATACATGGAATGATTTATATCATGCATGAAATGTTTCCACGCCCATACCTCTTAAAGTCACTCACCGAATTTCACACATGCCTATACTAAGTGTGGCAATCAAGCTTAATTGTAATACTAAATGACACCTATATACCCAGCCCTTTGCTCCAGCCACCAACACCTAATACCTCCTACTAATGGGTAACCCATCCCGAGTCAATCCCATCTCCTGTCACCCAACTCTAGGTCTAAGTGATAAACATAACCGCATGTTTTCTTTTGGGCAATAGAACTTTTCGGCTTACATCGCGGGTCTCTTACACCCATACAGAAATTTTGGCTCATGTCACGGTCTCTTACACCCATGTTCTAGGCTTTTCCCCTGAGGGGCTTAACGACCCCCTTCTTGCTTCGCCCCACACACATTAATTATTTTTCATTTTATGATTTGAACTATGAGTCTTACTGGATGAGTCCCAAAGACAAACCAATCACATTCACCAAGAGCTGCGAACAAACTATACCGTGCACCCACACCCGACTCGACGCTATGTCACTGTCCACATGAATGCAATGATGCCAATTCATATATCCAATTCCAATGTCTCATACACAATTATATTTCATATAATTCAAACAATCATGTTAACACATCAATTAGCATGCATTAACATATCATTTTCCATACACATTTCAAGCCATTCAATTCAAGCAATAACATGCAAGAAAACACATGGACAAATTTCAGTCCAACCATCAATCCGGACTTTTTAACACCCTGCACATATGGGCTGTCCATGACAGCCCCTCATCGCTAACGGTTCCATTTCTTGGAACTAGAATCCATGGCCATTTCCGGCCTCATAACACCCAAAACCATTTTCATGACTTTTTAGACAAAGAATATCCAAGTAGAAGAAGACCCCTACCTCTCGGATTTGCCGAAACTCCACAATACTTTACCCACACGTAGTCTCAGAAGTGGGGATCAACTTCGCCTCTGCCTCCGGATTCGACTGACCGGAGCAATGAAAAAAATCTAGAGATAAGGTAGACTCTATCTCTCTAAAACTCTCTCCTTCTTTCCTCTCTCTTTCCCTTTTCCCCATCCAACTGACACAAGGCCGCAAAGAGAATCGGCCCTCTCACTCGCCACATGTCTAATTTCTTATCAAGCTCTTAGGATTTCCTTTACCCTCTTATCCATCTACCATGGATTTCCAATAACTCACAAGGTGTCATTTGTCTCCATGTCCCACACTTAAGCTCATTGTTTAATAACCTCACTTTAAATTAACACGTGTCTTGCTCACCAAAATGCACCAAGTGTCCCACACTACCTTAGGTGCCTCGAAAAGCATGAAATTCCAACTGTCTCTGAATTTAACGAAATTTGAAGTGGTAGCTAGATTTCGCGAATTAGATGGTATACTATATAGTACACGAGGACGATGCTCACTAGAGGTCACTGCGAAGAAAGCCTATTGGCTTTGCATTTTATTTTGGTATAACATGTGTATTAGAATTGTAAATTTTAATATATGTTGGAATTAAGAGTAATGTAAAAAACTCTCGAACCATGTAATATATATTTGGTTGATATATTTTGTGAGTATTGATGCAGTAACTGCTACACATTATTTTACTCGCAGATATGGACCCTATGTGGTCATCAGGAACTTATCGGGATGTGTTCAGAATTCGGGTAGAGCTCTCCCGCATAAAGAGATCACCATTTTTGTGAGCGTCTCAGTTACCCGAAGACTACGAGTATTCAGCTGGTCGACGGGTTGTCAACGGACCCCCGTAGTTTTGGGGCATCACGTAGCCTTGGTATCGTAGCCAGGTAAACGATTACCTAGGGAGCCCAAGTTTGGGTATCCATGTTTAGTCCCGATACTAGCTTCACAAATTTCAGATCATACCTGTGTATACAAATACCCAGTACTGGAGGACTCCGGGGCTTAGGCCATGGTCATTATGTGAGAACATCACGCCTGGTAAAGCTCGATGTTAGGGTAGGTATTTGATTACCTAGACAATCACTTTAGATGTAGATTAGAACACTACATGCAATCATGGTTTTATATGATCAGGATTGTCATGGGAATGTTGTGAATTGTATGTTTGGTGAATATATAGAGAAATTAAAACCTTAGGAGGTTGAGAAATTTTGGGCAATAAATCTTAATTTAATGGAAAATGATGAAGAAAATTTTTTTTCTCTAAGGTTCATAAAGGTGTAAAACCGGAAAATAAATAAATAAATAAAATAAAATTTTTATAAATTTTTGTTCTATCGAAATGAAAAATAAAATATTTTTTTAAATAAAGTAATTAAATAAAATATTTTTTTATTATAATATGATTTAATATATTGAAGTATTGTCTTACATCGTTTAAATACATTATTATCATGTATGAAATATTTTTCGTATGTGAATAAGATCTCTGGGTCAAGATTTACACCTTAGATAATGATTAGAATTTAACTTGCCATTTCCAATATGTGTAGATGGCTGCGAGGGCGAGGACGCAGGGCGTCTGATTTGCAATCGGGTCGACACCACCAAGATTCGACCAAAGCAGCTCACTGAGGTCAGAGATCGCGCGGTTGTCGCTATTGCACAAAGCCGCTGCGCAGTGTGATTCTGCAGGGGCCACGTAGGCTGAGCCGAATCAACAATATTTATATACCTGTTCCTTCAACGTCGTAGTCAAGCCACCGCAGCAGGGTGGTCTAGGGCTCAACATTCTGGACGGGTTTTCTTATCCTAGGAATGATTTGTATAAGTGTAAAAAGCGTAAGGCTTTCTATTCGACTTTGCAGATTTTTGTTTCAAAAAATAAAGGTGATGAGTTTGAAACTGATTAACCCAGTGATCAAATGAAGTGTGTAGAAGAATTTAGTGATTTAGGTCATTAATCTGAAATTTAGATACATTAAGATCTCTGACTGTCCCGGATGCATGACAACTATAACAATGATAGTCTGGATCTATGTTTAACTAGCAACCTCACCCTAAAATCAACTCCTATTTGAGTCAACACGCATAACATGCATCTATGGCCCCTTTACGCTTGAAACCCTAACATTAAACATCATTTCAAAGGTCTAAGGAAGACCACTGTTCACAAAGGCATCTAGCAATAAGTATGCAATCGTATCCTAAAGCATCGCGGCTGATAAACCAATAACATTCAATGCTATTCAACCCTATTTTGAGAAGATAGGACCATATAAACACAGCATTCGTAGCTTAACACTAGAGGACAACCCGCATACGCCCCACCACCAAGCTGGGGCCTTCCTTCCCTCTTCAAAGAAAGCAGGCTTAGCTGGGCATCTCGAGTTGTCATCCTCAAGAGGGGTGTTTGGCAGCCAAGAAAATAAGGGAAAGAGGAGAGAGAAAAGAGAAAAACAAAACCCTAACTAAAGCTACGAAAGATATTTACATAAAATAAAAACTTGCCAAAAATTGATCCTTCAATTTGTTGCCTAGGGTTACAAAATGGGAGGGGGCTTATATAGGCCACCCAACGTATGAAAATACCATAAAGCCTAACATTTTGGCTAATTTAAGGGACAAGAGAGTAATACACCAAAATTGAAGCTCACATTAATTACAAAAGTATGACAAGGCGTTGAATTTCGCTTATACATATCAATTCCTCGCTACTACGAAAAATTTCAGAATAAATCACCAAGAGATAGCTTAAAACAGAATTCTCGCTGTATGCTGGCAATTTCATTAGTTAGCCAAATCTCGCTAGCTTAGCGAAATTCTCGTGAGAAGAAATGCACTCACTAGAATAGTGCTTAGCTTAAAATTTCATTCATGAATCAGTAATTTCGCTTAAGATTGCGAAATTTTTCGCTTAAGGTCGCAATTTTCACAGAATCCCAAATAAATTCTCGCAATCTTGTTAAATTCTGAATTGTCGATTCTTCAACGCTTGCCTCCCGTCCTCTACCGCATTGATTTTTCTCTTCACTTTGGCTTCATTCTCTCTTTGATTTATGGTTTGCTCGATGGTCGAGCGAATGGGTTCAATCTTTATGGATCGATCTTATATCTCGATATCAACTCCCAAAGTACTTAAAAACCTCGCAAAACATCCAAAAATAACCTCTAAACGGCATAAGTGATACTAAGAAGACTTTAAACACTTCAATTGGTGAGAATGATAAGGATTAGTGCAAAGAAAAAGCACCTCAAAACCTATCTAATATGTGGTTCAAAATAGCACTTTGGGCACTAATCACACCCCCCAACCGAAACGCTAAGGCTCCTTAGCAATGCAAAAAACTAAAAGGATATGTATGTACATTTTCAAAAGTTTATGATTCAAAAGGGTTTATGTACACATATAAACATTACCTTAAACCTAAAATTACACTAAGTTTGAAAACCTGCATTTAAAGAACCAAAACCATACAAGAATAATTTCAGGTCAATATTGGTTCCATGATTCTCAACTTGAATTTCTACTAAGGTCTAATGGTTCTTTATATAACCAGATTAAGCCAATAAATTGCAAAATTGTCCCCTCCCCCCAACCTAGCACTGACATGGCCTTAAGTTGTCGAACAACCTGAAGATAGTATTAGTTACCTCTTCTTTTCTTATTCAACTACAATGTGGTGCAATGTTTAAACTGATTTCACCCAAAGTCCGTAACGCGGCCCACCGACCTCAACCAATTAAGGCTTGCATCAGCCAAAAAGGATCACTTTGACCACAAACTCTACAGCTTCACCCCTGACTCCTCGAATACCCCCAAAAATCAAGCACCTACAAATCGTTAAACTCTACCCATCCACCCATGTAACACTAAATCGACATGACTCCCAACCAATTAAGGCTTATGGCATCTGCTATGTTTTCTTTCACACACCAACGACAAAGGTTTCTGGTGTTTCAAGGCAAGGCTTCAATTTAATTTTATTTTTCTTTTTCTTTTTCTTTTCTTTTCTTTTCGAAGACATCATCGGGTCTTCAAGTATGGGTAACACAACCTATCCTAGGTTGCCAACATGCCTACAAGCCTACTTATGCAAAGCTGAAGGAAGGAAACAAATTCACAAAATTCTATTGAAACAATCTATGCGTAGGTGAATTAGCTTATGGAGAAATTTTCATCAGCTGAAAGTATGTCGAACTTCAACCGACCAAAAATTATATCACATGGAATTTGTTCTAACATAAAGGCGCATAAACAAATTTCAAATTTTCCATTTAAAGGCAATTCAATTGTCCAATTTGAAGCAATTCAATTGTTCAATTGAAGCAATTCAATTGTTCAATTGAAGACAAAAACGATTACTTATGGTGAAGGCACAAAACATGATATGCAAAATCAGGTATATATATATATAGACCGAATAGCTGATAGCCAAAATGGCATAGTAACATGGCTACCAAAGCTAAACATGTTAAAAATATCACCGCTTACTATGGCTAATACATGAACTTTAATCAAAATTAGTAGGCAGCTGATAAAAAGCTAGTAACTATGTTAAAAATCATAAAGTGAAACTAAACCACCCCACCGCCGCTGTGGCGGCGGGTCTCGTCACGGCCTGGCAGCCTAAACATCCAAATAGGCCGTCTCGTGGTGGGGCTCCTCTCTCGATCAGGAACACGAGGAAGGCCCAAGTGCGTCATGATCCGTCAAGCATAGAGGACACTGCCGCCTTCCGATCCCTGGTCAGCCGTAGCCGCTAAAGGGAGTGTGATGGCATCCATCACACCCGCAATCTAGAACCTGGCGTGAATGATACTGTGGAATGGTGCGCCAATGACGGGACTATGTATCACCAAGTAGCCGCGGGATGGTGTGTGGAGTGAGGAGATGGAGGTGACATCCGCTGAGCCGGACCCTCAGATCTCGGCCTCGTGGGCGCACCCCGTCCCATGGAAGTCCCCGCCACCACCCAGACCTCCCTCCCCGGGTCCCGCTCGGTCGTGACATGGAAAGATACTCTGCATGGCTCACCACTACCGCCGACAGAATCCGAGGGCATCGAACTCTCATCTCAACTCCTACCCTTCCGGGAACCCATGTCGAGAACCCGCGCAGTAGCCCTGCGACGCAGCTGAATGCTCTCCCGCCGTACTAGGTCCTTCGATGGACCTTCTCCTCGAATGCATCAAGGAGGTCATCACTGGGCCAGAGGGGGATCAAACCAGCTATCCTCCGAGATCCGATAAAGAGCTCAAGATGGCTCCTCCGTCGTACGCACGCTCAGAGCTGAACACTCGTCTGAGCAATGGTCGACAAGAGCATCCGGTGGCGTAGAGCCGCCTCAAAGGCATAAAATACCGTCCAAATAGAAGGTTCTGCCAGCTACCGAAATCCACTCGATGAGGTGGTGGGCACCCAATCTCTATAACCTCAGATACGGCCAGAGGCCGCAGCCCAAAGTCGGCCGGGAACACGGCCGCCTCGAGTACTCCGCTGGGCGATCATCAATAGAGAACCAAGCTCAGCGCGACCATCTCGCCTCCGAGATGTCATAGAGCGACAGAACCGCAAAGACCACTCGTGGGTACAATGTCGCCGAGTCATGAAAGGCGTGAGGAATAACTTCTCGAACAACCTCATAGAATCCCTAAACCCGATCAGCCTCAACGTCAGGGACACTTGGTAGTACGAATTTCGGGCGAAAGTCTCTACGGGCGAAGTCGCACATTCTGGGAATTCGGTTCCCAACTGAACAACCCGCTCCCGATCCTCGGGAGGCCGGTGACAACTGAGGCGATGATGCCGCCTCCCGGCAGCCTCGATGTGACCGGGTGATGGCCGCGCCGAGAGGAAGATGACTCGCTCGGGCCCGATGTGCTGGCTCACTGAGGCCGCCCTAACTCTCCCTCTCGAGGTACAGTGATGGGGTCCGGGTCCCATCCGTGTCCGTAACGATGAAATCCCCGAGGTTCTCGTGCATCACGGGGACCGGTGATGGTACCGGAGCCGACCTGAGTCGGGTCGCCTCTCGCCGTGTACCGACCTAACCCGCGGCCGGGGCTACGGACCCACCTCGAGTACTCAACCATATCCGTAGTCCGAATGCATTAATCGGAGTAAGGCCCGCCTGATGAATGAAAGCGGCGCACCACAGGTCGCCTGGGCTCAGGGGCAGAGAGACCAGGCACGCAGCCGGCACTCCAAGGCAACCGCAAAGATGCCAGTCGCCCAGAAGTGGCTCGGCCAGGTTCGTGACTGGAAGGGGCTCGAGGCTGCTGATGGCTGTGCCTGGGTGGCGTGAAGGTGCGCATGAGGCGGCGGTAGCGGCTCAAAGGCACCCGCGGCGAGGCTACCGTGCGTGCCCGTGAGGCGTCACCTGGCTTGTGAGGCGGCCTGAAGTGCCTGTGGTCATAAGAAGCGGATCTTGGACAGTTAAGGGAGAGGAGGAAGATGAAGTATGTGACAAAGCCAACCCCTCCCCTCCTTTTATAAGCTTCAAAAGGGTAATGGCGGTCATTTCCACCAAAAATCTCGCTATTATAGCTTAATTAGCTAAACTCATTACCACCTCGTGAAATCGAATTTTCTGGGGATTAAATGAAAATTAATATATTACTAAAAGTAAAAATTAAAATTAAAATTAGGATATAGAATATATCTAATAATTTAATATAAGATAATATAAAATAATTACCAACTTGCTAAAAATGGAAAGCTGCTAAATTAGGAAACATACTAAAAATAGCTAAAAATGGAAATTTGACTAAATTAAAATAAAAGTAAAAATTGTTGAACTGCAATTTGCTTTTGAGAACACCAAACCAAATTCAATATACCAAAATTACCATGGAGGATCAAGGAGGATGATCTCCTCAACCCCTAATAAAGAGCCGGTTGATTCCATGGTGTTAGGTGTCCAATCGCTGAAGGGTTCCCACCGATGGCTTTCTTGAATGGTTAAATCGGGCTTGGTAAAGTGGGTGCTGATGGCAAGACCAATATCTCTTCATCTCCTCGCTGATTACCCTCGCACTCCCTGACACCGTGGCTTCCCGCATACCACCATTCAAACAACTCACTCGCTATTTGATTTTCATGTTCTGAAGAATCTCGCTTGTTGTTCAAAATGAAAGATGTTTAACTCCAAGGTCATGTTTACCAAAGGTAAGCTGCATGACTCATTCCCAAGAATTTATGATCGTGACTACGTGGGCCGTAAATGGTCTTCCTAAGATGATCGCACATGATCGTTCATTTGCAATCGTCAAGTGGTCGGGCACCACAAATCTACCGGGTAGAATTTGTCTATCTTCACTACATATCCCTCAACTATCCCTTGTGGATTTTGACTGATCTATCTACCAATGATAAAGGTGATGTCGGGTCGCTTAAGTTCACCTTAAACCTAACTCAAGCCAGAGCACCGAATACTACATTAGGGTTCACACCGCTCCTAAATCAAGGAAGATTTTGTTCATACTTCCCACCAATATTAATCAAATTGCGGGGAGATCCCCGGATCCCTTTGTATTTGGATGTATTGCTTTCGATTACGGTAATCGACTCGTTTCGCTGAGAAATGCCTTCTTCACGCCTAATCCCTTGATCAGGCAAAGATCTTTCAAAAAATTTTTGCGACAAAGCAGGACTTGTCTGGATTATGTCCAATGTGAGGTATGTTGACCTTCACCGTCTTAGGACTTCTAAGATACCCGCCCGCTGACGCCTTCTTCTACCTCTAAGTGCTTCAGGGAACGGAGGTGGTATGCGTATTTCACTGGTCTTTTCCTTGTGAGAATACGCCGCATCGCAATTCTCCTCCCCGATCGGATTCTTCAACAAAGCTGCATGGTCGACACTTCAACCTCTTTTCCACTCCTCAGTGGTAATTATAGCCTTAACCTTCATCCATTCGAATCACAGGACGACTCCACCCTCATGAATTCCCTTAGGGATTGAAGGTTTGAGTAGCGGAACCTCCCTCTTTCAGACCCAAAGAACTCATTGATCTCTGGGTGATTGAACATCGTAGGTTATCAATTCTTCGGTTCAAAGTTGCCTCTAGCCCATCTATTCTTCCTCGTTCGTACTTTCTTACGTGATCAATCCTGCGGCTAGCTTGCATTGATTCCTTTTTGTTCCTCAACAAAGTTGACCACCTTACTCAAATTCAATATGGCTTGTTCCCACGGGGGAGATGAGGATGGTGGTGGTTGTCGTTGGGAACCAAAGCGTGGTTTTGGCACAGTGGTACATAAGCCGAGAAGTGGGCTTCAGAAGGTTAGGAGTGATTCCTCCAATTGGAATTGTGCCTTAGGTATTACCACTTATGGAGCATTGGATTGTTGTGGCTTGTATTGTCACGGTGTTTGCACATTCGACATCAAATCACACTGGCAGAAGAACCATAGGACAACGATACATTGCCAGTTGCAGAGGATTTAAAATTAGTGAGATTGGTGTGTGCAGGATTTTGATCCTTCACATGCCGTCATGGAAGCCTTTTTCCTTCAAGCTCCTCCACCTTCTAGCTAAGGTTAAATCTAGCTTTCATTTTTCTATATCTACGGTGTATAAAATAATCCTCCCCTAGGGACAGCTAAGAGGCCTCATTGTTTTCCATTCCTAGGGTTTGAAATCAGCTCCCAACCTTTAGGGGTTTCAGCTATGATTAAAAATCATGGCTTAAGTCGGGATGTGCTTGTAGAAAGATCTCCTCACATGGTTTCCAAAGGCGCCTCATGGCCGGGGAGACATACCACCACAAAAATGGTTCACTAACATCCATGTGTATCAAAACATAACATGAATTGTGGGCATGCACTTATAGTTTCCATAAATCTCTCCCAACGTTGGTGAACCTCTCACCCGTCTGACGCAAGGTGTAAATTTGTCTTTCAGTGTTAAGTCTTATGAGCATACGAAGAACTTCTTAGGATTTGCTGCGACTCATTGATTCTAATGGTTCTAGGCGCAGTGAGTTTAGCCAAATCCTTGGCCTTGTCCTTTAGGTCGATTGGAAATGCTTTCATTAAAACAAATCAGCCATCCCTCATTCCTTTATAAAAAGTATTGCATGCACCTCAAAATTATGAGTGTGGATTTTCATTTGCACCATACCAGCAACTGGTATGTAGAGATGAGGTACCAAGTAAGACTCTTTGCTACTTCTTCGAGGAGTACGATGCGAGGAAGGGCACTAACTCTGGGAGGGTGGATGTGATCCTCATGGTTCTATGGGCAGTTGGATTCATTGGGGTTCAGGTTGGCTCTGTTGTTCCTCAGGTAGGGTATCCATGTTTTCACTATGTGTCTTGGCCAGTGTCTTGGATCCTTTGTAATCTACACTTATTATTCCTCTATCCACGATGCCATGTTTTGTTACACAAAGCGAGACACAACAAAGATCTGGCTCTGAAACTTTTAAAAGGTTAGGGGTTATTCGAAATAAAAACTAAAGTACAGGTAAAGAAGTATAAAGCAGTGATCTTTGCAAAGTGATGATAGCTGGCAAATTCATAGCGGGTTACAAAGAGTTAAAAAGGTTACCTTCACTTGTGATGTTTGATCTCTAAAGTACCTTCCAGCTTATGGCGTGGTTTGGCACCCATCCCATAGCAGCGCCATTTGATTAAATACTTTGATGCAGGCTGAAATTTGAATCAACAATGACTATCATCACCTAAGTTCCTCACCTCTTTACAGTAGTCGACTACTACTTGATATGAGCAGTCTAAAGGGTGGGCTGCTGCAGGGGATGAGTTTTTCATCTGAACAGTTTTGCATAAAGTGTAAAAGGTAAGGCTTTCTATTTGGTTTGGGGATTTTGTTTCAAAAGCAGTGTGTTGGTTTGTGATTAATGTAAAAATGAAAATGAAGTGTGAAAGTTAACTTTGAAGATTTAAGTCACTAACTTAGTAGCTTAGGGCTTAACAGTCTCAGTTTCTATCTTCAAGAACATGACAAGCAACCCTGTAGTCAAAAGCCACAACCGGATCTATGTTTAACTGTGAGCCTCACTTTCAAAGATCACAACTCTATTTGAGTCAACACGAGATAACATCCATCTATGGCTTTACTTCCTGGAGTTTGAAACCTAACATTACTAAACATCATTTGGTGGCTCATAGGGCCATCTAAAAAACCACGATTGCATCTACACTTGTGTGCTGCCTTGTATCTGCATCGTAAGTAGTAAAGCACAAATCAATAACATTCAATGCTATTCAACCCTATTTTGAGAGAAGATAGGGCCATAAACACGATACACAGTAGCTTTTAACACAAGAGGACAACTGCACATATGCCCGCCACACCAAACTTCAGCTTCCTTCTCTTCACTACAGGAAAAGAAACAGCCAAGCATCTCTTGGAGTTGTCATCATAAAGAGGGGTGTTTAGTATCAAAAGAAAATATCAGGGAAGGTGTGAGAGAAAGAGAGAAAAAACAAGGCCTACTTCAAAGCTCTACGAAGATATTTACATAAAATAAAAACTTGCCAAAAATTGCTCTTAAATTTGTTGCCTAAACAGTTTACAGGAAATGGAGGAGGCTTTATATAGGCCATAACGTATGAAAATACCATAAAGCCTAACATTTTTTTGGCTAATTGAGGATAAAGAAGGAATGGCTTACTAAAATGATCGGTTTGCATTAATTACAAAAAAGTATGATAAAAATGGTGAATTTAAAGCTAAGGCATATCTGATTGCTAGCTAGCGAGAATTTAAGCTGGTGCTGGCTGCAGGTATCTACTTGAGATAAGCGACGAGGAATTTTAAGCTGGGCGTTGGCAGTTTAAGCTAGCTAGCGAAATTTATTAACCAGCGAAGATTCTTCTTGTGAATCGTAGAAAGTAAAATTTATTTGAATATGATTAAACTGCGAAAAATTTTGGGTCTAGCGAGAATTGGCGATTTATTAAGATTATGAAATTTTCCCAAGCTAAGGTACATGAGATTTTATGATCGGTAATTTTTACGCAGTATCTTAGCGAAATTCACTGGAATTCTTGATTCTTCAGCTGCTTTGCCTCTGTCCTCTACGCGATTTTCTTCACTTTGCCTTCATTCTCTCTTTGATTTAGTTTTCCTTGATGGGCGATGAATGAGTTGATCTTTATGATTCATGTCCTTTGCATCTGGAAATATTGAAGACTCCAAAATGCATAAAAAGCACGCAAACAACCAAATATAACCTCTAAACAACATAAAGTAGAGCTAAAGAAACTGGCTTACTTTATTAGTGAAATGACATGAGTTGCAGTGCATAAGCCAGCAGAGCTCTATCATATGGGGTTCAAAGCCTTTTTTGGGGCACTCTGTCGAGAGCGAGTAGCCAGTCCAGTGCGCTTACGAGGTTCGGGGCACGGCATCCTCAGAGCATTCCACGGGGGGAGGAGATTCATGGATGGTGGCGAGACCATTGGTTCATCTTGATTGAGAAAGTTTTGGGAGGCTATGGAGATGCCTGCGTCGATGGGTTTGATTGAAGAACGCGCTGGAACTCGGCTTCAGAGGGTGAGACCTTGAAGCTCATGGTTAGGCTGACGAGACCTCTAGAGACCACAGGGGCTGAAATAATGGCGGGGATTCAGAGCTTTTCAGTGGTGCAGTATTTTCTGGATCTTTCAGTCCGCATGAGAGGCTGGGGGGTTCTGAGGCTGTGGGGACCGATGACAATGATTGAAATGCATTAAGCTGGATTCTGAGAGCTAGCCTTGGGTTTTGTGATCTGACTACTGACAGCCTGGACTGTGGCCAAAGTCAGAGGAAGGTGGGAATGGGGTGAGATTGTCCATTCGAGAGCGAAGTGTAAGACTCAGCCCTCTGAGACATGGACTCCATGGTTGGGATGCCACGGCAGCTGAGAGAGATCGAGGATGCTCGAAGCACTCGGGATGCGGGTGTTAGTAGTAAGAGGAAGGAGATTTAGTCTTCTTCTAGTATAGAGTTGGGCTTAGAGGTTGAGGTCTTGGAGGAACCCTTGTATGTGAGTTCTCCCCTAGGGATTAAGGCGAGGATAGGGATGATATCCATGGTGGTGCTCAGTTAGAGATCACCGGGAACTCTACTCACAGTGGACTTAAGGATCGCTGGACAGCGCATGTCGAGTTCGACGTCATCTGAGGGGATGGTTGGCTGCAGCTTGAGTCGTCATCGGTGCTGCGAGCACGTGGGGAGAGGTTTTACTTTACCTTGAGGGCCGGTACTACGTGTTGCCCGGGGGGACGGCATGTTATTTTACCACAGGGACGATTAATACGGTAAAGTGCTTCGAGGAGACCCGATTGAGTTGGCTAACTTCTTTACTGAAGGGCAGTGAGACCGGACAAGAATCTACCTCGAGTAGTTTATGATACATGAGGATGTTTTTAGGATGAGCTCAGGGTTGCCTCGTAGAGAGGGTTGTGAGCATTACTGCATCGGGTTCACCACTTTGGTACTTCTCCCATCTCTATGACTCCGCATAGGATGGCACCCGGTTGAGTTAGAACTCGAGTCGGCCACAGAGCTCTTTGGACAAGGGGTTTCATTACATGAGCACTTCACCATGAGCGCTCAATTCTATTGTAGTGCAGAGAAGAAGGACAAGAACCACTGACTGTTGTGGGTCAGGCAGGTTGAGACAGGATGAACAAGAATGGACTTAAATGTCGAGGATCAAGCGTGTTTGATGGGTTGAAGAAGGGCGGCGGATCAACTCTTTCTGAAATGGTTCATATCTGATACCATCAGGTGCGAGGAGTGGGAGAGCAGACATTCCTAAAGGCAGTGATTGGGGTTAGGATTCTGAGGGCATTTGAGGTTTGTGTGCCCCCTTTGGTTGACGAATGCAGGCATTCATATGAGACCTCTTGCATGAGAATGTTCGACCTATCTAAATCCAGTTTATTAAGTGATCTTGTAGATGACATTTTGATCTACTCCCGGTCAGTGGGCATGGTATCATTGAGGATTATGTTTTTGATTGGCCCGAGAGAACATCAGCTGCATGCCGGTTGGTAAGTGAGGTTTTTGAAGCTGCGAGGTGAGATTTTAGGACACGTGGTGTCGACATCGAGAGGCGTGTCAGTGGACCCGGAAGGTCGAGAATGAGTGCAGCATGGTTGGAGGGCTAAGTCGGTCGCCGAGATACGTGGTTTCTTGGGATTGGTACAGTACTAGAAGAGAGATTCAGTGAGGGATTTTCTCTGCAGGTGCGACACACATGTTGAAGTTAGGCCGGAAGGAGGTCGGTTTTATTAGGATGACGATCAGAGGCATTCGGGTTGAAGAGGAGACACTCTGCTCCTATCTTGATAGTCTGGGCGGGACGGGGTACCTGATGTATTGTGATGCCTCGAGGGACCAGTTGGGATGTGTTTGATCTTGATGCAGGAGAGTGGTAGCCCCATGGTTCCGTCGAGTTGAAGAATCATGAGTAGAATTACCCCACACATGACATGGAGTTGGCGACGTGATCTGCCTTGAAGATCTAGTGCCACTACTTATATGGCCGAGTTACGAGGTGTACTTTCAGGACCACAAGGTAAATATATCTTCAACGTGGGACACAGACATGAGGCAAAACGTAAGATGGATTGTGAATTCCTAGAGGATTATGAACCACTTTGCATTACCATCACGGTAAAGACAGAATCTGGTGGCGCGATACACTGGTGGAAGTCCGCGTGAGGAGCATTAGCTGATATAGCTTCCTGGGGTGGGGTGCTTTGGGCGTGGGACGGTTTGGAGCTACGTCTGTGACGAGCTCGAGTGCGTTAGGGGAGTTTAAGTAGCCTGCCGTCTTTATTGAAGCGAGTGATTGAGTCCCAAAGGGCAGGGCGATGGGAATGGTGTCCATCGGGGACCCGAGGTGCAGTCAGTACGAGACGAGGGGCTGGGCCAAATCCACGGATGGTAGTCTTGGTGTAGGGCGGGTGGTGGGTTCCACTAGTTGGCCAAATTTGAGAAGGAGATTCTTAAGTGCCATTTGCTCCTCGATTACCGTGCATCAGGTGGCACAAAAATGTACCAAGATCTTGAGTCGCGTTTTTCCTGCTGTAGGCGGGATGAAGAAACAATAGCGGGAGTTTTTGTTAAGCGATGTCTCATTCATCGATGGAGTTAAAGGCCGACACCGGAAGCGTGACTCGCCCCATTAGTGGAAGTGGTGAGTGGAAGTGGGAGCCCGCAAATCACTATGAATTTTGCTTTGACCACTTGCATAGATTGCTTGCCGGGGTTTGTAAATCTGATGTGGGTAATAGTGGACGACTCCGCGTAAGTCGACACATTTTACCTGTGGATTAGGATGACCTTCGCATTGAAGTGCTGCTTGGGTTGTATATCAGAAATTGTCAGGCTACATGAGTACTAGTATCCATAGTGTCGGATAGGGCGAAAGTTCTGACGCACTTTTGGAAGAGTTTCCAAAAGGCTATGGGCTACGGCTGACCATGAGTACAGCTTTCCACCCACAGACGGATGGTGGTCGGGAGAGGACGATATAGGTGTTAAAGGACATCTTTGCGAGCATGCGTCTGGATCATAGAATTAGGCGGGAAGAGCACTTTCCCTTAGTGGAAGTCGCCTACAACAACGATTATAGGCGTATACAGTTGACACCATATGAGGCATTGTATGGGAGACCATGCGAGTCCTTTGTTATGTTGGGCCAAGGTGGAAGAGCTCGTCAGCGGTCTTGATGCGATTAGAGACACATCGAGAGGAGGTGAAGGCTTGATACGACGGCGTCTTCTCATGGCTCAAGCGGAGTGGTAGCTTATCTTTGATGTGCGACATCGACCCTTAGAGTTCGAGGTTAGAATGCAGTCTTCTTTAGAAGGTGATGCCAGAAGGGGTAGGTCGGGTTCGGCAAGCGCGGGAAGCTTCTCATGGCAGGGGGTTCATTGGGCCGCCGAAATACTCGAGAGTAGGCCGCGTAGCGTGCGGTTGGCTTTACCGCCTAACATGTCGGGTGTCCGAGGTATTTCACGTCTCCATGCTCGGAAGTACGCCAGATCCGATCACATAGTGGATTGGGGAGAGATTGAGGTTGAAAACCCAGTCGTGGACCGAGAGGGACCGGTGTGCATTAATGGATAGTCGGGATCGGGGCTTTGCAGGACCGTGAGGCTAGTGAGGGTGTTATGGCAACACCGTGGGTGGAGGAGTCAGCGTGGGAGGCGCGGGGACACGATACGGGCCACTATCCCTTCTTGTTTGGGATGAAGGTGTCTACGTGGTTTAGTCGTTTAATACTTAAATGGTAGTTTACATGCATGGTATAGTGCACGTTGCATATGCGTGTGAGTTTTTTGTGATTGTCAGAATTTCGGGTTGAAATTCCTTTTTAAGGAAGGAGAATGTAGACCACGAGAGAGATTCCATTTTACGAAAAAGGGTAAAATGGTCATTTATGTAAAAACCCAAAATTTTTCTAGATCTGGATGGCCAAGCAGTTTCAGATTGGAATCGTCTCGCGGAATCTAGCTATCATGTCGAATTTCATCAAATTCCGAGATAGTGAGAATTTAAGAAAGAGGCATTGAGTGTGGTATATAAAGCGGGTTTGAGACATGTGATGTAGCAAAGTCACCTACTACATGTACTCATGTGACACATGTTGCATGATTAGAGATGATGGAAATGGGTGGCTTGGAATTAAGCCAAGTGCTCAAAGAAATCAAGACAAAAGGGGACATAAGTGGAATTTTGAATTTGACAATTGAATAGAACAAAATTCAAATAGTTTTCTTCTTCCTTTTAGGCACAAAATGTCCTTGATGGGCTGGGAGATCTGATTTTAGAGAGAGAAGGAGCTCCTTCTCTCTAAGATTAACGATCGGACCCGGAAGTGGATTTCTCGGCCAGACAGAAGTAAAGTTGCTCTCTGTAGGCGAGAGCTACACGTGGGCAGGTTGGTGGAGTTGAGCAACACCCGAGATAGGGATCTTTCTACTTGCTTTGATATCTTTGGCTAGAGCCATGTAAATAGTTAGGAAGATATTCTGAGGCTTGTTTTAAGCGTAAATTCGGTCTGAAAGCTTTGAATCGAAGTGGAGAAAATTCCTGACTTTATGTGGTCGTGAAAAGTAACCCAAGGGTTTTTCCTTTGTTCCTTTTAGCGAATGGCGGATCCCGAGCAGGGTGATTTATCCGACGTTTCATTTATCTTATCAAAACATTTTATTAATTTGTTTGGTGCGGACGGTTTTGTTTTAGGCGAGCCCGTAATTATTTACAATTTCATGCAATGGTAGGCCATAAACATTTAACAAAATACATGCATTTACTAAGAAGGCATTCATGCCTTTTTCAAAATGATATAAATCCAAGGTTGAAGTTTAACTCTTTGTTTACAAAATACCACTTGTTCAAAAGATGATATGCAAAATTACGAATTATGCTGCTTATCACAGCCGTACTCTCACCTGACTCTGACACAACGCGATCTTGGCCTTCTTTGCTTTGCTTACTCGATACTGCGCATAGATAAAACTACAAAGCTAAACTTATTTACAAAGCATGTGGTTCTATCTGATTCTATTCCAATATTCAATTTAACTTGACATGCATTTAACATTTAAACCTTCATGCCTAATATATCGAAAACATATACTCATGCTTTATTCATTTGCATGCTTTCAACATACAATCATTTACCATATCACAGCATGCATTTTCAATGCAACAATTCATTTCACAATTCAATTCATGAGATTTAAGCATATTCATAAAAATCCCATTTACACTCGTCAATGTTGGTTATTTCACTTTGACTATTCAATTCGCATTTCTGACGGATTCCGTTTAATGAATCCCGCCCTTATTATCATTCGGTGATGTGCTTTCACATTTAACTATTCGGTCTCCCATCATGACGGATGTCGTTTGGTGCACCCCGACATGTGGTATCAATTAAATGCCATAAGCCATCATGATGGATCCAGTTGGTGAATCCTTAGTGTTGCCGGACATTCCTTCAATATATACGCCATCATGGATGCCGTTAATTAAAATCCAGCCAGTAGGACGTTGTATTAAATTTAAAGTGCCTTCGTGACGGTCTGCCAGGTGGTGCATCCCGTCGGGTTCATTTGATATACATTCAGGAGTTACACTGCTGCCGCCCAGCGCGGCAGCCGCGCGCATTCATTGCCGACGATTCCGTTTGATGATCCCATCCTTATCATCATTCACATTTTATTTCGGACGTTATAAATTTCCATTTCCCTTATTCACTTTATTATGTTTTTGAGAATATCTCAATCTATGTACTTTTTCCGTATACTCATTTGCATTACTCATTTCACTGTAGTTACTTAGTAAACAACCAAAATTCTTGAAATAAGAATAAGAAATTGGAAGAACAAACGAAACGGCATCGGAGTCTAAAACTTTATTCTCTTCGATCTCGGTCTTAGGTTAGGCGATCATCACCCGATCCCTAGTCGATAACATTCACTTTGCACTCTTGAGTGGATAATAATTATGGCTTAATTTTGTTGAAGATTACAAGGTATTGTTTTTTAATTCGATCTTGGTTAAGATTTTATAAGTACGCGAAGGCGAACTTTCACTAGCTCTAACCTTAATTGAACCCCATTAATCATTTTCTTAGGGTCCCCTAGACATCGGTATACAGTCTGGGACTTAACTCTGTAGCGATGTGCAGAGTATGAGCTCTTTGGAACAACTTTACTTTTTTGTTACATGAGCTTTGTACCAGAGTCTGGGTTACTACCCTGCTCACCGTGCACCGCACTTGCTGTACATGCGGGTTACCAGCCACCATTCTGAGTACAAATCAGCTGTATCTGGAAGTACACCCTCTGGGATTTTATGAAATTTTCATTTTGAAGATTTTTCTCGACCTGTTTACAAATCTTCTCAAATTTAGTGTTACACTCATCAAAAATGCCAACAGGATCCCTTTAAAACAACTCCAAAAGTGGTTTCAAATTTGATGAAAGCTTACTTTTCTCTCTAAATTCAGACTTTTCTAGGAAATCTAAATCCAAATATGAGGTTAGGGTTTTGATTTTTCTTTGTGAACCTCTTCAAAATCTCTTACTTGTATGTTGTTTGGCCTCTTAGGAGAAATAATCAGGAAAGGGTCACACCAAAGCTCCTTTACCTTTTCTCTCCCTTTCATCTCTCACTCCAAAAAATGATGAACAAGAAATGGTTTCAGGGCCACATTTTTGGTCTTTATAAGTCCACTTAAGTGTAAGGCAATGATTGGCCTTCCACCCTATTCCAAATTCTCATTTTCTGTTTTTTGTCTTTAATCACTTATTCCTCACTTGGGCCTTGTTGTACTTGATAAGTCCAAATTTTATTTTTGACATTCTAACTCTTTATTTTACTTTCCTTATCATTTATCATTTATTTTCCCATTAGCATTTAAGCTATCATTTCTGACCATAGGTCCTTATTTTAATTTTTCCCACATTTTTCCACTTTTCACTTGGGTTTATTTAAGGTTCAATCCATTTCTCAATTTAACCATAATATTCAATCCGCCTTGCCCACACTTTAAATTTACTTTTCACAATTTATCAATTTTAGGAAAAGCCCAAGTTTGACTCAATTCATACGAAATATACTAAAATTATCATAAAAATTCTGCGAGGTATTTTTAGGAGTATTCTGATTCAATGAATTTTTTGTGTTTGTTAATTAGCCCATGTGAGCTAATTTTGGTGTAATTGATTGTGAATTTTCATAACATGTTTTTATGTGATTTAATTATGTTAATATATATGCAATATGAATAACTTTTATATTGGCATGAATGTGTTGGAATTGGCATCATCCATTCCATTTTATACTAGAACATAGAATAATAATGGGAGTAGTGCATGACATGAAATGAAACAAAAACAAAAATGTTTGTGAAGAATTTCGGCCCGAGAGAATTTTAGAAGAATTGCCTTGGAGGGGCGATCAACGGATCGCCGGATGAGGACCATATTTGTTTGGAGAGTTATCCGATGTTAAGCGCCGGAGGGTAGTGATATTTTTACGGCTTCGGTAGTAAGTTTCCGGGCTCGGCTTTTTGTTGTGAAAGCGTATTTTACTAAGCATATTGGCTTGAACATGTGTGAGGGTCGAGTGAGACTCGGGACATAGGATTGGGCATGTAGACATTCGGGTAAGGTTCATGAAATTGCTTGAATGTGATTGTTGTATGCATGTCTTAGCAGGTGAGAGTAGCCATGTGAAATTATCACTATTGGTTTTGCTCACTGCAATCGAGGACTCTCCATTTCGGTGCAGGGAGTGTGCACGGGGCTGATTGCTCACTGGGGCCACGTTCTAGAAGAAAGCCGGGTTGTGGCATGGCCTTTTTATTTGTACTAACATGTATTAGAATTGTAAATTTTTAATATATGTTGAATTAAGTAATGTAAAAACTCAGACCATGTAATATATATTTGGTTGGGATATATTTTGTAGTATTGATGTTGGGGCCCAGTGGCCATTATTTTACTCGCGTATGAACTGTGGTCTTTACAATAACATTGGGAGACCAGTGCATACGGCAAAGTATGAGGCTCAAGTACAAAGGAGACTCTGCCGATTTTTGTGAATGGTGTGAGGTTTTGGTATTTCTAGGAAATGTTGCGGGGTGGACAGGATTGTCAACGGACCCCCGGGTTTTGGGGCGTCACGGTTATCATTTCCAATTAGATGATCCATTAATCCAACTAGTGGAGGATTATAAATGGATCATAATTTTTGTACAGTGGAGATTAGGAATAGATGGTATCATTGGTTGTATTTATTGCAAGCAAAAATTATCTCCACTTTAGCTACTTTAACGGCTTGGCCAGTTACTTGGAAGTCCGTTTCGTCATCCGAGATCTAGAAAAATTTTGGATTTTGACCGAAATTATCGTTTTACCCTTTTTCAGAAAATTTGAATTTTCTGGGGTTTTACAATCCCCCTAGGGTGAAAGACCCAATTCATTTGCGGTTAAACATGATCACCGATGGTGAACCCGAAAATCCGTGGCCCACAAATGCATAAACATACGGGATTTGATTAAATCAAATGAACATTGGAGGTTTGTCCAATGGGTTATGAGTTTTAAAAACAAAAGGCTTTTGTTTTGGAGAAAATGGTCATTGGGTGAAACACCAATGACAGGTTTTCACACTTGGCATTTGCATGTGTGAGGGAGTCAATGAGGACTCGGGACATGGGATAAGGTGAGTCACATTCTCATCCATGACATGTAGACATTCGTGTAGGAATGTGCATATTTTTACTTGAATGTGTATGTGTTTGCCATTGCATGGGCACTTAGGTGGGGGCTTGTAGCCCGCATGGGAGAATTCCTCTAACGGGCATTGCTGCTTCCGTCGTGAGCGAAGCATTTTTCGGGTGATGGAGTACCAGAGTGGACACATTTGAGGTCTTAGTTGGGAAGAATGCCAGAATTTGGCTTTGTTATGTAATTCGTAAAAAAATTCTGGACAGTTCATCCAGTTTTGTATATGTAAGTGAGAAGCTTTGTAATAAAAAAACTTATTTTGACTTGTTCAATATTATGTTGGAAAGTTTTCCCAGATTTTATACTTCCTATATAATATGTATAGAGGTAGTAGTATTGAATAAAATGCATTAGGAGAGAGTTGAAGGTGCAGGAAATGCCAAAAATGGGGATTCTCTTGCATGTTTAGGTCTGACGGGGGTTCTGGTCACGACGAGTGCAAGAAATGCCAGAAGCGCTCTTTGTTGGTTTGAGTCGCGACGAATTCCACAGTCACATGACAAAGTTCTTTCTAGTTCTGTGTCGCGACAGGAATTCTTTTGTCAAGACATGGTTCTCATATTTTAAGCCCTTGCCCCATGCGCGGCATGGCTTTCTTTGTTGCGACGGGTTTCTAGTTCTGCGTGTCGTGGCCGTCTTTCGCGACGAGAGTTTTTGTCACGGCCGAAGCGACTAAGGTAAGAAGATTTAGTGTTGCAGCCGAGGAGTTTGGCTTTAGGCAAGGAATTTCATGTCACAATGAGGCACGGGTCAAGACCAAGGTTTTTCTTGTCGACGAGGAGTCATTTTTATCATCGCGACATGATTTCATTAGTGGTGTTGCGACGAGTGTGCATGTCATGACCTGGTCAGAGCAAAGACCAGGAGACTTCTTCTGTGACCATAAAGGTTTTATGTCGCGACGAGGGTTTATTCGAGGCCAGGAGTTTTCTTGTGACGGAGGAGAATGTTTTTATGTAAAAAAGAAACTTTTCTGAGTTGAAATGGTGGAGAGGCTTTATGTCACAACATAATATTTTATGTCGCGACAGAGTGGCCAAATGGAGAGGTTTTGTGTTGCGACAAGGAATTTCATGTCGCGACAAAGCTCAGTCATGGGAGGAGGTTCCTATGTTGGGACTTGATATTCTTGGTCGTGACTGAGTTTGGGTCTTGACATGGAGGTCTTGTCACGACATGGCACAGCCAGGTCATGACAAAGTTACAGCACGACTGAGCTGCAGGCGCGCGATGACAGCGCTCTTGGCGGGAGCACCTGGGCGCAAGGCAGACCTTGACGACCGGTTCTGCGGGAGCGCGGCATGACAAGGCTGGGCACTGGCCATGGCTTGAGGACATGCAACGACAGGAGAGGGTGTGTCTGACTTAAGCGGAATGAGCGAAAAAAAAAAAAGACCCAGGGACATTTTGAGTCACACTTTGAGAGTAGTAAGAATTGGTGCTATGGTTAAAATTATTAAAATATATATAGACCCAAGAAACCTACATAAAGTAGGTCTTGAAAACCTAGCTACAATATGCCTAGGAAACCTAGGTATTGGTAGATATTAGAATTTTAGAAATTTTGAAATTGGTGATATTAGAATATTGTGCTTGAACTCTGAATGTGACGCCCCAAAATCCGGGGGTCTATTAAGACCAAATGATATATACAAATTTATGACACTACTACCAAAGGACTATAAACTAATCCCCAACAACGGCACTAAAAACTTGTTAAGACCAAACTATATGATGTGATCAATGTAATGCCAATCTTCTAGTACTACCACACAAGAACTGTAAAACCCGGGAAAATTAGAAATTTAAAAAAAAAATGGCAAAATGATAATAATAATAATAATAAATTTTACCATAATGGTTTGAGAAACCTGAAAATTCTGATCTTTTGGATGTGGCAATTTCTTGCCGTTAAGTGCGTCTCATGAAATGCAAGTGGCAGAAAAGTTAAGTCAGTGCGGGAGCGATCCCGAATATTTTCGTTACTACCTTTGGGTGATAAGTGCTTGATGACTTTAGGGGCGAGATTTTTATGAAAATCTTGTAAATCGTAGAAACAACTAGAGCTAGTTCAGTTTCAAATGAAATTGAGCGAAAGAATAAAATTTATTTCGAGGGCGAGAAATGGACTCGAATGAGAGATGGACACACACACACACACACACACACACACACACACACACACACACACACACACACACACACACACACACACACACACACACACACACACACACATATATATATAAAGATAAAAAGTCGAAAAGGAAAGGAAAAAAAAAAAAGAAACGGACGGAGGAGAGAGCGAGATGAGAGAGAGAGAGAATTTTTTTTTCTTTTCTTCGTTTCTCTCTAAGATCTACGGAAATTGGACCGTAGGTTTTCATCAGAGCAAAAGGCAAAGTCGGTCCACGCATCGAGGCTGCAGCGTGGGTGCAATCTTGGAGTTCGTCATTTGTTCGCGGGGTAAGGGATTTTCCTACTTAGGTTATTTCTAGCCTAAAGGCCATTTAATGGCTTGGGATTTGTAGAGGCGTGAGAGGCCGTGGGGTTTTGAATCCCCGAATTTTTTAAGCTAAGTGTATGAATTTTTTAGGAATTTTGAATTTGTTTTGGACGGTCAGACTGAATTTGAACTATTTCGAATAGTTCGGGTTGAATTCGGGGGTTGTTTCGAGACTGATCTGGACCGGGATTTGAGCTGTTTCAGGCGATGGGGGCGGAGTTGAGGTTTGATTTTGATCTCGGGACTGATGTCTTCGGGTTTTGTGGTGTGTTTTGGTATCACAGTAATTCGATGATGAACCGTTAAAGGACCAAGAGGTGCCCTATTTTATATGGGTCCGAGATTTGGGCAATTTTGTGTGTTATTGTTGGAAAAATAAACAGCATGATGTTGTGTGTAAAAATCATGTTAATATACTTGTAGCCAGATGCTCATGGAAATTGTGATAAATGGAAATAATATGTAGGAAATAATTATCAAAGATTTATAAATTTTGCATGTAGCTCTTATTGTGTGCATGTGGCATGACATAGCATGAAATATAATGATTATTTCATATGCACGGTCACATCGCGTCGAGTCGAGCGTGGGTGCATAATATTGTTATTCATCATTCTTGGTGAATGAATGATGAAGCTTCGAGAGAAATGGGACAACGTCCAAGATCGAGACTCACTGTTGTATAAAATAATAATAATAAATTTCGTGTGTTTGGGTGAAGCAAGATAGGGTAGATCCCCCCCAGGGTGAAAGACCCAAATTTTATTCTTGGTTAGACATATGGATCTAGTGATGAAAGTTCACGAAAGTGTCGGAAGGCGTTGCGAAGCCTGCGGTGAGACCCCGGAAATTCGCAACCCAAATAAACACGGGATTTGATAAATTAAAATTAGAGGGTTGTCCAATGGTTTAAGTCATTGGTGAAACACCAATGACCGGTTTTTCACGCAGGCGTTGCAAGTGTGAAGTCGATCGGGACTTGGGTTGTGTGGGCATGAGGAGTCTCATCGCCACATGACCACGGAACATTCCATATAAGTTTCACATTATTTGCCATGGAATATGGTTTGATGTTTATCATGCGTCATTTCATGTGCATTTAGGCGGGGAGTAGCCTTGTAGGAGAATTTTTCTACTGGGCATTGCTCACCCAGTTTTGGGACCCCTTCAGGTACGGGGTGTCACGGGAGAGACGATGCTTCGGCGAGACCGTGATTGTGAAGGCCGACATGCCCCATAATGATACTTTTTATAAAAAGTATTTTATGTAAAAGAATTGTAATTAAATTCTTTTAAACTATTGTCTAAATAGTTGGGTATGTAAATATAGTAAAAGAATTCGTGATCGAACTCTGCAATTTGTAATTAAAGCGTTTATTTTAGATTTAAATGTGAATGAATGGGTCCCGGTACAAGGATGTATATTGGGGATATGGACAGATGGACCATGCGGGGTCAATACTGTTGTAGAGCCCACGAGCGGGCCAGGCAGATTGGCGGATCCGAGTAGAAGTCTGAGGACACCCGGCCGAAGCCATTAATCAAATCCCTTTAGTTATCGTTTTATTAAATTTTAGTTTTCAAAAGTGTCGCGACCCGAATCCCCGACTCGACCCGGTTGGCAAATCCATGCCGGAGCCCTGTTTACTCCGACATTTTCAATTATCTCTTCAAAACTTTTTGTTTATGTTATTCTATTTTAGACCTTTTAATTAAGCGGAAGCATTTCATTTTGGGCAAGCCCATGTACATTTACAATTTCAAAAGACTCATAACATTTACATTTAACAAAATGCATTTACAAAATAAAGTTCGAGTTGAATTGTTTTACAAAATATCAATGTTCGAAAGAAATGGGTAAGATGCATGTAATGAGCATACTCGCAATTCTTTCTCTATGACTGCAGGCTCCTCGATGTGGTCTTGCTTCAACATCTATCTTTTTCGGTACCTACGCATTGATAAAACAATACGCTAAGCATTTTCATGCTTAGTGGTTCTATACAGTTCTCTATTCCATTTCAGTTTAGTATATATATCATGCTTTTATCAAAATAATGCCTTTATAATGTCTGTGTAATGTAAAAGATGCTTATACAAATACACTTTTATATCATGTTTCGCTTTTCAGTTTGTGATTTCACATATAACTATAGAATCAACATTCACGACAGATTCAGTTGGTGAATCCTGTCCTGTTTGCCATTCAGTAGCAATGTGGTTTCACATTAAATATTACCATTTCACATATGGCTATAGAAATCGACATTCACAGCCGTTCAATTGGTAGATCTTGTCATTTGTCGTCGAGTAGCAATGTGATTCCACATTCAACAATTACGGTTACCTTCATGACGAATTCAGTTGGTGAATCATGTCATGTTGGTCATTTAATAATACATTTCAAATCAACTTACTTTTATGCAGTAACTTCACTTATAGTTCAAATATTCCTTTTGTGCATATGTGACAAACATTTCAAATAACAATAAAGTGAAATCACTATATATATACTTATATATATATTTATGTCGCATTCATAACCAATCAATCACATTTTCAAAATCCATATGCACTTTCGTAATAAAATTTCAAATTTATTTGAATACTACGGAACCGTGAAATGGAGATAGAGAAATTCGAGTGAACAAACCAATTATCGATTCCATTTCTTTCTCGATATCAATCCTAGGTCAGGTTGTCGTCCTCACCCGCACCTAGTCAAATACAATTTCTTCACTCTTAGTGGTTAAGCAAATAATCATACTAAACAATTATCGCCGAGGCGAAGTGATGTTCGGTACATTTTTCACTTATTCTTATTCTTACTTGAACCCCCATTATTCATTTCTTAGGGTCCCTAAACATCGGGTACCACAGTCATTGGACTTAACGTTAATATGCAAAAATGGGTTACTGTGGAACAACTGTGCAGGTACACACACTAACTGTGCAGTGCGGGTTGCCCTTACTAGCACAATGCAGTACACCCTTGACTGTCTGGAGTGCAGATTCCACCCACCATACGTACCGATGCAGTCGGCACATCTTAGGTACACCTACGAGTTTGCCCATAAATGTTCGATTTTGGCATTTTCACTCATTTTCATCTGTCTTCTCCAATTCGTCCATATCAAAAATCCACCATGGAATCTACCCAAAACAACTCCAAAGGTGGTTTAGACTCAATAAAAATCCATTTTCCTCTTGTTAGGGCTTTTTCCCCAAAATCAAAATCATAAATGAGGAAGTTAGGGTTTGATTTTTTTTTTTACCTTATCACTTCAAATCTCCTCTTCCATGTTGTTTGATCTCTTAGGAGCCCAAGAATTGAAGCAAAGCCCACCAAAGCTTGATCTTGCCAGGCCACTAGCTTTCCCCTTTTCTCCTTCATGCCCTCAGCGAGTTTGCTCTTCAAATGGTACTGGAGCCGCCCATTTTGGTCTTTAAGTTTCTTTTAAGTGTAGGCCATGTTTGGCCTACACCCTCATTTTCTCATTTCTCATTTTCCTTTTTGCTCTTAAATCACTTATTCATATAAGGCACTTGTTTGGCGCGTCATCGATTTTAGATTTTGACATTCCTAACTTTGTAATTCACATTCCTTATCATTTTGTCATTTATTTCATATTCAGCATTTTAAGCTATCATTTGACCATAGGTCCTCATTTTACAAATTTCCACTTTTTTCCCTTTTTCACTTGGGTCTGGTTGGGTTCGATCAATTTCTCAATTTAGCATATAATAATCAATCATATGCTCACACTTTAAATTTATTTACAATTTATCCAATTTATCAGTTTTCCCGGAAAAAACCCAAGTTTGGCTCAATTCATACCCGGATATATATATATATATATATATATATATATATATATATATATATATATATATATATATTATAAAAGGAATTCTAGGGTATTTTAGGAGTACATATTTATTGAGACCATGGATGGAGTTATGATTATATTGTTATACGGGTTGTATGTTGGGTAGAGCTCTAAACAAGAGACTTCTGCCAATTTTTAAAATCATCAGATCCGATAAATGGGGACACAACGGTGTCGTGTCAGGGTCACCCGAAATCCATAGGAATTTCGCAGGTTGATGGGTTGTCAGCAGGCCCCGGTTTGGCGTCGCAGAAGCCCTTTTCAATCCATGGTAACAATGCCAAAAACTTGTCAAGACCATTTTTCATATGTATGAAAAGATGGAATTGTTCTTTGTTTTAAAATGACTCATTAAAATTTGTGTGTGGTCTCGATCAACTTTGCCAAGTGCACAGGTCGTACAAGTAATAAAAGTGGATATTTAAAGTCCAGATATCGTTCCCACGAGGAAATATGATAAATCATAAGACTAACTACCCCAATTACTCAAGATCATTACTATTATAACTCCACTGATATGATGATAAGAGGACTAAAATATAGTCCTAAACTGAAATCTTAAATGTACAAAAATAAAGTTTAATAAAATTGGGGTTGAGGATTCACTGAGAGAGGCAAAACTGGACATGGATCAATTAATAATAATAAATTTCTGCATCATTTTGATTCATAGCACAACCATCAATTGGAAAACTTAGTTTGTCAAATATGCAAGGTAGTATAGTTTGGATTTCTCCCTCAACCATACTTTTCACTGATTAAAGGTTCATATTCATTTCTGAGACATGATTCCAATCAGTTACTTGTAATATATAACCCTCTTTCTAAGATTTAAGTATTTTTCCTTTTCAATACTTCATACTAAGATCTTAGGACTAAAGAATTCTTGCCCCCATAGATAAGATCTTGCAAGCCTTCTCCAAGTTGATTGACACCTCATCCTACACTTTTGATGAAAATTTCCATCTCCTTGATTAGATCTTTGCTAACACAGGATCAAAATCAATTCAGCCAAAAGATGAGAGACCTCTGAGTGATTAAACAGATGCTTCATTCAACCATCCTCTAATTATAAGTAAGTTGGTGATCTATCTGAGTAATCCTTCAAAGTTCATTAGTTCCTTAGTATTTGTCTACCATACCCAAAAGGAATTGCTCTACACTCTCAGGATTCTCCATCTCTATGTCACTCGGAGGACCTCCACGAAGCCAGTGAGATACGAGTACTGCTGCATTGGGTACAGTACCCAAATGCGAAAACGAAATAAATTTATAAACAATACAGTCAAATAAAATTTCAAGAATTCTAATTAAAGCTTTCTTCCACCTTATGCGACAAATAGAGTATCATGTTGACCCATTTCCAGTGAGCTCAACTTTTCCAAAACTAGTTTTACTCTTATGTTGGCTAACTGATCGGGAAAATTCTTGAAATCATAAACGAACTGAAATAAAAACGAACTCCAGAAGCTTTCCGATCCATTTAAATCAAACGATAAATGAAAGATGAATTTATAAAAAAGAAATACCAACTCGAAAGCGCATGAGTACAATACCCAAATCTAGAAAAGTGGAAAACTAACAAAAAATAAAAACTATACTAAAGATAAATCTACTAAAATGAAAAATAAAAAATAAAAAAAAATAAAAATGTCTGAGTCTTCCAACCACCTAGAAATCCTGATTTGCTGAAATTGCGCCCTTACCTAGAAGGCGTGTATTTATAGGCTTTCCAATGTTGAGCCTCCTGCTTCATTAATTGCGTTATGGACTCTGAGTGCAGCTAAGTGGTCTCTTTATTCACGACGCCAAAAAGGTGCATTGCGTGAGCTTCCGATCTTGTCCTGCCCCCTCTGTGGTAGCTTCTTGTGATACATGTGACACATTCTCTAGAGCTGCTCTTGGATTGTGTCGCGACATACTTTGATAATGTCGCGATATAAATTGTATTCAGCAGTCTTATTCTTGTCGCGACAGGAATGCCTTGTGTCGCGACACCAAACCTATTTACACCCAACTTCTCATGTCCTTGTTCTTCTGGAGTTTGTTGTGACATAATTTTCCTTGTCGCGACAAACAATTGCTTTTCAGCCTGACAACTCTGTCGCGATAAGATTTCTTTAAGTCCTTAGCAATTTATGTCGTGACAAGAAACTCTTTGGTCGCGACATACTTTCTTCTCGATTCGGTAATAAACTTCTTTGAGTTGTTTATCTGACTATAAATTATATGTTCTGACCTGATGCATGGCCATTCTCAGTCTTCTTGTTTAATCGCGACCTACTTTTCTCTATCATGACAGAATTTTATCATTCCTTAGCTTTTATTGTCGTGACAAAAACTTCTTTGTCGCGACACAGGTTTTGCCTTCAACTCTTGATTATGTCGCAACAAGAATTTCTTTGTCGTCATTTTTCTTGTGTTGCTCTTCAGCTTCTTGTCGCGACAAGGAATTCACCTCCTTCATGTTTTGTTTGTCGTGATAGAAATAATCTTTATCACGATAGAGATTGTGTTGCTCTTGGTTGTGAATTCTGACTGCTATGTCGCGACAGGATTTTCTTTATTGCGACAGCAATTCTTCCTTGAGTTGGCTTGATGTTGAAAACTTTGTCGCAACATAAAAACACTTGTCTCAGTTGACTTGTGTTATGTCGAGTAATTTAATCGCGACAAAATTGTCTTTATCATATGAATTCATCTGTTAGCCTTCAACTTTTTATGTTGCGACATAAATTATATTGTCGCAACACAACTTCTTTGCTCTCTATTTTAATCTTTGTCGAGTAAAGTTGTCTTGGCAGTTTCCTTCATAATTTTCTTCAACAATGTTCTGCCAAAAATTCTTTATCGCGACAAAATTTCTCCTTCAAACATTGAGTTCTGTTTGAGCTTTGTTGCGACATTTAGTTCTTGGTACAAATAAGATTCTTTAGCACAGCAGAGTACGTATCACGACATACAAAAATTATGTCGTGACATAGATTGCTGCATTTTTCACTTTTTTGCTTCTTCTCTGCTTATTTTCTCTCTTTTTTCAATTAACCCCTACAAAATAAAGTTGGTGAATATTCCATAATTTGGCATACAAATAGATCTAAAATTCAAGTAAAGTTTAAAAAATGCATTCAAAAATAGATGAGTTTAAGACTCATCAGGGTCCCGTTGACCAATCGTCAACCTGCAGAAATACTACCTTAGGTAATCGTATACCTAAGCTTTGATACCAAACCGGTATCAAATATCTATGGATACCGAGTAACTCGATACCACCTCGTTAGGTCCCATTCACTAGGATCCATTCATCCATATTTAAGTTAAAAATATGTGAAATTACATTTAAGACGTGCACTGCAAGAGAGTTCTATCACAACTTTCTGCACATTATTACATACACCGAAACTAGAGATTGTTCCAAAAGTTTTACAAGCAAACGATTTATCAAAGCCACATGTTGGCCTCTTCTCACCACATCTCGAATGAGTGTCGGTTTCACTGCTGCACACCCCCGCACCTAAAATGAAGCCTGATAAAGGGTGAGCCACACTCAGTAGAGAATATTTCCTATAGAGGCTACTCCCCACCATATTTCCTACAGAGGCTACTCCCCACCTAAGTGCACATGCAATGGTCATGTTCCACACATTTACATTCACATTCTAAGTAAAAACATGCAATTTCTACTATGGAATCCTACATGTCATGCCATGAAATGAGGTGAGACTCAATCATGTGTCATGTCCCGAGTCTTTAACAACTCCCATCACACCCGAGTCCTTATCGACTCCTATCACACAATGCCGAAGCCCATGCATGACAAAATCCATCATTTTTGGATTACATCCAATGATCATTTTACAAAACAAATTCATTTGTTTCAAACCAAAAGCTTTTTGGATGTTACACCTCAATGATCATTTGTATACAAAACTCAGGTGTCTTTTTGATGGTAGTAAATTTTAGAAGTTGCTAATCAAGAAGCCGATAGCTAATTTTTACGCTTTCAAATGGACTAGTTCAACCACACTACCGCCAGTCTTCACCTCGAGGTGTCCATCCTCGGCCATATTACTCCGACACAAGTTTTTACCACTTTATTCAATCAGGTGATTCTATCGGACTTCTCGGGCCCCACTTTGCCGTTTCTCCATTCAATTAAACACCAAACGCAGTGTTGATTATAACCATGCACTCACACCCATTCCATGTGATGTCCCCGTGCATATGCAATGCAATGTGCCATTTCTTGTTATATCATGCCACATGTATGATGAATGCTACATGGACAACACAATCCCCACCACTTACCAAGTGTCATGGACAATCACATCACCTGCATATGACATACATCATTTCATTCATATCAATATATTATGAACACATATATCAACATCAATATACAAGAAGTCATTCTATGTTCAACCAATGACACACACACAATCAAGTCATGCAATAACCATTTGCACATATAAACTCACCACATGCCAATACATTAGAACACACATATTGACATCCAAACATGTCACTATTAGTCAAGCAATGACACACACAAACAAGTCATACAATACCTCCAAAGCAAGCCACAAACAATCATAAACCAGGCCCCGAAACCGACCCCAAACAGACCATAAATGTGACGCCCCAAAACCCGGGGGTCCCGTTGACAACCCGTCGACCCGCGGAATTCCTATGGATTTCAGGTAACCCGATACCACACTGTTGTGTCCTATTTATTGGGATCCATATTTTCACAAAAATCGGGTAGAGTCTCCTTTGTTCGAGGAGTTCTACCCAATATACAAATTGTATAACAGTATATCCATGACCCATCGAAGGTCTCAAAGATAAGTAGTACCCATCACACAAGTGTCCATCCGTCCATATCCCCACATACAACTATATATCATGATAGTCCATAGAGAGTTTATTACAATATTTTATACAGAACATATAACTACATGTCAACTACCAAAGCCACAATCGGCTTCTTCTCACACCATTGAGGCCTCTATTGAGCGCTGCCTCTCCAAGACTCCGTCCCATACTTGAAATGTGAACCCAGACTAGGGTGAGCAATGCCTAGTAAAGAATAATTCCTGCAAGGGCTACTCCCCACCTAAGTGCACATGCAATGCCATTTCATACATTCAAGTAAAAACATACACATTCCTACTCAAAAATCTACATGCCATGGATAAGAATGTGACTCACCCCGTTCCATACATCCCGAGTCCTCACCGACTTTCACACACGTGCATATGCTAAGTGTGAAAAACCATCATTTATGTTCCATCAATGACCATTTTTCCCAAAACAAAAAAAGCTTTTGTTTTATAAATCAAAACCCATTGGACAATCTCCTATATCAACTTGTTTTATCAAGTTCCATGTGTTTTGTGGGTAGCTAATTTCCGGTCTCACAAAGAAAAGCCAGACGCTCGATAATTTTCGTGAACTTTCTATCGCTTGATACATATGTTCAACCAAGAATACCGGGTTTTCAATTCGAGGGGGCATCTATCCCTACTGCTATATCCAACACACGTAGCTTTCATTTCCTTTTTCTTTTATGCGATCGGTGAGACTCAATTCTGGGACGTTGTCCCATTTTTGCACAAGCTTCCACCAATCGAAAAACCGTCCAGTGCACAAGTCGACATATATGTACCAATACGCACTCACACCCATGTCATGCGATGTCCCGTGCATAAATGCAATGCAATGTCATTGCATGTATCTCATGCTACATGCACAATGAATGCCACATGCAACAATTCAAAATCATACTTCATGCTAAGTATCATGGATAATCATATTTAATACATATAATTATTCCCATTAAATTTCCATATGTTAAACACATATATCTCAACCATGTCACAATACATAACAAACATGTTATTCACTTTTCATGCATCTCAAGCATATATCAACACTCAAGTATCAATCATACATGCAAGGGTATAACTTAGACTTTATCAATTGTGGCATATAATTCTGGCCAAAAAATATCCACACATCACTTGACAAGAGCAGAAAATACCCAAATCGTGAGCACCAAATTCCATTCACCGCATATGGTTAAATTTTAGACTCAAAGAACTTTTCGCAGAGTCCAAGAACGCCGACGGTGAAAGTTATGGTCGCTCCAAGTCAAAGTCACGATTCGCGACAAAGTAAAAATTGCTGTAATCTCAAAACCAAGCACTAACCCACGGCCAACACTCAAATAAAACCACAAACAACTCCGTTCGGGCCTCCCCAAGATCGATCGTTTCATGGCTATAGACATGCTAGTAGGATGCTCACCATGCCCAATCAGAATCAAGGCTACACACGAGCAGTCAAGAGGTCCGTAATTTCTGGCTCAAAATTAGGTCCCGGGTCCTTAATCGTTAATAAACATAGCCCCAAGATTAGAGTTTGAACCAAAATGGCCCTTACATACTACTCAGGCAAGAAATAAATCCGCAGGAGAAACCCCTACCTTTTTGAAAACTCGACAAAAATTCTGATTTCGCACTACGCCAGCAGCCCCATCGCAGACCAACTTTAATTTCTGATCAACAACTTCCTCGACTGTCGTAACACCAAGAATCTAGGAGTCTCTTTCTTTTTTCTTTTTTTTTCTCCTCCATACACGGTTTTCCTCCTCTTTTTTTTTCCTCATTTTCTTTCCTTTCTTCTTTTCTTTTCTTTTTTTCTTCTTTCCTTTCTTTCTTTTCTTTTTTTTTCTTCTCTCCTCCCCCCACCGGATTTTTTTTTATTTCCTTCAAGTGAGAAGAAGCTTCCTCTCACTCTATTATTCATCTTGCCATGTGCCACCTTTTCCATGGTTCATGTGTCACATGGACACATGTTCTAGATGGCACTCTCCACACCGCATGGCTCTCATGCCATGTGTCCTTCTCCCATGGTGCCATATGGCAGCCCCTGGTCATGTCATGTGGCACCACTCCATGTGTCACTCGACACCCAGTGCCTCAAAAAACGTGAAATTCCAACCATCTTAGAATTCAACGAAATTCGACTGGGTAACTAGATTTCCTAAGAAAAATTCAACCCAAGTGGAAAACTGCTTCATCATTCGACATTCAGAAAAACTTCTTACAAATTTCCAGTACCTATACCATAGCGATAAATTACCGTTTTGCCCTTTTTCAGAAAAATTGAACTTTTTTCCCGGGTTTTACAATAAACACAAGCCTCAAACAATCAATAGGCTTGCCTAAGTGAGCAACACCCTCGCCTAGGCGAACTAGAAACTCCTCATTTTCCCCTGCTCCTCGGGGGCCTGCTTTAGGCGCATACCCCCGCGCCTAGGCGACCCTTTAGTTAAAGCAACCCTTCCTTCGCTCATAGACTAGACCCTTCTTCCTAGGAAGTTCCATGCTCCTCGCCAAACAAAGCAATCACTAGTTTAAAGGCTAAGGATCGCCTCGATAGAACTCTAACATCCACCATGTCCAAACACCCCAAAATGAGAGAGTGCGAGCCAAGGTAGGAAGAACCCTTGGCCTCGGGAGTGCAGAAGAAACCTCAGAAGCCTCGCTGTGGACACTTCCTAAACCTCGAAACCTTGATTTCCCGAACTTGAGCTGCTTTAGATCTCCTACGAAATTCCTCGCTTGGCACCCACGCAGCCCTCGTCAATGCAACAAACTATTGTTCTTGCGTGACTGCAAAACCCGACCAACTAACTCCAGAGATCTTGGAAGGAAGCCTCGCCTCTCTTCTCTCTTTCTTCACTTGACAAACCGTAAAAATGGGATCCTCTTTTTTCCCTTTTTTGCCTCTTTCAAACTCAACTTGTTAAGGGAGGGCTCCACGCTCACGTGTCCAACCCTTGCCCGAAATCCTGCCTACCCTAAACAATTTATTTCATTCTACTCAAGTTCATATTATTTTCCATGAACTTAACTCAAGTCATTTCCCAACTTCCGAGATTTTCGTAAAAATCTCGTCCTTGGGAGTCACTCGACATCATCGCCTCGAAATTCATGAAAATCCGACTACCTCAGAAGTTAACGAAATTCGTCTAGGTAACTAGATTTCACGAGACAATCCAACGGTGAGGTCCGTTTCATCATTTGAGATCTAGAAAATTTCCAGGTTTTCAATCTGTATACTATATCGGTAAATAACCGTTTTGCCCTTTTTTTCATAAAATTTCAATTTTTCTCGGGTTTTACACTAAATAGGTATTTGTTAATTGGAATTAATTTAGTTATAAAGTTGAAGGTTTTGTATTGCCATAGATTTCAGAAGTGCATAAGGTGTGAAATGAGTGGGCCATGCCCCTAAAGCTGTTTTGAGGCGTGACAAAGTAATAATTTTGTCAAATATATGTTTATTTATTTGACTAGAATATATTTATTGTATATTACTTATACTTTATAATATATATATATATATATATATATATATATATATATATATATGATAATTTGATGGGAATTTTTTTCTTTAAAAATCTAGCATATCTTCTTTATTAATTTTATTATTATTGTAAATATTACAAGAAGATTTGATATATTATTAAAAATGTAAAAAGTACTTTTATTACTAAATATATATTTACTATATATTTAAAAGAATTTTATGGGAATGTTTTAAAAATCTTGAATTTCTTTCTTATTAATTTAATTTTGTATATTTAAATATAGTGGTAATTTAACAAGAATAATTCATAAGCTTAGCTGACATCTTTAGTTAGGTCTCACCTACCATTTAACTAGGAATAATCTCATGTTCGTGTCCCATTTCCAGAATTATCCCATGCATCAGCGACGACTAAGGAAGTTTAAATAATTCTACATGATCTCTCTCTTCTCTTCTTATCACGTGTTAATATTTAATTGGCCACATAATTTTTATTTTCTAAAAAAAATATCCCCACCCCCTCTCTTCTCCACCTCCACCTTCAACCTTCAACCCCTCCGTCTATGTTGATTCTAAAATAGGGGATTTTCCAGCAAGTGGAAACAGTTATGAGAGATACCTTCAAAAAAAGTAAAAGAAGAAAAAACATAAAATAATGAATCAAAGTGACTGAGAATTAATTAAAGAAAAATGGAAAAAGGAAAAACTTGAAGGCTCCTCAATCGTCATCTATCGTCTTCCTTATAATGCTCATCTAGTAGTCCAACAATTCATTAACAAAACCAAGCACATAACAGGCAAGGAGGAGATGCACTTTATACGGTAATCTCTGGAGTAAATTGTCTCCGAGATGACCCTCCACTCTCCTCCTCTCATTCAATTCATTTTCCACATGCCATCTAAAAAAGTTGCAAGAAAGCTATTCCCCATGTTCAATGTCTGTTTCTTCGTCAATACATATTACTTTCATGCTCACTTTCTGTCACAACCAAACAGAATTAACACTACTCAATAAACGGAAAAAATAACTTAGCTTTTCCAATATTTTCTCGGCAACCAAACAGAAAAACATTTTGCGAGGTCAAATAATAAAGGAATAGAATTCAAAGTTGGAACAGGGAATCAATAAAGGCATTACTTGGTAAAAAAATGAAACGATGACAAAATTTTCTTGGAAACCAAACACAAAGATTACAAAGGTTAAGAGAGTTCACTACAAGAAGCGGGAGCCCATGGTCATGGGCCATTGACCCCGCCTAAAGGTAGTGAAATACGCAAATATAGCATATAGCGCCAAACAAAGTGTGACCGCGGCAAGGCACATAGGTACCGTGGGACAAATGTTTTAGGCCGGGAAAATTTGACCAAATTAAGTAGGTTATAGTCGGGGTTTTGTTCTGGCCGAGAACGATAGGTGTAGTGGTTCTAGCCAGGTTTTGCTCGACCGCGCTTAGGGATGTTCTGGTAAGGTGTTATAGTCGGGTTTTGTTCTCGCCACACCATAGGTGGTTCTATATGGGTTTTGTTCTCGACCACGGCCATAGGATGTTCTAAGGTAAAGAGAATGGGTTTGCTCTGGTCATGTGGAGTGTGTTGTAGTCGTAGCTTTGTTTCCACTGCATATAGGGATTAAATGAGCATATATAATATTTTTAAAATTATTTGATCCATTCTACTACGTAAAAAGGAAACATTGAGAAATTCTGTATAAATGCATGAAAATTTGTTGATAAATCATATAAAAACTATATTCATAGACAAATCAAAGTTTCCAACAACTAAATATCTCTATCAATTTCTCGCAAATTAAACTAATGCAAATTAATGCAGAAAGTAATGTAGAGGAAGTAATGCAAGATCGCAAATTAAACTAGTAACAATCGAATCAAACAAAACTCAACCATAGTATGCTGGAACCTAATCTTTGTATTGATCTTATCGTGAGACCCAAAAGGTATGAAATAAAATGCATCATGGAATGGAATGCCCCAATACACTCACAAATGCAACATTGGTCTTACTTTATGCCCAACACATGTGTGTAGATGCTCCTCACTGCTTTCCGCAAAGATGGGATGAAAATGTAAAGGGCATTACTTCATTGAATTTGGGAGGTTCATCTTGGACATGGGGCAGGTCTTTCCGGCACCTCTTGTCCATACAAGTTCTTCGGGACACCCCCTCTATTTATGCCCATCAGTTATGACTTTGAGATCACCCAAGATCAGTTATGCCCATCCTTCGAAAGGTAGACCTGTGAGATCACCCAAGATGACTTTGAGTTACTAAGGACAAACATAAGAGTAAGAGCAGACAAAGAATTCTACTAGTGGTTTTAGACATGTTATAATAACTTTAACCTTTTTCCTCTATTTATGTGTACAGGAAGAATCGGATGATCCGGATATGGTTATCGAGATAATCAACCAAGACAAGGGAGCTAACCTCTCGCTTCCCCAACTTGAAGTGTCTCAAGATAAAAAAAGAACTGCCTTAAACCAACTAATTTCTCAATATTGTTAGAGTGTCGCTGGCGATTGTGAACTCTATAAGATGATGTGGATTTGACTTTTCCTCAAAGTCCATACAAAGGTTACCTACTATTAAATTCATCCTCCTCACATTGGTACTATCACATCCCGGGAAAAGTTCATAACATTATATAAGTATGAGGACTCTACTCCTTATTATGATAACACAAACTCATTTAAAAACAAATCAAACATCTACACGATTAAATGTAAGTTGTTACAAGACATCATACCGCATCAAAAGCCCAGGCATGGATTGGGTGATATCCACAATGTGTGAGAGAGAGGGAGAGAGCACATTTTTTGAAAAAACTGAGCTCAGATCTATTATTGAGGGGTATTGAATGTATATATGAATGTGTGGAGGGTTGGGAGAGGTTTAACTATAAAATTGCTCGAGACCCAAAGGCTTTATTTTTGTAAAGAACTTGAGAGGTATGGTTGAAAACTTGAGGTCTGAGGCCTAAAGAAAGTTGTTGTTTTAAAAGGTACTAATCAACATATAGTCAGTCTCCTTGGATGTCTGTAAGTTTTTCTTCCTTTTTTTTTCCCCAAAAAAAGAAAGAAAAGAAACCTCCAAAAATGATTAAATACTAATTCATTCATATTTGATTTGTATGAATAAGCGAAATTTCATTTTCCTCTAACACATTACTAGTTTATGGCATTTGAAATGCATCATGTAGCAATCCATGCATGTCGTCATGAGGTGGATCTTCAAACTCATCATCATATGTTGACTCATTAAACTCATATTCACCATGCCTCACCCAACTAACAAAGTTTCTAACTATCCCATGGTTTTGGTAAAATGATTATGGCTAATATATCTATTCTCGCATTAGACAAGCTTGTTGCAACGAACACAAGGACACATGGTAGCTCGTCACTCTGTGAGCATATCAAAGCAAAGTCCAAGAACTCTAAAACCCCATTATCGATTTTGGCTCACCTCGACTTTTTGCATCCATAACTTGCTTATTGGCATTTTCGCTTTAATTTCCTTCTTCAACTTCATGAAATTTGACCATGTCAATTATAATGTATATTGTATGCATTCTAACATCTCTAACTCTTAATTTAGGTGGTGGTTCCTATCCCATAGAAATACACAATCTCTATGAGTTAGATCATGCTTCATTTCCATTTAGTAAAATGACAAGATTTCCTTAGTTCTCCGGGCACACGAAAGGGCAAGGCATATGGTTGACTCTTGTCCAAATATGTACCCAGAGAACAACAAAGGACTACTCTCTCGAAATCACTTTTACAAACAAATGGAACATAAGAGAGTAACTTTATGTGATATATTATGTTTTCCTATATTGTCCATTCATCAATTCAAGTATCATTTGTAGACAAATAAATGTTAGTCGCATACTATATAACTTAAATGTCTTTAGTATGTGATAAGAAGATATTTATCTCACAAGGATACTTGAACGGGAAGTCTAAGTTTTCATGCATGGCATTCATAATAAAGAGGTTTTGTAATAAACACTATAAAATGAAAAACCCATATATATATATATATATATATATATATATATATATATATATAGAGAGAGAGAGAGAGAGAGAGAGAGAGAGAGAGGAGAGAGAGAGAGAGAGAGAGAGAGAGAGAGTTAAGGCACATGTTTATAGAAGCAGAAGCCTTTCTTGCTAAGGCATATTAAAAATTCAAATCCATGATGGCAGCAACATGATGTCTTTCTTCGAACAAACATCCATTTTTTGAGTAGCAGACTTCATATTAGACATGAACATCACTCCTAGCTCTTCCGTAATCGGCCTTTACCACTTTCCAAAGATGCTTCGCACTTGATGTTATATCTTTCTTTCTATACTCCCCTACCGAAAAGAAAGATTAAAAATCCTATTCCCGTGAAGTTTTTTCAAGTATATTATATATATATATATATATATATATATATATATATATATATATATATATATATATATATACACACCTTTTCATCAATGTTCTCCGGGAATCTCATTACATTTTTTCATGTCTAATAATTATTAATCATATTCTTATATATTCATATATTAGGATTTGGGATGAGCCATTTGTGGGTACTTTAGAAATTTATGTTGGGGTTGGAAAATATGGTTCCGAGGACTCAGTTTTTTTGTCTGTTTTTTCATAGCTTGATCGGGGTATTTAAACCCGTCGGGTACATGTGTCACAAGATTAAGGTAACCCAAGGGTCCGCATCCGCATTTCTGTGCATCCAATTTGTGAAAGAGAAAACTTTGAACGACATCCAAAAATTGCAGACCTTTTTCTTGTCCGCAAGGACAAATGCATAAGCAGGCTGGTCTGCTTCGGGAGATCCTGGCCGATGTAAGAGGTGGTGACCGGAGCGCCGGGAAGGGTCAAGGTGGAGGCGAGAATGGTGATGGAGAAGTAGGCCATAATCAGCATGGTTTACAAGAACATGGGAAGAAGCCAAAAAAGATGTTATATAATCATATTCATCATCAAGAACTTACGGGAAAGGGCTAATAATCAAATGGTCCGCAGTCACATAATGGGGATTCTTTTAGGTAATATTACTGATATAAACATACAACAATAACTATGTAATAATGAAAATATATGGTATGTACACCATCTTTATACCGTAGACTGAGAGAGAACCGAAGGGGAGAGAATGAAAAGGTTTGAAGCACTATATCTAAAAAGAGAATTACAAAGGCACTTTCGCTTAGTTAAGAGAAAGTAGTGAGTATCATCTACATGAGTAATTTTGATTTAAGGCAACATGAGGATACAAGGAGGAAATACAAAACCGATAAACCTCACAGTCTCCCACTTGAATGTATTTAAAGATTTTAACATCAATGATAATATTAGTTTGCCTTGAGAACCTCGAAGATAACTATGCAATGTCGCTCCACCAATTACATCCAACAATGGCCTAGAATGAATACAGAGATGTAATCATCTTGATACATCACATCAGGAGAAAGTTAAGAATGAAAAAAAAACCCATTTCAGAGTACCATGGAAATCGCCTAATACCCACAGGGTTCCTCACAAATGGTCCAAAGTCAAGGCGATGAAAATAGGAGGAAGACAAAGGTATGTTGTATGAAATTTGTTTATGAGGTTTTACAATCGTCAGAAGATGTTCTCCCAAATGACCATATTATTGATTTTTCAATGATGATTTATATGAGTTCGTATGATAAAATTGAACTCTGCCTGGCCACATAAAAACCTACGTATCCCTTTATTGATTTTGGAGGTTTTTTTTCTTAGCACATTTAACTAACCCCACTTCCACCCCTCTGTATATTTTCATGGTATGAGCTACACATATATATATCAATAATAATAATAATAATAACAATTATTTCTCGAATGGTGCATGGCAGACATAAGATTTAACTACAAGCAGCTTAAAGTACTATGAAGTTGAAAAGCACCAAATTATTCCACATAATGGATGTAAGCTGTCCTTTAACACTCCAATGCTTTGCATCAGAATAATAATGCGCGTGCAGAAAAATAAAAATTATGATATTTCAATCAACACCATAGGCTATTCAGTTCATCACAATCAGGCACTGAATTAAAATAAAGAAAATTTTCAAACCATGAATCTTATTAGAAGACAGATGCAACACACAAAGGAAATGATTGATATCATGACAGCATAAAAATTAGTTCTTAGGATACTCCACAACATAGTCTCCACTCGACTGATGACTTTTAAGCCCTTAATTTGATTCATCCTTATGAAACCAAAATCAACAAAGTGGTAAGAGAGGATCGTGAATCAGCATATAGAAGCCGAAAAATCATTTATTCCAACCAAAGAAATAGGCACTTGAAGAACCAGTCCAAAATAATCTTCCAAAGAAGTCAAGAAAGGGAAAAGAGAGTGCATAATATGCCCTCATGCTCCTTCAATATTCCTCATCCAAATAATCAAAAACAGAATAGAAACTGTAGAAAAGCAAACAAAATCAGAAGCAGTAACCCAACGTATTCATTTAGACATTTCAACAACAGCTTCGGAAATTCAAAAAACAAAATATTTCCAAACAAATGTAACCCAACACTTACATCACAACATCGAAAACATTGGCACCAATGACTTTAGATTGATATCACACTAAGGAACTATTAAGAGCAATTAACTTACCTTACCTAAATTATCCACAATACAACCAAGGAGATCCATATCTAAACAAGCCTAAGTATAAGAGTAACATGCAAGATGAAACCTAAAGGCTGCTTAAAATACATAATAACAAGTAATTATGTAGAATTAAATCATGAATGAGATATAAAAACTTGCATAATCCTCGAAATAATTCCAGGAAAGAGAAGAAACTATAAACATACAAAAATAAACTAATTTTTCTTTAAAAACAACATATCAAAGCAAAACCCTAACAAAATAAGAAAGATGATAAAGTAGGCATTAGACTACCTTCCAAGCATTAACAACCATAGCATTGGGTGCAAAAGAAGCACAAATGTTAACTACAACAACAAAAAAATATAACAAAGAAATAGTGTTTACAATCAGACAACTAATATTTATGCATAGTTATGTTTTTTTTTTTGAGATTGGTTCTTTTCAACTTCCTGTTAAGTATATGACTAAATGGCAGTCAATTCAATAGAAAACAGGATTACTATTGGAAACCCACTAGTCAAGAGCGTGAAATCGAGTATGGGAAAAAACAAAAATTTGTACCAAGAAACTTTTAGTTTTCTATAAAGGTCGGTACGTGTCAACCTAATTTCTTGAGAAATTTCAATTGAATGAACATCTCCTAAACATACCGTAATCAAGCAAGGTGGTCAAGAATTGTGATTAGGTCACAAGAAACTCAAATCAATGTTTCTAATAAAAACATTGTCTCATAATTTCTATAATTTTCTCAAGAACTATACGTAATGGAAAAGAAAACAACCTAGAGGAATTTGAAAGCTCACAAGTTCTTGATCATCATCAATCTCAGCTCTTCTCCGACATTCTATATGATTTGCGAATTTTTGAACTGCCGAAAAACGAAGAGAGAGAAGTTAAGGTTTAGACACTCCAAAGAGAATAGAGAGAAAGAAACAGAAAAATTAGGGTTTCAAAGGAAACTTTTAAAGACTTGTAAGGAAAAAATTACCTCAAATGTGATGGTAGAGAGCGTAACTAGAAAGTTGCACAGAGCATGTTCGAAAGAGAAATGAACTGCACAGTTGTGTAAGAGCGAGGGGGAGGGTGTGTAATGAGCGGAAGTGAGATCGGGGAGTCTCTATGGTAAGGTCTAGTTGATTTTCTCGCGACTAAAAAAATTGAAGATACAACAAGATTGTTCTATAAACATGTAAACCGGCTTACTTCTTTATTGCTCCTATAATTTTATTTTAAAATAAAGTTTTATTTCTAAAAATAAATAAATAACAGACAGTGTTTCTTTTATAGAATATTTTAATTGTTACCTGGCTGATCTATTTAATTTTTAGAGCTATAAAAAAATGTATAATGGTAATAGATAACTATTACTTTTAAAATATATTTAAAAAATTAAAGAAATAAAAAGATCTTAGGTTTCTAAAGCTAATACTACCCTACTGTTATAAGAATTCAAATCGTCACTGCTGAATCATCCCCTCCGCTTTACTAGTTAGAAAGCAAGGGTAATTTTTATTTTTTTCAAAAATATTTTGTTACAAATCTTTATGACCCCTACTAAAAGTATGTTGTTATATCCTGTTTTTCTTGTAGTGGTTGGGGTTTACTCATAAGAAAGATCCGCCAAAATTAAATCGCAAACTGTTTTCCAAGAAACTGTAAAACTAATATTGCATTTTCTTGCTAAGCAAACAAAGAAACATTCACACAAACCAGGATCCACAAAAGCCACAGATTATTAAAACCAAACAGGGTTAAATTGTAAGTTCAGAGGATTAGAGATTCGGTTCCGTAGCATGGACAAGTGTTTCATTGTAAAGACAAGCGGCTAAACCGAGCCTTGCAATTTAAAAGGACCATCGATCACAAAATGATCGATCATACACAAAAATGCATTTTAATCAACAAGAGCAAAAGGTTGACATACCTGCAAATCCAAGGAACAAGAAAGAATCACTTCTCTAATTCTAGAAGTTTTCACGGCCTCCCACATATCCCAAGGAAGACTCACCCCTCAATTTTCCGCCTCCTTCATCTCCTCCTCGAATTTCAGTAATCATCCAAATTCCTCTCCCCCTCTTTCATCTTCTCCTCTTGATGTAGGAGCTTCTACAATAAACATTGGGAATTCGATCTTTATTATGGAAAATTTGGATTCGGAAAGTTTTAAAACCTTGGAGACACCAAATATATTTTAAGTCTTATTACTATTTTGATTTGGAGTTGTTTTATTTTAGAAAAATATGTTCTTCAAGTCAAAGTAGTAATTGTTTTATTTAATTTAGAAAGTTTGTTTTCCTAGTCAAAGTAGGAGTTCTATTTCTTTTTAGGAGTTGCTTTATTTTTAAATTAGAAAGTTTTTGTTTTCCAAGTCAAAGTAGGAGCTCATTTATTTAATTTAGAAAGTATGGGGCTGATATATACCCCCTAATGTAGTCTTTTGACAATCTATTCAAGTTTAATAATATTTTAGATTTCTCTTTTAAGAGTTATCTCTTGTTCTCTTATCTCTTTGATGGATTCCTTGAGTGGTGAGTTCGTTGCTTCTTATCCCTATGTGGATTCCTTGGGTGGTGAAGTATATATCTTATTCTCTTATCTCTTAGGTGGATTCGCTTGAGTGGCGAGTTCATGGCTTCTTATCTCTTGATAGATTCCTTGAGTTGTGAAGTAAGGGTGTGTTTGGTACATTTGAATGAGGAATAGGAATGAAGAATCTCTTTCCATTCATATTTCTCAAGGAATGGAATCAATAATTTGATTACATTCTTAGCGTTTGGATTAGTTTAGGAATCTTACATAGAAATGATTGTTTATTTTTGTTTCATTGTTTGGTAATTCTAGAAACTAGATTGAAAAATAAATAAATTGACAATAATACCCTAAAACTTTTAGAGCTTTAAAAAAAACGCCATTCATTGATAAAATATTTTAACTATTCTCCATTGTTTTCATTTTTAAAATATTTTAAAAAATAATATGTTTGGCATATGATTAAAATAAAATATTAGAAATTAAAATTATTTTTAATATGTAAACAATTTTAAAGTATTTTCGATTTTTAGAACCTGTTAGTAAGCATCTTCTTAGTTTTTATGTAACATTTTTATAAAAATGTATCTTTGAAGTTTATGTAACAGCTTTTATAAAAATGTTTTCTCAAGATTATAAATTTAACATAAAATAAATGTTAATGTACTTTCACAAAAAAAAAGTAAAATAAAAAAAATTCAAAACACATCAAAGATATTCTTTTTGGATTTTCAACACATAACTACATAAAATACTTTAAATTACTAATCAATCAGGGACCGATGAACAAAAAGGAGTAAATAATAATTTTAAGTTTTTGTGTTTTTTAAGGAGAATGATGAATAGTTGTCAAAGAAAATGAGAAGGGTGAAACAGAATACCACCTATATCTAAGGAATCCAAATCCTAATTAGAAGTAGAATTTAATTCCCCTTTGAATTAGTTTTCATTCCATTCTCTCATGCTTAAATTTCATCCAAACATGGGAATGGGTTGAAGGGGTAATGACATTCTCATTCCACCTCTCTATTTTCATGATCCAAACACACCCTAAGTTCCTATCCTTCTATAATATTTACTCGTCTCATCATCTTCTCTTTCACATTTCCATAACCAAATTTTCAACCTTAACTAAAAACTTTCCAAATCTAGTTCTATACTTCTAAAACATTTCCAAATACTTTGTTTCACCCTATAAACCATACAAACCATCTTCCCTAACCTTAGAGAAACCCAAAATTCGTGCATAGGCCTAGCCTACCTTAGAAAAAACTCGAAAACCGTAAACTAGCTCAAAACAAGACTGTTTTGCATCAAATCAAACCCGAACCTTTCCAAACCTAAAATCCTTCATTTTAAACCTTAATTCCATCATAAATAAACCTCAAATAAGCCTCATAACCTCTATAACTAGACCTATTCCTTACCTTTTAAAGTTACGGTCTACACCCCTAAACTACCATAAACCCATCTCTAACTTACCCAAACCATTAGATCATGCATCATGATCCGGTCCTTGCATCACCTCCCTCTCCGTCGTCTCCGCCACCGCCGCCCCCATCGCCACCGCCGCTATTGTTATCCTCACTTGGTTAACCAGCCTCCTCCGCATAGGCACCAACTCGGAGCTTTGAATCAAACACAGATAAATGATCGATGGATTGAAGGTGGGAAGGTGGAGGGGTTAGAGAGAGGAGAGATAGGGGGTAGGGATATTTTGTTTACAAAATAAATTTTTTTTGGAGGCCAATTAAATATTGACACGTGGTAAGAGAAATGGGAGAGTGGCCATGTAGGATTATTTTGACTTCTTTAGCCGGTCACCAAAACCTCGGGACTAATACAATACGGAACTCCCCCAAACATGGGATTATTCCTATTTAAACAGTTAAAGAAGATCTATCAAACTATAGATTATTCATGTCAATTACCCCTAAATATAATGGGAAGATTTAATATTATTAAATATTGATAATGGTATTTGTGGAAAAAAATTTTGACAAACACCTCATGCTTTGATCCTTCATCTGAAAAATCGAATCAATATATCGAATTGGTTTAACATCATATTTACACAAGGGGGTGTTTTCTAAAAGGGATAATCAATTACCATAAAATAAAAAAAATAAAAAAATAAAAAGTGATACTCGATTTTTTTTAAGATTTTACTCTTTCAATGTATCGATTAACATAAATCTTAAAATGTTTAAAGAAATTAGATATCATCCAAAAATTATTAAATTTATTTTTAATAAAGGCATTTGACTAACATTTATGGTAAATGAATTTCAAAATTTTATAATCTTTTAATTTCATATTTATCCTTTTGTAAAATAAAAATTATTATTACTAAACAATTTTTCAAAAACATGTCTTAGTGAAAAAAAAATGGATTTGACTTACAATTTAAGGTAAATGGATTTGAAACTTTAATTGATCATTTTTTATTTCATTTTTATTCTTTTGAAATATAAAGACATAGACTATTAAAAAATTTATTATTAAACATGTCTTTTTTTTAATATAAATTTTTAGTATTAATTAATTCATAGAAAAAAATTGTTCCTTTATGCAATAAACCCAAATATATATATATGAATTTGATCACATAACAAAAAGTAAAGTCTATTTCTATGGTGATTAACTTTGTGATCCCTCTCGGCTTGTATGGGGATTAATATCTATGTTTTATGATTTAAAAGTGTCTTTCATGAGTGCACGAGCCCACTCAAGACACCTCATAATTTGACCCAAAAAAAGTAACACATAATGCACTTATAAAATATATCTACAAATAAATAAGTGGAGTAGATAAATATTATAGATGCAATTAAGTCTAAATGAATGACTATAACATTCAAGATATGTTTGCGGCCATATTTTATGATGCGACCAAGTCTAAATGAATGACTATTATTTTCATGGTACATGTCCGGGACCATATTTTATGAACAACTAGATATGATATTGATGAGAACATCTATTAATTATTTTAATTAATTAAGAGTCTTAAATGATGAGGACTCATATTAATTATTTTAATTAATTAAACGTATTTAATGATGAGGACTCCTACTAATGATTTTAATTAATTAAGAGTCTTTAATAATGAGGAGTCCTATTAATTATTTTAATTAATTAAGAATCTTTAGTGATAAGGACTCCTATTAATTATTTTAATTAAGAGTCTTTATCTTTTAATTGTTTAATTTGATTAATTACTTTTTGTTGTCCATCAAGTATTCTAGTTTTCTTGTTTAGACATGATTCTTATTTAGCAAGGATTCCTTGAGCCTCTATAAATACTTAGTTATTCTATCTTTGTAAGAAATTTTATTTTTATTCAATAATCAAAACCTAGCAAATTTTGCTAAATCTCGTTGAGAGTGTGTTTATGGGTTCTTAATTAAGACTTTACTTGGAGATTTGTCATTTGACGATCTTCGTGGGTTACACGCTGCATCAAGTGGTATCAGAGCGGGTTTCTCCCAATCGATGGCTAATACTAGTGCTAGTGATAATAACCCATCCCAAGACAAAGATTAGGGATTAACAGCTGTTTAGAGGGCAATCGAAGAACGGAGAACGTCAACTTGCAATCTTGAACAACAATTGACATAAGTCACTGGACAACTATGTGAATTATTCTGAGGAGGTGTTCAAGGGAATAGAAACAACTTATTGAATCAAGCCGAAAGAGGTAACCTTGGTAGGCCAATAGTTGACCCAATTCCTCAAATATGTAGAAGACCTATTATTGACGATGATACTGATAATGAGCTAAACTTTAGTGGCAATCCAATTAATCCAGGTATGGGTAGATTTGAAAGGAACCAAAACTTTAATTACAATAGACATGATGATGAGTTTAAGCTTAAGGTAGATATCCCTAACTTTAATGGTAGATCTTCGATATCGAGGTTTTTAGATCGGCTGACCGAAAGTGTATGTGTTCTTTGAATATACCGAGCCGCCTGGCTGACAAAGGTTAAAGTTGTTGCTTATAGGTTAAAAGGGAAAGCATCAATATGGTGGGATAGAGTAAGGGAGATGAGGGTGAGAGAGGGGCATGGTCTAGTTCAAACATGACATAGGATGAAGCAATTATTATGAGGTAGATTTTGCCTCCGAACTATGAACAATATATTTCTTATGTTTATCAGAGATGTACACATTGTAGTAGAAGGGTGAATGGATATACTACTGAATTTTTTAGATTGACAAAGAGGAATCAATTACCAAAAAGTGAGAACCGACCTAAGATTTTACATGTAATTAAGACCCTAGAAAATTCTATTTTTTTGAAAAGGATAAAACAGTAATTTTGATCAAACATCTGGAATTTTTCTAAATCTCGAATGATGAAATGGACTTCACCGTTGGAATCGTCTCGCGAAATCTAGCTACCACTTCGACTATTGACCGACATAGTCGGAATTTCACGCTAAGGCATCGAGCGGTGCACTGCAGATATTTACTGGGCTTCAATATGAGACATGTGTCAAGTGGAGAGCTAGTCACACATGAGTTCAAGTGTGGGGCCATAAGAGACACACGGCACTCAGGAGTGGGATGGAAAATCCATGGTAAGATGGATAAGCTGATAGGGTGTAATCCAAAGAGCCAATTAGAATTGGATACGGGTAAGTGAGAGGATATCCCATTTGACTCCCTATCTTCTCCCAAATTCGATTGGGGAGGGAAAAGGAGAAAAGAGAGAAAGAGAGAAGGAATAGGATTTGTAGAGAGAGAGTCTACCTTCTCTCTCAGATTTCGACAACCCGGTCCGTTTAATCCCTGGCGAGACAAGAGGCAAAAGTTGATCCCCAAGTGCAAGGCTACACATGGATAATGCAGATTGGTGGAGTTTAAACCTCGAGAGTAGGGTCTTCTCCTACTTGGATATTCTTTGTTTAAAAGGCCATGAAAATGGTTTTGGGTGTTATGAGGCCGGAAATGGCCAAGGATTTCGATTCCAAAGAAGTGGAACCGATGCTTGATGAGAGGGATGTCCATGGATTGCCCACGACTGCTATGGACCGCAGTGTCCGATCATGGTCGACTGAAAATTTGTCCATGTGTTTTGCTTGCATGTTATTGCTTGAATTGAATGGCTTGAAATGCGTTTGGGAAATGATATGTTAATGCATGCTAATTGATGTGTTAACATGATTGTTTGAATTATATGAAATATAATTGTGTGTGAGCCATTGGAATTGGATGTATGAATTGGCATCATTGCATTCATGTGCACTCCAAGTGACACGCGCTGCCCAGCGTGGGTGGTATGGTCACACCACTCTGTGAATGTGGGCTGAGTTTGCCTAGACTACGTCTAATAAAGACTCATAGTTCAAATCATAAAATGAGAAGTAATTAATGTGTGTTGGGCGTCCCTGGAACTTGGGTGTAGGAGACCCGTTGTATAATCCAAAAAGTCTCCGTACGGTGTGGAGAGTAATCTCACAAAGATTATCCGAAAAGGTTTTGTATGGTAGAGACCCGCTGCTATCCGAAAGCTCCGTGGGTGTAAGAGACCCGTGGTGTAAGCCCAAAAGTTCTGTTGCCTAAAAGAAAACACACGGTCATGTTTATCACTTGTGACTCCAGAGTTTGGAGCGACAGGAGCTCAAGATTGACTCTGATGGGTTACCCATTGACAAATCGAGATTGGTACGGGTGATGGCATTGCTCAGATTTCTGGGTGTCATTTGCATTACGCCGTTGATTCCATTCTCACACTTGGCATAGGTACGTGAGGGAGTCGGTGAGTGACTGGGGTAATGGCATGGAAACATTTCATGCATGATATAAATCATTCCATGTATGCATTGTAAATTGTATGGAATGTGGATGTTGTGATGTGTCATTGCATGTGCATTTTAGGTGGGGAGTAGTCCTCGTAGGAGAATTCAACTACTGGGCATTGCTCACCCCGTCGTGGGATCCCCCTTCGTATTCCGCGCATAGCGCCTCCCAGAGGCCAGGATTATGAAGTGGGCCGGACTATGGCCTTGATTCATGTTTTTGTGTATATATTAGAACCGACTAGTTTAATATATGTTTTGTATTAAGAGTGATGTAATAATTTCGACCTATAGAAATGTATGGTTTTTGTAATCGTATGGACGAGTATGGATGATGGGCCCCATCGGGTCATTTTACTATATACGGGTCTCACGATATGAGACACACAAAGCTCAAGCAGGTCGACGTGGTCAACGGGACCCCCGGAAATTGGGGCATTACATTACAAGTGGAGGGAAGGAACTATTATTCATGAGCCATCCTCACTAACGTGCGAGTGTAAGGAGACCCAAGAAGTGCATTTGATGGTTGTGAAGGGAGAAGTAGAAAGTAGAGATTTAGTCAGGGCTCAAAATTACTGGAGGTGCGCACTTTGTCGGGAGGAGTTTGATGATGTGATTCCTGAGGATCTACAGATAGAGTTACCACCCATGCCTAACGTACAACACCATATAGATTTGATTCCAAGTTCTTCTTTTCCTAATGTGCCTCATTATAGGATGAGTTCTAAGGAGAATAAAATCTTAAGGGATAAGGTAGAATAATTGCTAAGCAAGGGGCATATGCAAGCTAGCATGAGCACATGTGCAGTTCCAACTTTGTTGATGCCTAAGAAAGATGGAAGTTGGAGGATGTGTGTTGACAGTAGGGCGATCAACAAAATTACCATTAGATATAGATTTCTTATTACAATATTGAATGATATGCTCGACGCTTGAGCCGGAGCGCTTATGTTTAGCAAGATTAATTGAGGGTGATCATCATCAACCAGAATTGGTTTAGGCGATGGGTGGAAGATAGCATTCAAGACAAGGGATGACTATAGCAAGCTTCAACAAAGAAAGTATGGATCATACCAGATTGTTCAGAAGATCAACAACAATGCTTATATGGTTGACTTGCCAAATTGGATGGAGATTTCAAAGACCTTCAATGTTGCTGATCTTACCTTGCTCCAGCCATATATGAGTCTTGGGTATCCAGAAATAACTCAAGGATGAGTTCTTCAAAAGTGGAGGTGAATAATGAGGGCACCTATTAATTATTTTAATTAATTAAGAGTCTTTAATGATGAAGACTCCTATTAATTATTTTAATTAATTAAGAGTCTTTAATGATAAAGACTCCTATTAATTATTTTAATTAATTAAGAGTCTTTAATGATGAGGATTCCTATTAATTATTTTAATTAAGAGTCTTTATCTTTTAATTGTTTTATTTGATTAATTACTTTTTCTTATCCATCATCTATTCTAGTTTCCTTGTTTATGCAGGATTCTTGTTTAGCAAGGATTACTTTAAGCCTCTATAAATACTTATTTATTCTATCTTTGTAAGCAATTTTATTTTTATTCAATAATCAAAACTCAATGAATTTTTAAGCAAATCTTTCGAGATTGTGTTTTTGGGTTCTTAATTGAGACTTTGCTTTGAATTTGTCAAGCGAATGATCTTCGCAGATTACATGTTGTCATATATATATATATATATATATATGTGTGTGTGTGTGTGTGTGTGTGTGTGTGTGTGTGTGTAATGCCATATTTATGTTCCATGCCTTCTTAAATGGGGATTCAAGAAGAAGTTTCTATGGAGCTCCTTCTTAGTGTTTCTCGTGATTTGTAAGCTCATTATATGGTCTCAAACAAGAGTCTCGTGCTTGGTTTGAGAAATTCACTTTTGTGATCTCCTCTCTTGGATTTCTTGTTAGTAGTTATGATTATGTTCTCTTTGTTGAGTGTATTGATGCAAGTCGTATCATTCATTCTTTATATGTCGATGACATGATTATTACTAGTGATGATATTGATGGTATTTCAATTTTGAAGACAAAATGAACTAAACAATTTGAAATGAACGATTTAAATTTTTTAAGCTATTTTTTTAGTATTAAGGTATTATATTCTCCTAGATGTTATCTTCTTCTCAAATCAATATATCGATATATTTTTTTAGTGGAGTCAGACTCTATCGATAATAAGACTGTTGATACTCCCATTGAGGTTAATGCAAAATACTCTTCTTCTGATGGAGTGCCTTTATCAAATCCTACATTGTACTGTACTATTGCTAGGAACTTGGTCTACCTTACGATTACTCGTCCTGATATTGCTTATGCTGTTAGTTAGTTTGTTGCCTCATGCTTGGTTCGAGAAATTCACTTTTGTGATTTCCTCTCTTGGATTTGTTGCTAGTAGTTATGATTCTATTCTCTTTGTTGAGTGTATTGATGTAGGTCGTATCATTCCTTTTTTATATGTTGATGCCATAATTATTACTAGTGATGATGTTGATGGTATTTCAATTTTAAAGACAGAATTAGCTAAACAATTTGAAATTAAGGATTTAAGATCTTTACGATATTTTTAGAGTATTAAGGTAGTATATTCTCCTAGATGTTTTCTTCTTTCTCAGTCCAAATTTATTGGATTTTTTTTTAGCGAGTTGGACTTACTGATAATAAGACTGTTGATACTCCCATTGAAATTAATGCAAAGTCCTCTTCTTCTAATGTAAAGACTCCTTTATCAAACTTCTACATCGTACTCGTACTATTGTTTGGAATCCTCGATCTATCTTATTATCATTCCGATATTGCTTATGTTGTTAGTTAGTTTGTTGCTTCTCCTACTACATTTCATTAAGCAACTGTTCTTTGCATTTTGTGGTATCTTTGAGATACAGTTTTAGTCTTCTACTTTCATACACCTCTTCTTTAGAGCTACGTGCATACTCTGATGCTGATTATGGTAGTGACCCCATTGGCCGCAAGTTTGTTACTAGTTTTTTTGTATCTTTTTCGGTGATCCTCTTGTTTCTTGGAAGAGTAAGAAACAATCTATTGTTTCTCTATCTTCAACTGAAGCGGAGTGTCATGCTATGGAATCTACTACCAAAGAGATTATTTGGTTACGTTGGTTACTTAAAGATATAGGAGTGTTTCTTTCTCATCCCACACCTATGTATTGTGACAACAAGAGTTTTATTCAAATTGCTCACAACTTAGTTTTTCATGAACGAACCAAACACATTGAGATTGATTGTCACCTTACACGTCATCATCTCAAGCAGACACCATCACTTTGCCTTTTGTTTCTTCTTTGTTGCAGCTTGCAGATTTCTTTACCAAGTCGTATTCTATTTTTCATATTTGTTTTCTAGTCAGTAAATCAGTTGATGCTCAGAGTAGTCGTGATCGTAGTGCCTGAGGGAGATGTTAAATAAAAAAGAGGTTATTTTGTCATTTTATCGTTTAAGGATAGAAGTCTTTTGTGTTATATTCTCTTCTCTTTATGTTTTTAGGGTTTCCGTCTTTCTATCATTCATTGCTTTTGTAATGTATATCAGGATGGATATCAACAATGTAGATATGACTCGTATTCTCTCCTCTCTTTTCTATTCTTCTTGCAGCAATGACATGTATATTAATCTCCAACGACACACACGTATAAATTCTTCATTTTATTTTTATTTTTTAATAAGAGTTACAACATAAAATGTCATCATGTAAATAAAGAAAGCATGATTAAATTCTTCTATGTGCATTTATCACATTCATAAGTAGATCTTCGACAATAAATCGGTTCGGAACTCAAACTTTAGGCATTAGTATAACGTCTAAGAAGTTGTAGAAAACAATATATTTAACCAATCACTCTAATGATTCATAATCAATACTTGTTGCTACTTTATAATAATAATCTATGAGTAGCTAATTGAACCAAGAAATGTTATATATGAACTCTCTCTCTCTCCTTCTCTCTCTATATCTTTCTACATGTAAATAAGAAATATTTATATAACCATTCCCATTCCCTTTCTACATGTAAATACATAAGAAATATTTTACTAAAAGACATCAAATAAACCAAACTTTGTAAATCTAACCATTCCCATGGTTTTTCTTGAAAAATAACTCAGTTTAGATAAAAATACAATTTGTCCTTTTATGTATTTACATGTGTCTTTTTGGTGTTTTTAGTTATAGATTGTTTACTTCCGTCTCATTAGTTATTCAGAGCATCCCCTTCGTTGAGAGATCATCAGAAGCATCGATCCTCCTTCATAGATTATCTTAGATCTCATTAACTAAGTCGATATTTAGTTTAGGTCATTCCTTACAAGAATCCTCATCATTTATAATGTCCTATCTTTCGCATTTCGTTCATTGAAACAAGTTACTTTTAAAAGAAAAACAATGAGGAGCTTTGTCAAATATGGTCAAGTTTCGAAAGAGTTAGATTTTGAAATTCATAGTCTTTTAATCAAATCACCCTATAAATAATATAGAAGATGGAGGAGATGATATAAGCATTTTTGTTTTGTTTAAATACTCCATTGTCTTATTCCATCTATATTTAGTAACCGCAAAGCTATAATAGCTCCTCCACCACCACATCTATCTCTTCATCTCCTTTCTTCCTCAGTATCTCACTCATTTCTCTTGCTTTCCTCCTCACAATATTCTCCCCACCCTTCTCCCCCACCACCCCTCTTATCACCTTCACTATCTTCTCTCTCTCAAGCTTTCTGTTCTCATCTCTCTTAACCTCCCTCTCCACACCCACCGCTTCCACCAACTTAGCATTAATGGGCTAATCTAAATGCATGGGCATGGCTATTATAGGCACCCCAAACTTCATCCCTTCCATCACTGAACTCCACCCACAATGACTCACAAACCCCTAAACTCGAATTGGTCTGAATTTTCCCTCTGCTGGGCCCATCCTTCCAATAACCATCCCCCTTTTCTACCCTGTGAGAAACTCCTTCTGGTAGAGCATCTTCAAGACTGGTTTTTCTCTCCCATTGGAAACTGAATGCCCATATGAAGGGAATTTCACTAAGCTCCAAATTTATGTGTTATCTTCTTCCATCTCCTCCTCGACATGAACATTCACTTCCAAATGAAACAAACACTGAGGCTTTTTACTCTTTTATCCAAATTCATTCAAGACGTCGTTGTTTCTTCTTCTTCTTCGTCTTCTTGAAGAAGTGGGTCGATGGGTACCATCTTCTTGTTAGTTAGATCACAGAGATAATCAATGTATTTGGCCTCAATCTCTATGAAAGTCTTGATCATAATGAAGTTAGATGACCGTTCTATGCACTGGTAAGTGCGATCTTTGTCACTGATTCTACCCACGGGGGAGAAGAAAGACTGAACAAAGATGTTGAACCTACTGCTCTCATAATCCGGAAGGCGAATCTCCAGGAAAGGGAATTGACAGCCTCTCAGTGGAGGTTTGACACACCCCACCCCCTTCCACAAGGCGGGTATGCCGGGCCACCTATCAGAAATCCCTGCCATACCTCTAACGACTAGGAACTCCTGTGAAGCGAAGCCGTAATTGCTTTTTTAAACCTCCTATAAAAATTTTCTTTTATTTTTCAACTTAGATTGCAAAATTCACACGAAACTTGGCAAAGATGATTCGGGCCGTGACATGTTGTAATTCCAACCTCAGATACATCCTATTTATACTATATCCAAACATGGCAACCAGCATCCCAACACATTCTCACAATACTAAACTATGTACATACATATGTTCCATTATACATTTTCAAAGTCCTTTCCTTACATAATATTCTTAATTTACAGCACTTGTACAATGTCGTGGAAACTTACTGGAAGCTCCAAATATTCACAGACCGCACTGGAAAAATTGTTTTTAAATGGAAAATAATGAGCTAAACGCATTTCTCAGTGAGGTGTATGTTTATAAATGTTTTGTTTTTCCAAAAACATTCCAAAATGTAAAACTCTCTTTGTTAATTATTTTCCGTGAAGCTTTACTCATTTGTCATTTAAAAGCTCTTAAACTTTTATGTAATTTGTCGCTTGCTTTGCTTACTTTTCTTTAAAAGTTTCTAAAATTCTTATTACTTGCTTGCTTAGAAGTTTCATAAAACTTCAAAATTTCTTTGCTTGCTTCTTGTTTTATATTGCTTGAAAGTTTCTTAAAACCTTCACAAACCTTTCGCTTTAAAAGTTTCTCAAAACTTTTCATAAAATATCACGGAGCCTCGCTCAACCGCATGCTTCTTGAAAATAAAACGGGTCTGGCTCAACCGTTTCTGCTTGAAAATCCCACGGAGCTTGGCTTCAACCGGGATCATTTTGAAATCTAAACGTGGAGCCCGCTCAACCGCTTGCTTTAAAATCCTCCTGAAGCCCGGGCGACCGAGGTCCAATGGTTGATTTTTTCAAACCGTATATCATGCTTATGTAACATCAACCACCGGGAGGCCTATTTCGCTATCGCACTTAGTGAACACCCGAAACTGTGCTCAACCCTGCCGATGGAAGGACCTTGTCCGCATCACCTTTTCCCATGAATATGGTGGAATTGGACCTCGTCGCCATCACCATAATTTACTTAGAGCTCATAACCTTATATACCCCCAGACGCGCGACATTCCTTTAAATGCATGATGTATGTCCCAAGTTTCTGCCGACCGTGCAAAACTAAATGCATGTATGAGACCCTAACTCCACCGTAATTTACCTGAATACCTCTGACCGGTTTGCTTGCTTAGAACTAGGGAAGGCTTGTTTTTCGCAAATATTATTTGCTCGCTTGTTTCGCTTTCGAAAATGGTTTAATTATTCAAACCATTTGCTCACTTCATTGCTGGCCATAAAATGGTTTAATTATTCAAAACCATTTGCTTACTTCATTTGTTAAGTTTGTAAAAATGGTTTAATTATTCTAAACCATTTAAGCTACTTACTTGCTTGCTTGTAAATGAATACAATTTAAACCAATGCTTGCTTTCAATTATGGTTTAACTCAAACCATTTGCTTGCTTTCTAATTCATCGCCATTTTTGAAAATGGTTTGCAACTAAAACCATGAAATACTAAAAAAACAGTTTATAATAATAATAATAATACACTAGTATTTGGAAAATGAGTTTAGAACACTCACCTTCGCTTGCTAAACTTGAGCACAGCCTCCACACTTTATGCCTTTGCTTTTTAACCTACACACTCAACCGAATAAGGCAAATATTAATTGCCTACATAATCGCATAACTTAACATACTTCCTAGACTTAGTCACACTCAACGTTTTCGTCGAGTCCCAATCTTATTCGAACCTATCTTAATCATTTAATAAGGTTCCTAAATTATCGGTGTACGAATTCGGGCTTAAATACACAAAAACATAGCATTCTGGGCATTTTGGGCACACATGTACGGCAGACACCTCCGGGACTGCACCCGCACACACGTATTCTCATTGCGTACCGGTACACCCTAAACATGTACCCCAGACACTTTGGCCTCTCGGTGGGGTGTACCTAAGACACCCCCCGTACATGTACCCCACACCTCCGAAATTTACCCAGATTTTGCTATTTTCCCACTTTTGATACCAATTCACTTCATACAACTCTATAATTCCTAACACCTCAAGAAACATCATGGAAATCATCTTAAACAATCCTCCACAACACTGGAATTGGAAAGCAGGAACTCAAACCACAAAAACCCCAGGGATGAAATCTCAAGAACTCAACCCAGTCCACCACTTTAAACCACACAAATGTGATGATTCATGTTATTTTCTCCCTCAATTGGGCTTTACCTCAATAATCTCAACAATCAAAAGGTTTACGTGATCTTTGCACAAAACCCAGACCAAAGGAGCATCTATTCTCCTTGGCCAAAGTCCTAGAATCCACCATCATGGTTACAAGGCAAAGACATACCCGATTTTTGGACTTCTCCTCCTTTCTTCTTCTCTCCTCGTCCCTTTCTCCTTTTCTTACCAATCTGTGGAGCCCTAGCTGGGAGACCAAATGAGACATTGGTTTGTCTCATTTCCTCCCCTTTACAAACCCATTTTTGACTTAATTATGTTGTCCTTCATCTCTCTTGCTAAGATTTGCAATACCAACTTTTGAAATTCCTTACGGCTCCATCTCTACACTTAATGATTTTTGCTTTTCACCTTTTGCTAAATGACAATTAAAATTCTTGGTTTAATACCACAATTCGGGTTTACCAAATTATCATTTCATAATTTCATCTCCAAATACTACAATGTGACACTTGGTACTCTTATACACCCCTACGCATCGCTAAAATCGTACACCCTGACTCCGGGCAGCCATGTCTCTGATCGTGCCTCCGAATCGTTGGCATTAACCGGGCAAGTAAGGGACTCAAAAACAAGGCAATCGATTTGCAGGCCCGCCGGCTCCGATGCTGTTAGACGAGATAGAGAGCGCAAAATGTTAGCCGGTAATCGTATATTTCACATACCTTTCAAGGCTAATCCTTCCTTATTTATGAAGCTGAAGAGGATGATCCAATTTTACGAAAGTGGGGTGATCGTTTCAAATGGAAGGAGGAAGGAGCTGGCCATGGCCAACCGCTTTTTCCTTTTGGATAACTAAGTCATCGAAATCTTCCGCCTCAAGGATCGTTTGATCATCCTAAGGGCGGTTATGTACTAGGTTCATGGAAGGATATGTTCTTAAGCTACAAGGGATCAGTCGGGAAATCATTGGCTGGCCATTTCCTTAGAGACGGCAACTGGCTAGAAAAGAGCTTGCCTAGGCAATAAACTCTGGAGGCCTTTTCTGTGATCGGATAGCCCACAATCCGACTTCGTGCCGTGGTCCGCATCCGTGTCTGCAGTAAAGGATACTGGCCCATGGGCTTTAATCCGTCTAGGCCTTCTGAGTGGGGATGTTGGGCCAAAAGCCATGGTACCCACAATGCCCCCATTTTTTCGACTGGGGAGTTCGATCTTCCCCGGCTGGAAAAATACCATGTTTTTTACCTATTTGTTGTTAGGAACAGGGGACCGTTAATGCTTGCGTGTTCCAACATGCATGTTTCCAAGGAGTTTTCTATATTTGGTAACGCAATTTATACGACTTTTTGAGTTTCCTACGTGTTTGTAAATCTCTATAAAAGGTCATAGGTGACGGATTTTTATGTCACTAAATGTTCGTGAGTTTTCGGATGTGCATGGCTAGACATCATGGTGTCGCTAGTACGGCTTTTCCGATTGCCTCGGGTCGTAATGTGATGTTGATGAGGTTGGCCGGCATACAAGGAACGCGGTTGGAGCCGTGATAATTTACGCTTGAGGGGTATTTGTTACTATATGTCCCTTGCGGTTAGAAAACTCCTAAGGAGAACACCTCCAAATCGATGAAATTTTATATCTCTCATGTTCGATAAGCTCCTCAGAGTGCCCCTTGCTTTGGCAATCGCTTATAATCATACCGCCAAAGGCCACTAGGCTTTCATCTTTCTAAATTTACAAAGAAGCAGCCTTTTTTTTCTTTATTAAATTTCTCGCTGCAGAGCTTTTTTCTTCTTACTCTAGCCTCTCTTCTTCCACTTCCTCTTTCAGCTTTTCTTCCAACTCTTTCTTCCTTTCTAGTTCGCCAACTCCCGACAAGGTGTAATTGTGAATGCCATTTGGTGTAATTAATGAAATTGTGTTTCTGGAAATTTTTTTGTTTTGTCTCGCCTTATTTTTATTATGCTCGGCTAACCGATCATCAACGTGAACTAATCTCTTGGGATAAGGGTTATGGCATTTGATTCGAGGATGGATCGGCCCTTATGGTTCCTGAATGGAACTAGCTTGGTTGTTCGGCCTAAGCCCGTCCATTTTGGGGGGCATAAGGGCACTAGCCTGGGGGCCCATGAACCTAGCCCACACTCGTTCACTATGCCCCAGTACGAAGGCCGTCGATTCAAATCGCTTTGAAAGGTGATGAGCCTAACGGGTGCATTTAATGCACCCACAAAAGCGCGACGCCTATTCTTAAGGAATCAATTGATTTTATCCGCTCTCATCGTGTTCACAATTCATTTTCTTGTTTCCCTTCCGTTCAAGAACTCGATGATACTACTGTGAGGGGTCAGGTGTGTTTCACAGATAGTTTTTTTCAGGCGTTTGTCTTCCCCTATCTTCTAAGTAAGCCTTATCTTTGTTTCGGATACGCTAGATTCCAGTTGCCGGTGTGTTTCCGGTGATAGGAACGTAGGAGGGTGTTTTCTAGACATGCTAGGACTAGGAGGGGTTTTTTTTTCTAGTCTCTATAGTTCACGTATGCTCTCGCCTTTACCGCTTTTGTATTCCGCATGAACTTATTCCCCTTTCCTCTGTCCTTTTGTTGTTGTTTGCTTGCAATATGGCGAGAGGTCAAGAAGAGACTTCCACTAGTCAGGCTAGGCGCAAGAGAGGGCCTAGCCGAGATACGCCTTCTGCAAGCAACATCATTTCTTCTCTGTCCATGGACGGCCGAGGCCCATCGCCAAATTCGGGAGCAATATCAATTTTGAGTCCACTATCTAAGAAGGAAGACTATGGTGCAGATATCTTACTCCTGAATAACTCACAAATAAGCCACTTCCTCGCTTCGTCTCTAATCAAGCAGTTCCTACACTTCTTCGAGCGCCACCGCTCTATCCATCCAATGTCATTCTGATTCGACCGCATACCGTACTAAACCTCCCGTAATTAACCGGGATTTTTCTGGCAAGAGGCATACTATTTACACCTCAAGCCGCACACAAAGGTCGGCTATCCCTATCGCCCGCAGCCCCTACTGCACTCTGTTGCGGGGCCCCGACTCACCTAAGACCAAGGAGAAGGGCATGATCTTGATTAGAGGACCGTGGTATGAGACCCCGGGCTCTCCTGACCTCCCGTTTACTTTCAACCAATCAATGGCATTCCCCTGTGTGTTTAAGTTGAGGGATTTGTATGTCGTTTTTATATGTCATTGCACGTCTATCCTACGTATTTTCTTAATAAATAATTTTTCGTGCAGGGAAAAGCCGGAGAGGTAGACTAGTAAACTGGGTGGAGAAAGCTGGCTTCAAGAACATTCAGAAGTTGCTAGAGATTTCTAAGCCGGAATGGCATCACAAGACTCTCTTAACTGTGAGGAATCTTCGTGAGTTGAGTCGCAATCCTTCTCCCTATATTCTTCCAGTTATTCCACACCCTCTTCCCACATAAATAGAGGAGGGTGAGCATTACGTTATCGCGACCTTCGACCACCCGGCAAAATTTCATCCGACCCTAGGGACTTCGAGACCGAGGTGGTCGATCGGGGAACCCAGGATCAATCTTCAACCCAAGCAACCTTCTTTGGCTAGAGAGGATTCTGGCCCTACCCCTAAGCATCTAAGGAGGTTGATAAGGGTAATGCCTCGAGCGCCTTCCTTTACGAAAAGGATCTCTGCCCGCCCCTAAGCATCTAAGAAGGAAGGTGGTGCCCGAACTGTCAAGAGCCTAGCACCCGGGGTGGAAGATTTTGTCCCTCTGTCGCCCCAATATCTAGCCGCCTCGCAATGCAGGAAGAAGAAGAGGATCTAGACGGTCACCTCATTGATAACTTCGGCGCATGGAAGCACAAACGGGGTGCCGCCTGCTTATGATCGATGCTACCCTCGAGGTGGTTGGTGAGGCCGATCAACACCCAACTCATGAGGTTCAAAGAGTTGTGCGATAGTCACAGGACTCGCCCGAGACGGGCTTTCGCGGCTCACGACCTGAGACCAGTTCCCAACCCGGGATTTCTTAGAGAGGTCCCTCTCTAACTCATGAGTGAGGTCCCGGAGGGTATTCCCAGCATAATGCCTTCCCGGTCCGGCAGAGGTCGCTACAGCCCCAATCAACCGTCGCACCTACATTCCTTCACAAGGCCAAGTCTCTGGGCGAGGAAAGTGAGCGGCCCCGTCCGAAGGTGCCTGCAGATTATCAATCGCTAGAATCCATTCACCGTATAATCCCCACGCCCATTTGAACAACCCTATATCCGACACCGTCGATGCCCGCAGCTGCAAGCAGCCGAGGAAGGGTGAAGAATATGACATCTCGCCCCCCGCCCATGCTCAGGCGAAGATCTGCTGTGGTCAAGACAAAGATGCTGGCACGTGAATCAGCAACTTTGTCCAATCGGCAGAGCTGGTATGTTCATAATTTCTATGCACTATTTCATTATCACTTCTAAGTTATTTCTTTACTCTAATGCGTTCTTTTGCAGGCTATTACAGCTATCCGAACATGACTTCGCAAAGACGTAGAGTTCCAAAGCCTAATTTCAGGATTTGCAGAGGTCATGTTTTATGCCCACCCATCGTTCTCGACTACGTGGCACTGAGTGCTTCCTTAGTTGAAGCGGAGTCAAGCTCCCGGCGCTAGGAGAATGAGGCCAAAGAAAGCGTTGAAAAGATGGCAGAGTTGAGGCAAAGACAGATGCTGTTAGCCATGATGCCTCGATGGCCCGTAAGGATGCCGATGTGGCAAGGAGTGCCAGGGCGAAGGTGGAGTCCAAGTCAGTTTCTAAGTTCAAAATGCTCCTGCTGCTGCGCAGGAGGCTAGGCGGAAGGCTAAGAAGAGGCTAAGCCGTCTAGCCGCATAAAACGAGTCTCTTGCTACTAGAACTCCTGGGACTTGTGCGACGGCGTCCGCCATCCGGCAAAGGCCCTTAAAGAGAAAAAGGCTCTAGAGGAGGCTTACGAAGAGGGCTTCGATGTAATCTTCAACTATGGGTACGGTTGTTGTGCTTTTGCACATAATATTTGCGGAAGTCAACCCGAGGTTCCGGACTGGATGCCGGACACGTCTAAGCCATTATCTCCAGAGTTCTTTATTAACCCTCGATGTCCCCCAGGTGTTATCCCTGCTGAAGCTTCATCCATCGATGTTCGTCCTGGTGAAGTGACAAATGCGCTAGAGAGGGAGGCTCCCGTTGCAGTTCTTAAGACAGATAATAGCGAAGAGGGCGAGCATCTCTCTATCGCCGAGGTTGGGCCGGGCAACGAGCTTGCTTTCTCCTCTTAGAGTAACCAAGGAGAATGAGGAGCATGATGTTTCTGGGTTGTATTTTGTGATTGCTCGTTGAGCCTTATTCCTTCACCCATGTTTTGCCAAATTCCTGCTTAGTTGTTTTAAAACGAAGCTCAAATAAAAGCATGTGTTACTACACAAAGTATGTGTTGTTTACTAACTGATGTGGAGCTTTATTTTTATCGACCATAATTGCTAATTTAGTCGGGCAAGAAAAGATGTAACTCGAGTAGGATATAGATCGCCTCTAGATGAACACTCCGTAAAGCAAGGTTCATCGTCCCTCTTCTACTCGGCTTCCTTTCTCAAGCTTGTAATGAACCAACAGAACAACTATACTTCTGCCTAAGAGGGACATCAACCTTACCCGAGCTTTGTAATGAACTAGTTGGGCATCAACCATACTGGGCCGGTAAGACATCAACCTTACCCGGGCTTTGTAATGAACCAGCTGGGCATCAACCATACTGGGCCGGTAGGACATCAACCTTACCCGGGCTTTGTAATGAACCAGCTGGGCATCAACCATACTGGCTCGGACATCAACCTTACCAAGCCAGAATGCAATGAACCAACTAGGTATCAACCATACTGGGCCGGTAGGACATCAACCTTACCCGAAGCCATAAATGAACTAATGAGCATCAACTATATTGGCTCCAGAAGACATTAACCTTACCCTAAGCCAGAATGAACCGCCTAAGATCAACCATACACAGCTCTAAGACATCAACTCCACCCGCATTTTGTAATGAACCAATCAAGATCAACTATACCGGGCCTGTGAGTACATCAACTCAATTCCTGACTTTTAGAAGACCAATAGCATCAACCATACCGCGCTTGTGAGGACATCAACCTTACCCGGACTTTGTAATGAACCAACTAGGCATCAACCATACTAGGCCGGTAAGACATCAACCTTACCCGAACTTTGTAATGAACCAGCTGGGCATCAACCATACTAGGCATGTAGGACATTGACCTTACCCGGGCTTTATAATGAACCAGTTGAGCATCAACCATACTGGGCCGGTAGGACGTCAACCTTACCCGCACTTTGTAATGAAAAATTGAGCCAGGCGTCCACATTGAATCATTCTTTATTGATAGTACCTTTTGAGGTGCATAACATTCCACATTCTAGGTACATGCGTCCCATCTAGTTTATCTAATGCATACGATCCGGATTCACCGGCCCGTGTTACAATATACGGTCCCCTGGCTGAAACATTCGGGGTTTCACGCGTCTATTGTATAGGTTTGCTAGCCTGCTGTGGTATGATTCTTCACGCAATTCGTCTACCATGTCTAGGTCTTTAATCACATATTCGCATTCAACCGCCTGGTGTATCGCTCAAAGCTGCATGTCGATTCGTTGGGACCATAGCCCATCCCATAAGTGAGCGCCGGGCGGGGGATATACTCGCTGGCTCACAGCTATCATCTCCGAGGCCCAAAGTACCCGGAGAAGTTCATCCACCCACTTACCTTTAGCTAAATCTAATCGTTTCTTTAAGGCGGTTAATAGGGTCTTATTAGAAGCTTCTGCTTGACCATTTCTCTACGGATACCACAGGGTGGAGTATAAATTTTTTATTTTCAACTCCTAGCAGAAGTTTCTGTATGTCCGACTAGCAAATTGAGGCCCATTATCTAATACAATTGATCGGGGTATACTAAACCGGCATACGATATTCTTCCAGATGAACTGAGTGACATCCTTATCTTTGATTGATGCGAAAGCCTCGGCCTCTATCCACTTCTTGAAATAATCAGTGGCTACCAAAGAATAATTTTAAATTAAGGCAGAGAGCGAATCTCTACTATGTCAATTCCCTATTGAGCGAAAGGCCAAGGGCTTGTGATGGAAATTAAATCCTGAGCTAGTGATCTCAAAATAGGGGCTAGTCGCTGTCATCGATCATACCTTCGTACGTAGTCGGGGGCATCAGATCTCATGGTTGGCCAATAACACCCTTGAGTATGGGCTTTGTGTGCCAATGTTCTGCTGCCTGCATGATTACCACATATCCCTTCATGAAGTTCGGCCAATACATATTATCCCTGTTCGATAGTTAAGCACTTCAAGTACGGCCAATCTAAGGATCATTTAAACAGCTTCCCATTAACCAGAGAGAACCTGGCCGACTGGATTTGGATCTTATGAGCTTGCTCCTTTCTGCTCGAGTTCTCCGTGCTGATATACCACTACTGGCCCATCCGCAGGCGGGAGACCTCGTCCACCCGACTTACCCGGGTAATGATAATTGAAGAATTCGGCTGATAATAGATGGGCAGAACTCTTCATCATAGCCTAAGTGATGTTCTAGCCTAAGCTGTGTCGCCTGCCGCCTGCTAACCGTGGATACATACTGCCATTCGAGGGTCTCTTCGCGACCATATTCTTCATTTCATCGCTTCCACCACCAACCGAGAATCACTAATCGAAGCTTGCCTACCGACACGCAGCCGCAAATTTCACCTCGACTCCGATGGCCTCATACTATGATTCGTTGTTGGAGAACGGATAACTTGCTTAATTTTCTCCCCGGCCGAAGATTTAAGTTGCAAACCGATGTCGGCTCCGAATTACCGAGATGCCCCGTCTACATTAAGGGTCCACCAATTCAGGCTGCCCTAGCTCACTCCGGATTGGGGAATTTCTACTAGAAAATCTGTCATAACTTGTCCTATTTTAGCCAATCTTGGCTTGTATTGAATACCGAATTTGCTCAATTCAATTGCCATCTCGCCATCCTCCCGGACAAGTCAGGCTTGTGAATGGTGCTCTGAAGAGGAAGGTTAGTTAGCACAACAATGGGGTGTGCTTGGAAGTATGTAATGAGCTTCTCAAGGTTACTCTGAGGGCTACCGGTCGCTCACCGAGGTGGTCGCATCGGGCTTCCCCGTGTTGGCCAAGGACTTGTCGACAAAAATTGGTCGGCCTCCTCGCTCTATTCTCATCTTCCTTGAACAGGGCAGCACTCACTGAGATATCTAAGACTACCAAGTATACGAAGAGTGTTTCACGGCCAGCCTGGGGAAGGATCGGAGGTTCTCGCGAAGATAATCGCTTCATAGTCAGGAGGGCTTCATCACACTTCATTCCATCTCGCCTGGTCGGGCCCCCTCGAGGGTAGTAAAGAACGCTTTAGACTCAGCCCAGAAACCGAGAGATAAACCACTCCCAAAGGCCACCTACCAATCAACTGTCGCACCCTTTCTAAAGAGGGAGCCTGGGACTCCAAAATAGGCTTGCCGAGCAAGGCTGGCTTCTATACCCTCTCGAGTCACCATGAAACCTAAGAACCGACCGCACTAACTCGAGGCGTGACTGAGGGATTAAGTTTCATACCATACGCCCAAGAGCTCAAAGCTTCGCGGTGTCCCGCATGGTCCCAGAAGTTTTCTGGACTTTACCAAAGATGTCATCAATGTAAACCTCCATGGTTTTTCTGAGTAGCGACCCGTACATCTTGGTCACTAACCTCTGATATGTTACCCCAGCATTTTTTAAACCAAACGACATCACATTGTAGCAGAACAGCCAGTGCGGAAAGGCTATTTTTTCCGCGTCTGGAGAATGCATGGGTATTTGATGATATCCCGAGAAGGCATCCAGGAACAACAACATCCCATGCCCGGCCGACGCGTCGACAATCTGGTCTATCCGAGGTAGAGGGAAGTCGCGGCATGCCTCAGCCAGATCCTTATAGTCCACACACCTCCATTTACCGCTTTCGGACTACCACCACATTACAGCTTTCATTCCGGATACTTTATCTCCCTTATGAATCTTGCTTTTAAAAGATTATCCACTTCTACCTTAATAACCTGATGGCGATCTGGGTGGAAACGCCTCACTTTCTGCCTCACCGGCCTGGCCGAAGGGATGACATTTATTTTGTGAGAGGCGTGTATGGAATTAATGTCGGCCATGTCTGAGTGAGTCCAAGCAAACACATCCATAATGCAGAGCAGAACCTGTTGTATTTGTTCCTTCTCCGCACTGGATAGGAGGGAACTAACATAAGTGGATTTATCCTATCAGCAAGGATATTGATTCCGTGGGGCCACGGCCAACTCAAGCCCCTCGTCTTCCACTCCACACTCCGGCTGCGAAATGTAATTACTATTCTAGGGCCTGGGTCTCGAGGGCCGGACTATAGGAGCTTTCATTTTTCTCACGCTCTTATACTGACAATTGGTAACACTACCGGGCTGCTAGTTGGCTGCTCAATAGGTCAATTTGCCTAGCAAAGGTCGTAGTCAGATCATTTGGTAGGTCAAGGGCACGGCCATCACATATACTGTGCTCGCCAACAATGGCGTTTACATCGCCTAGGTCAGAACACCCCCTAAATACACCTCATTTAGTAAGCTTTTAAACATAATTAAGGTATATTATAAGTGCATTTTGAAATTTTTCGCAATTATTATTTTGGTTAGTGAGAAATTTTCAAAACCTGAAAATTAACTCAAGTGAAAAAGGGGCAAATTTGAAATTTGTGAAATAAGGACCTAAGGGTCAAATGAAAATGAGCTTAAATGGTAAAGTGATGTAAATGTTAAGTGGTATGTTAAATGGGAGTAATAGGAGACTTAAATGCCACAAATGAGAAATGAGACTAAGTGTAGAGGGCCAAACATGGCCTTACACTTAAAGGGGTTTAAAGACCAAATTTTGGTCTAGAAAGCTCATTCGAGCAAATCCCCTTTTTGGGAGAAAGAGAGAGAAAATGGGAGAAGAGCTAGGGCTTGAAGAAGATCAAGTTTTGGTTGGGCTTCTTCCCATTTTCTTGCTCCTTTGTGATCAAGCAACTTAGAAGTGAAGATTTGAAGAGGTTAAGGTAAGAAAACAAAACCCTAACTTTCCCCTTTTGTGATTTTGATTTTGGGGAAAATCCCTAATTTGGGAAAAAAAGAGGTTTTTATTGATTCTAACCCATTATTAGAGTGGTTTGGGTAGGATTCCATGGTGGATTATGAGATACATGAGTTTGGATGAAGTTATTTGAGTTTTTGTGGGTGAGAAATGGCAAAATTTGCCATTTCTAGGCAAACCACATTGGTACCGATACCCAAAGTGGGTACCAATACCCATTGGACAGAGGTAAAGTGGTACTTAATTCATTCACCAAGAAAGGACTAGTACCGATATCACAAAGTGGTACTTGCATCGGAGGTCAAAGAATTTCTTGATTTTTGTACCCTTGCATTGTTAAGCCCTAAATTTGTACACTGATAGTATAGGAACCCTAATAAATTACTAATGGGGGTTCAAATAAGAATGAAACTAAGTGAAAAACGCACCATACCTCGCCGCCGAGGCAAAGCGAGTTGGGTGTTGGCAAACTTAATGCCTCTATGATAAGATAGTAAGTTCCTGAACACATATAATTGTAGGACTGCCTAAGACCGGATATTGAATGACAAGGCACCTCTGCTATACGCGCGCATACGTATAATACTTCTAAGATTTCTTATTAGTGCAACTAAGACTTCTCGACCGCAAGACATTTAGTACTTCTAAGATTTCTAATTAGTGCGACGCACTCTTCGACCGTGTTTTTGGGTGATATTTAAGACTTCAGATTTCGACAGCGACTAAGATTTCATCGCGTTGCTTGCACTCCTCGCAGGTTATGGCATCTCATTATCGCATCGCATCTTCTCAGATTTATTGCGGTTACGCCCTACTATTTACACGGCTTTTGCGAAGCCAAACAATATATGATAAGAGTCTGAATAACGAATAAGACTAAAGTAATGTACATTGTTCTGCTAGGAATGTACCTACGGGTACATCTGTACAAGTATAAGCTTTGTAGTACCCACGGTTACCTTTGTACAAGTATAAGCTCTGTAACTCCTATGGAGATCTGAACAAGTATAAGTCTGCTATAAGTACAAGTATGTGTATAAGTTTATTATATGAATTCATGAAAATTATGATATCTGCTACTGTATATCTGTTACTGTTATATGCTTACTGTAAAAGAGTATTAATGCATGTGTATACATATAAGTCATATGTTTCCCACTAAGCGTTAAGCTTAGCACAGGTTTTAATCCGTGTAGGTATAGAGGAGGACGTCCACGATCTTCCGCATACTACTAGGCCAACAAACTAGTAGGAGTCCATCACAATAGGTTTTGCACTCTGATTATGTAAATGTAAATGTAAATGTACAGTTTTTGTATATGTATATGTAAATGGGACTCAGGACTGTATGTATTAACACTGTAAACACCACTACGGTAGTTTTATTTTTTGTATCTTTGTATATGATATTTTGATTCAGTTATAAGACTTGGGCCCACTAATGTCTGAAAAAGCAAGTAAAGAGTCCCAGTATAGTTTCGCGCCCTTTCTTCCGCCTAGGCGAGGGTTGGGGGTGTGACATAGGTCCTCTACAATTGAAAATAAACTCGTCGAACCACCTACCGCCGACGGAGAGCAATGTCGCCCATTGTTACCGTGTCAGCCGCATTGAAGCTTCGACAAGATTCTACCACCAACTCACCAATAAAAGAGATGTTCACCGCTTTAAGGCGGCAAACCGTGAATAGGTTACCGCGCTTCTAGTGGTCAACGCACTGCACATCAAAATCGCTGATACATAAAGTACGCATAAGTGCATCATGGTGCGAGTAATGACCTCGGATGAGTTAACAAACAGGAAAGATATAGGGTCGCCAATCGCCGGACTACTTCCGCCGCCGTCCGACGTAAATAGTGTTTACTGCCGGATCGTGGAGCCGCACGCAAATGTACCTCTTCTTTCCGGCATCTAGGACTGACACGACGTCACGGCAAATTTCAAGATGTAGCTTATGACGTGGCCAAGATTCAAAGTGAGCTCAAGACCGCCATTATTCTTCAACCGCAGGGCCGCCACTCTCTCGCGAGCCATCTCCCGAACATATCTCCTGAGGTGGCCAACCCTGATTAATCTTTCCATCATCACTCGTGCTTCGACATCGGCCGGGTCACATGTCTGTATCTCTGTGGTAATCACACCTCAAAGACCGGTCAGGCCGCGGCGGGATCCGACCGAATTCGTGTGGGCCGCCATTTAAAGTCGGTGCGGATCCCTGATGATTTAAGAATTCTCGCTGTAGATGTTCGAGGGTAAACCGTGGGGTTCCTTTCTCTCGATCGTCTCTCGAGCGCCCTGCTCTTACTGCTCCCTGCTCAGTCGACCTTTAGGCCGCCTTACCGCTGGGCCGTGATCATCAAGGTTTCTAGGGAACACCAATACTGGCCCTCCAAAGGTTGATTATTTATCCGCTGTCTGTGATAAACCCTTCATTGTCGTAGGCGGATCTAGAGATAGCGAGTGGAAGAATGGGGTGGTCAGCTCAAAACTCCTTCGGAAATTCGAGGATCGTGATCCATATCGCATTTCACCAACTCGCTGGACGCCCTCCAAATCTTCTCGTGAATCGCTATGACTCGCCCTCCCGCCAAGATTGTTTGCATAGAACTACTGCTCTTCTATCGACCGGTTACTGTGCATCGGGAAATGAATGCGTACCCCACAAGTCACCGAACGGTTGATAGATCTCCATGGGAGTTTATGGAAACTGCCGTGAAAGGGCTCCCTGCCGGCTGGAACACTTTGCATAGTAAGCTACGCCTCGTGACGAAAGTATCGCTACCGATTGGGCTGTATGTGTCATAACGGATCGTAGGAGCCATCACACATGGCAAATGATGGTATGACAAAGCCACGCGGCGCTCGTAGCTCAAGATGTGCCGTCTAACGTGGGAGGATACGTCTTCAAATCCCCTCGAACGCTGGTGGATGCAGATGTACTGGGTCAGCACCAATGTAGGATATAACTGAATGATGGTGCTACGCCCTCATACACGTACGCATTTTCGAGGTCAGTTTAACCATCGCCTCTGTTGATTTCACACAGGCATGCCATCGACGGACCGCTGGAACAACGCCGGGGCCTTTTTTTATCTCACCACGCTGTTCTTCGGTGGCAAATTGCGGAGCCGAGAGCCATCACCGCCGCCTCAGACGGGCCTCGCCTTTATTCCGCTTGACGTGGGGTGCAAGATGGTCAGCTCCGTGCCCTAATCCTTCTTCCAAACGAGCCTGCCGCATCGCTCTCACAGACGGGTCGCCAGGCTCCCTGCATCCACCCATCTGTCTGGCTTGTTCTTCTTGCTTCGCCTCCATATCCTGACGCCAGCGAAGGAAATGGTCTTCAAGGGACTGGTTTTCTGGGTTGCTAACCATAGCGATAGGATCCGACGAACTGGATGAGTCAACAAGAACTACAGAATCTTCGAGGCATAAGGGATCGCTGATAATGAATGCATTCTCGCACGCCTCTCGATGAGATTTTTGTTTGTCGCCCTACGCACAACGCCAATTGTCAGTTTCTCGATTCTTAGAGTCTCCGCATCGCCTAGGCATTAACCTCAAGCAGAAGGGACCGCAAACAACAAGGCACCGACTGCAGGTGTCGGCCAGTTCCTCCGATGCCGTTGCTGCATGCAGATGTGAGAGCACAAAATGTCAGTCTTGCGGTCGTATATTTTCACATACTTTTCTATTGTCATTCCTTCCTTATTTATGAAGGAGGAGGATGATCCACTTTTTATGGAAAGTGGGCAATTGGTTTCCGAAATGGAAGGGAGGAAGGCGCTTCACTTGCGCGTCAACCGTTTTTCCTTTTGGATAACTAAGTCGTCCGAATCTTCCACCTCAAGGATCGTTTGATCATCCTAAGGGCGATTACGTACGAGGTTCGTGGGAGGATATGTTCTTGAGCTGCAAGGGATCAGCTGGGAAATCATTGGATGGTCATCTCCTTAGAAACGGCAGCCGGCTAGAAGAGGGCGTGTCTGGGCAATAAACCCTGGAGGCCTTTGCTATGATCGGATAGCCCACAAGTCGGACTTCAGGCCGTGGTCCAGATCCGTGTTCATGTGGGGATACTTGGGTCTCCCGTGGGCTTTGATCTGTCTACGCTTTCTGAGTAGGGATGCTGGGCCTTCTGAGTGAGGATGCTAGGTCAAAAGCCATGGTACCCACAAAGGTGATACATAAAACACGGCATGGCTGCTCCAGTGCTTTGGAACATAACGGCGGGGATGTTAAGGGATGAAGCAGCGGCCGGCGCCCATGGTTGGATGAAGTCGTAGATGAGCAAATCCGGGTGGAGGGTTTTGAGGCTGTCGGAGAAGGCGGGACTTGCCATGTCAAAGGCAGCTTTGAGAGTGAGCATGAGGTGGGGAGGGAGGCCATTGGTTGTGTGGTAGTGAGGAGGAAGCTCAGGCAATGATGGAAGATGAAGTTCTACCAGTTTGATTGAGAGAGTAGTGTAGTTTTGGGCCAGTTTTCCTCTAATGGGGTGGAGGTTAACAGGGGTGGAGCAGAAGTATATGCGGAAGTTTCTGTCTGAAAGCTTCTTGGCCAGCTGTAGGAAGGGAGATATGTGGCCATGAGCCAGCCATGGAAACATTAAAACACTGATACTATGCTTCTGTCTACTAGTAGCATCCATAGAGATAGAGACAGTAGTTTTGCTAGCTGTAAATTTGATTCAAGAGATGGACATATATATACATATATATATAGTAATGTGGAGGATAAGGATAGATATTGCTACAAAGCTACAGATAATAGGAAGTAGACACCAAATTAAGAAGCCCTTGAATGGGTGATGTGTACTTGCATCCTTGTTATTCAAAATCTTAGAATTAATAATCTTTCCTTCCATCTAGATGAGAAAAGTCGTCTTAGATATGGATGGTCGATCAGTGAATCATGCACTCTTGAGTCTTTAGTGAGTTATAAACATTATTTTATATCTTAAGGGAAGAGTATGGTATATCACTAATATAGTTGATGTATTGTTTTCACTCTATATAAATAAATTAGAAAGTAGAAGCCATTAATTTGGCCATTAGTTAGTGTTATTTTAATGTGGTAAGAGATGGAGATTGTGAAGAGAAGATGCCAATAAATAGGTTGTATAATGTTCCCCGCTTGGGTTTATTTTCAAAGATGTAGGTGAGTGAACTCCACGTGGTTGTTGTTTCTCCATTGCTTGACGCCTGTAGCAACATATCATCGTCTCTCTTTACCGAGGCTTTCCAAATCGAGTTCTTTGATCATAGACCCAACCAACGATTGATTATACCTTGATCACTTAGTCAAAGTTCTAAGTTGATTTTGTTGAATATTCAAATATTTACACCCTTATCTACAAATCGCTATTATTATTACATATTCTTCACTACAAACAAATATCCATCATATTCGAGAATTTCAAGTCCCCTCAAACTCAAGGCCAAAGCCATTGGAGGTTTATTCTGTTAACTTCAGGTCCGAGAGATTAATCACAAGTTAAAGTGTGCAAGCTGATTCGGATATCCAGGACCACAGTTATCAAAAAAAAAAAAAAACTCATTATTACTTTAACCAAGATGTATAAACATTTTTTTCTTATGTATGGTACATAAATTTAATATAAGTGATGTATATATTTGATGTATTGTTTTCACTCTAAATAACTAAATTAGAAAGTAGAAGCCATTTGGCCATTAATTAGTTATTGTGTTCTTTATAGTGATCTCCAAAGGTCCTGTGGCCCGAGGCCCTTTGGCCTGCCTCGCCCGACGGGCTTTAGCTCTACGAAACCCGAGAGCCCTGCTCTGCCCAAGTCCGCACGGGGCGGGCGGCTCATTCAGCCCGGCCGGCCGGCGGGCCGCCCCGACCACTGCCCAGCCCGCCCGGCCCGCGGTGGCCCGCCCACAGCCCGCCCGTGCTCCACCCGCAGGCCCGCCTGGCCTCGCTAGCCCGCCTAAAAGCCTGCTTATAGGCCCGCCTGCAGGTCCGTCTGAGCCCCACTTAAAAAGCCTCTCGCTTAAAAGCCCAACCCCTCCATTACAGGTTTTTTATTTAAATTGTATTCAAAAGTTAAATAAAAAGTCAGCTTAAAAACAATTCAAAATTAAAAATACATCATTTAAAATTTTATTAATCAAATATAATTACATTTAAAAATGTATGAAAAGTTTACATCACTATAAAATAAGTACATCCCAACTAGGTTGGCACCTACTTATTTGTCAATCATTTGTACTTTTCAACCATAAGAAAATAAAAATACAATATACTTTTCCAATAAAATATTTTAATCATTATTTTCTCGTGCGACAAATCCATTCGATTCATTCATGTCTTCGATATTTTTAAGTTCTCTCAGACGCCTAATTAGTTCATCTTTCGAACATGATCATGCACCCTTGTCCGCTTAAACCCAATCTTTAAACATACTACCGTCTGACGCTGAGGTGACAAATTACACCCTTTGCTAACCACTCTTCCACCCGCACTAGTGCAGCTCGATGCGATCGACTCACAAAGTACCCGCTAATACATCACGTGCAACAATAGATAACACAGTATTAATTTGTTGTTTTTCCACCATTCTAAAATATCAAAATCTTCATTATTCAAACTAATTGTTTCTACACCGATATCTATCTATATCTCGTTGTATTATTCGGGAGAATCCAGCTTGTTGCCTTTTTCTACTTCTTTGAACATTTCTAAATGGCTTTATAATATATATTTGTCGTGGATGATGATTTTATCAAACTAATATTATCAAATTATATTTTTCTTTTTTATAAATATTATATAAAATATATAATAACGAATTTACTTCATTTTTTAATTTCTTCAATTTTTATTTGATCTTCATTGTAAATAATCGACAACCATTCATCTAAAGCATCAAATTTTAATCTAGGGTCCACAATTAAACCAATATAATAAATTAAAGGTATTTCTCCCAACATCTTTAATTTTTTCTATTATTGCAAAATTTTATCATTAAAATTTCATAACTTAAATAATTTTAGTACTATATAAATACTAGTTATTTGCATAATGACCCGATGTGAAGTCGATAATACACACTACAAAAATATTTGTCAAGCATCAAAACCCCCAAAAAAGATCTGTGAGAAAGTCCGCAATGTGCCAATCATAATCATTTAATACATCAACATCTACATCATTATTATTATTCTTAGATAATTGTATCAATATAATTGTACTATTTTTTTATATTTTGTAATACTAGAAAGCTTATAAGTAGAATTCCATCTAGTTGGTATGTCTAAACTTATATTTTTTCTTTCATATTTGCATTTTGCAACAATCAAAAATAATTCATGTTTTGTTTGGGGAAATCAATTAATTTACATAAATGTTCTAATTTTTCTAATGCCATCAAACTTGTTTTAATCCATCTTTACAATCAAATTTAAAAATATGTGCACAACAACGTACGTGAAATAATTTTATGATCATCGCTATTTGCAAATTAATCTTAATACATATTGTTATTTCGCATATCATGTTATTGTAATATTTATCAGTGGGAATAAACATTTAATTTGATATTTATTATTTATTAAAGTTGGTATATTTGGTTATTACGTGAGTGATTATTATTTTAAATGAAATGCATTTTTTTGATTTATTATCCATCAATTATCTATGTTATACATATAATATTATAATCACAACATTAAGATGTCCAACATCACATGTTAAATAAATTTTTTCTTCAAAATTTGCAAAATATTGTTTTAAATTTTCGTTTCGTTTGAAATTTTTCATAATATCTCTTTTAACAAGATTCTGACCAACTTTCAACTGGTGATTAATCAATTTTTTGAATTGCTTCGAATAATCATCGGGCTTCATCATATTAAAAGGTTGTTTAGCTCTTATTATGTAATCAACCATTCCTCACGCATGCTATACTCATCATAAGAAAATGTGTTTAAATTTCCACATTCATCTTTACCTAATTTGTAGATATAATTTCTAATATCTACATTATTCTTAATTTACATCGCTCATTGTGTCTTTAAACGATCAGCCCGAATTTGATCCACCACTAAGAAGTTTGCCAAATTTTACATTTTGCTTTTTTATTTCTTTTTTATTATTTTCTAAAATTATTTCTATTCTATCAAAAAATTCCATATATTTGAACTAAGTTTTCTATTAATGATGTACACGGACTAGAAGAAGATGCACATGCACTATCCATATTAAAAATTATTAATAAAATATTATACTAAAAAAATAAAATAAGAATCAAAATAAAATGAAACAAATAAGAAAAAGTAGAGGTGAGAAATATTACTCAATCGAAGATCGGCCGAAATTCTTTAAAATCCGAACTATCGAGTCACTCAATGCTTGATTTGCACCACCACAATACCATGTATTTATGAAGAACAATTGAAGAAAATGAAGTATTAAAGAATATGAGTATAAATTGTGAAAAAGAAGTGAATTTGGAGAGAGTATGAAAATTAAGAGATAGCGACAAAATTAAGAGAATTTGTGTGGTATTTATGCAGAAAAAAATAAGTGAAAAAAAAAAACAAAAACAAGAGGAGCAACGGTCATGACCCCAAAAGGGGGATGGGAGGGAGGGAGTAGACAATCCACATATGACCGTTGGGAAGAGGGGAGGGGCAAGGGCAGGAATCAAGGCGCAAGTGCAGGGGGGGAAGTAGAGGAGCTGGGAGAGAAGGGAGGGGGCCCCAGAGGCTCGTTATTTCGTCTGGGTTTGCCCGCCACTCGAGCCCGTCTGCGCCCTTCACTGACCAATCAGGCCGCCATTCTGGCCTATCCGCCCAAGCCATCCCAAATCTGGTCCGCTCACATCTAGGCCCGTCAAAGCCCATTCAAAGATAAAGCTCGTGGTCGGCCACGGCCTTAAAAATTGTACCCGGCTCGCCCATCGCTGACCCACAACTGGCTTATAAAGCTCGCCTCGACCGCCGCTGCCTAACTTGATCGGGCCGGCCCGGTTGGAGATGCCTAGTTCTTTAATATGGTAAGAGATAGAGATTGTGAAAAAAAAAATGCCAAAAGGAGGAGTTGCACAATGTTCTAGAGATGGATGGCTAGTCATCAAGAGATGAAGAGAGGGACTGTTTGGAAGCTTAGCTTGGTCTGTAAAGACGTAGATAGGGTTTAAGTAGTTTCTCCTAAAAATAAAAACAAAAACAAAAATCAGGTGAGTGAACTCCACGTGGTTGTTGTCTCTCATTTGCTTAACGCCCGTATATACCAACATATCATCGTCTCTCTTTTCTTCTTTCTTCTTCTTCATCAATCATCATGGTTTAAAGTACTATTATCCGCTTGTGAATTTCTAAATTGGATCTAAAATTAAATTTGTTGTCAAAAATAAAGGTTTTTCTTTGGTCGGTTATTGGAGAAGCTTTTCCCACTTATAAATTTATAATTGCTAGAAGGGTATAAATTATAAACTGTTGCTATTTTTGTAATTAGAGTGGCGAAAATATTAATCACAACTCTAAATCTTGTCCTTTTATCCAAGGAATTTGGGATCGTATTAAATATAATTGATGATGCCTTTTTTCAACCGAATCCCGCCGAGCGCGCTGGGGTCGCTGCAATGACCAAGACTCGTGGCCGAATCGAGGATGCCGGATCGCCGCTGGGGAAGGATCACGAGTGTCGATCTACAGTAGTCCGGATGCGCTGTTCCCGCAAGAAGAACCATGAAGAAGGGGTTTGCCGAGGGCTCACTCGGCCGCTCCGATGCCTAAGTGATTCTGGTCTATAAGAGAGAATCTTTAGATTGCTTAAGACGGGGGCGCATCTTTAAAGGTCAGAGCGGCCTTGTATTTATAATGGATATTCATCCACCTGACGATGATTGTGTGGGTTCTTCCTTGAGGATAGGTTTCATGCAATAACCTTAGATTTAGTTAATGGATTAAATAAATGAGTTTATTCGAATAATCCTCCTTCCTGCGGTATCCAATTAATGGTCTTCGCTTTTCCGTCCCTTTATAATATCAGACTGATCGACGAACAGACGCCTCTTAGGGAATATTCTATCTTCTGTTATTTGTAAAGATATGGTTTGACTGGCTATGTATGGGTCTTCCTGTTCTTCCAAATCCCCGCATGGGCCTAACCCGGCCGGGCCTTGCTCGGTCGCTACGGAAGGACACTCCGGCGGGCACGCACCCCATTGTTCTATCTACCGGGCGAGCGATACTTGGTCCACCCTATTCCCCATCAGCTGCCCCCACTTCTTGTGTACGACCGCAAGGGGCAAGGCCCGTCGTGGATTAACTCGACGATTGTCATTTCCGTCGCGATGTGGATTAATTAAATCCCACCGCTGGCCATAATGTGGTGCGCGCACGATGGCTCTTCAGCCTCGCGCTTGTTTTTCATATGCCCTTGTTTTCCTTGTTTCGCCGACCTTCCCGCTTCGACTCTTTCGCCTCATAACCCCCACTTTTGCCTTATATTTCTCATGCTTGTATTTCGCTTTGGATTTTTCTCTATCCGCTTAGTGTTGGGTCCTTTCGCGCTTTTCCTTCTTCTCATTCCCCGCCGCAGCTGCCTCGCCCGCTGTGTTTCTTTCGATTGATAACACGAGGTTTCTGTGGTTCGCCGCCCGGATTTCGTTTATACCGCTTAAGCTTACGCCATGGGTCCAAATCGTTTTCCTCGTTAACAGCAGACTTTCTCGCCGATGCCGGCTCGGCAAGCCGGGACGTTTCGTTGTTCGATAGCCGTCACCTCAACCTCGCCCCGAGGCGCCTCCTCTCACTCAGGTGGGCGGTGTGCCAGCGAGAAACCTGATCAACATCCTAAGGGGTCGGGACTTCCTCAAGACCGCCGGTCAAGATGCCGAGAAGGTGGGCCCTGCAGGCCGGGTCCTTCATATGAGTCTACTTTGGCCGAAGCATCGCCTCCCCGGTGTCCGAATATGGTCCCCGGATGTTTTGACCTTTTACACCGCCTCCGTGTTCGTACGGCCCGCTTTTTTTGAAGTTGCTTTTACACGCCGCTCTTCGTATCCCTTCATAAAAGAAGTTCTTCAACACTTCAACATCCCGCCTTCCCGCCGGTTCCCAATGGTCAGTATTTAGTTGGTTTATCGGGTCTTTTGCCACGAGGCTCAAGGTCCCTAATGTGTCCCTCGTTCCTCCATCTTTCACCCGGCGGCTACTAAAGAGGGAAGGTTTTATTTATTTTCCGCACGCTCCGGTCTCCTCTCATGATCCTTTAATCTTCCTTCTTCGCACCCATTCCGAAAAGGACGATATTTCTTCGTTAGTGGTTCCAACTAGTGGCATGACTCTCTGACAGGGATGACACTGCGTGCCCAGACGCGAGCGCCCGATAACCTTCGTGAGTGTTTCGTATTATTTTTTGGTTTGATTTGTCTAAAGACGATCGAATACTTCTGACCTTAAGCTTTCCTTATGCTTCCTGCATGTCTGCTGGACCTTAGCTGCACTAAGATGCCGCCGGCTCAGCGCTGGAGGAATTACCGCCTCACGCCAGGCTGATAAAGCCGAACATTCCCAGCCTCTTACTTTGCCGTCGCACGCTCTACTGCTTTTGAGGCCCCGCCTTTCAAGAATCTCTAGGAGTTTTTTCCTCGCCTACCGCGCCACTCCTACCGTGGGAGATTTTAGTTCATTCGGGGCGATCGCCTCGGAGCCCTGAAAGTGTGAAGCAGGAAAAACCAAGCTCCTTCCGAGAGCGGACCGCCGACCCGCCAAGATCTCGGGAACCGGATGTCTCCTTCTTCTCCGTTCGAGAACCGGACGCAATGCCGCCCGGCCGATGCCTGCACTTGGGTGTGTCCCCTCCTCTTCTGCCCGGGGCCCGGAGCGGGCGTCGCCACCTGGTAGGGGTTCGAGGAATCGGGCGTCCTCGCTACTCTGCGGGAGTGGAGCGGGCGTCAAATCTTGGTTTTGACCTGCTGTCTTCCCACTAAGCTTCATATTAAGGCCCGAAAGGGTCTTTCAAATTTAACCGTCGCCCGGCTGGCGGCCGGCTCTGCCTATAACAGTATGGAATCGCCTTGGACAATGCGAGTCACTTCCCTCGGGGGATGGAGCCGAAGAAATCGAAGCAAAAAGCTGGTGCAATCAGGGCTTCTTTGCTCTCTAGTGCCGAGCTTGCGGCAGGTGCCATCTCGTCTATTCTCCTGGAGTCTGACGTTGGGAGTTCGAAAGAGTTGCCGGTTGATGAAGCTTTGGCGTTGTCTTTTCAGGGGATTGCTTCGGTAAGTCTGTAATTGTGTTTATTTCCATGCCCGTCACATGCGAAACCTTATGTCCGTGTATCGATATACGGTTGCCACCCATTTGAAGGGCACGGCGATAAGGCTAAAAGCGAATGAAAAACATGTGAAGATCGCCGGTTATAAGCGAAGGTGGCTTCTCTCGCCACGGCGGGCGAGCTGCGAGAGCAATGCTTGACATATGACCCGAAGAAGTAAATGACTCAGTACGATCTTAAGCACTTCATGGCTCGTGCTCGGCGAAAATAGAACAGGTCGGTGCGGTTTAGTGAAGAGTGACGGGATTTCGGGAGGTTAGGGTGAGCTCAAGGCTGCGCAAGATAAGTTAGTACCAGAGACTCGAGAGGGTTGAAATCATCCGGAGTGAGACTTGAAATGGTGAGGAGGAGAATTTCCCTTTCGGGGCGTCTGTGGGATCTTCGGTGGAGCTCTGTAGCGATTCACCGATGATTTGAGCGCTAAAGAAAACAACTTCGAGAGAGTGCCCCATCTGCGAGGCTTGGGGCAAGGTGTTGTTGTTGCTCGTCGTGAGTCCTCATTGTAAATTTATCAAGGCGGTTGGCGAGGAATGTAGTGGCTTCTTGCCTTGATCTTCATCGACAAAGTCGAGCTTGGTTGCTTTCGGAGGACGGGTTATGTCGGACAATTGCGAGATCAGCCCAGGTTGCACCAGTGGGCTTCTGGGTGGCTCGCTTTTCAACCGAAGGCCGTTCACGCGTGCTCAGATCTAGATTTCAACTTTGACCTCCCAAGCGACGAGGAGGCGGGAGTCTTCGGAAATGCAATTCGGGAGCACATTACCCTGCGAAGTCCCTTCTCATTCTTCATCGTCGATGCACAGATTCTTGGACTCATTTATGCTTTCCTGATGTCGACCTCTCCCCCTTTTCTTCGGGCACAGGGCTGATGCAATGTAGCCTTCCTTTCAATAAATACCCATTTTGAAAACTTGTGTTCTAGGCGAGATATCTTTATTCTTTTTCTGACGTATAACTTGGAGTTTGAAAGATCTGACAATTTAATTGTCAGTGAAATTTGCATACTATCTGTTTAGGCCCGCTTGGTTCCCCATATGGTTTGGAGTGGGTGGAGCTTGTCGGAGCGGAGCTTGGCTGATTGGCCCGTGGGCCTCTGTCCGACCGGGCAGGCCGTCCCGGCTTTGTGGCCGAGGCCGTCAATGCTCGGGAGGCGAGCGAAGCTCCCGCCCCCGTGGGGTCGCTGATGAGGCTCGTCAGAGTGTGGTTGAGTAGAGTCAGCTGAAGAGTTTCGCCATGTAGCTATTGGGAAGTGAGCTCGCCAATGTAAATAGTAGGAAGGAGCCCGTCTGCTGAGTCCAGTAGCGCTGTCAATGTAGAAGAGTAGCTCGCCCATCTCAGCTGAGGGACGAGCCTCGCTGCGCCAATATGAATTATCGGGGGGCGGAGCCCGCCTGTCTGAGTGCAACAAGGGCTTTGTCAATAAAGCATAGTGCGCTCGCCCTTCCGGTTGAGGGATGAGCCTCACTGGTTATGAATGGTAAGAAGGAGCCCGTCATCTCGAGGTGCAAATAAGGGCTCGCCACTGAATGCAGGGTTGCCCATCCGGGAGCGAGGGACGAGCCTCGTCAATATATGAATTGCGGGCCGAAGGGAGCCCGCCTCTGGTCTGGAGGCCGAAGGGCCTGCCAATGTCGACAGTGGGCTCGCCCTTCGAGCCGAGGATGAGCCTAGTCAATATGAATTGCAAGAAGGAGCCCGTCGTTCCCGAGTGGCCAAGGGCTCGCCAATGCGAATGCAGGGGCTCGGGCCCATCCGAGCGAGGGACGAAAGCCACACGCGAATTTGCACTTAAGGAGCCCATTCGTCTCGAGTGCGTACAAGGGCTCGCCAATGTAAATAGTAAATCATTCATCCGGCGGAGGGATGAGCCTCACAATAAGGAATTGTGTACGAAGGAGCCCGCCCGGTTCGGGAGTGCAGCGAAGGGCCTGGGCCAATGGGGACGCAGGGCCTGGGCCCTTCCGAGTCGAGGGATGAGCCTTGTCAATATGAATTGTGACACGGCGGAGCCCGTCTGTCTGAGTGCCAAGGGCTCGCCAATGTAATAGTAGCCTGCCCTTTTGAGCCGAGGGACGAGCCTGTTAATATGAATTGTGAAGAAGGAGCCCGTCACCCGGGAGTGCACAAGGGCTCGCCAATGTAAAGGTAGGGGCTCGCCCACTGGCGGAGGATGAGCCTGGCTCGATGCAAGACCCGACCCGATAATTCCCTCTCTCGGGATTCCCGTGGTCCCGCCCTGGTGAAGTTCCACTATACGTACTCCTTAGAAGATAATACGGTGGACTCCCACTTTATGAGGGAAGAAGACACCGTTGCTAACCTAATATCCCATTTATAAATAAAGTATCCACAACATATAACTAAAGACTCATAATAAAGTTCGATTGCAATGGATCATTAGAGCGTTCTAAGAGTATTATGAATTTGGGTACAAGTAAAGATTAAATAAGTCCAATACAACAAAACAAAATAGGTAATCCCATGACAGAGTACTAAGAAATTGTGGGGTGGGGAGAGCTTATCGGCCGAATCCGGCGGGAAGTAGGCCCTACGAACCCGTCCTGACCTAGGGAAACGTATTTAAACAATAATGTGAGATAATAAATCTCGAGTGCATAGTTTATAAGGAAATTAACATTTTTAATTTCAAAGATTTCTTCTCTCAAAACCTTCCGTTCACTCTTTTGTAAAGTTCCCCGTTTAAAACATTTCACAAAACCCAACTTACCCAAGTTCAACATATGCAGATCATTCTCAACAAATTAAATTCACACAATGTTAAGGAAAACATAACTGGAACCGTTCACAACACAAAGCCAAGCACAAAACATGTATAGTCACTGGCAATAAAATAACCATGAAATGCACCATAACCATGAGTATAAAAATAGCTATACCATATTTAGAAAATCAACAATCCCATACCATATACCCATCACAAACCGTCTGCAGTCGACCACGACACCGCGGACAACTAATGAACCTCGCGGGTTACACCCGCCATCACGTGGCAACTAACAAAACCTCCGTGTAGACCCGCCATCACGCGGCACTAATAAACCTCCGCAAGCCCGCCATCACGCGGGCACCCAATAAACCTCCTAAATCCTGGCCATCACGTACCAACAAACCTCCGGTAAAACCGCCATCACGTGGCACTAACAAACCTCCGAGCGAACCCGTCCATCACGTGTCCTCTATCAAACCCTCCGGTAAACCCCGCCATCACATGGCAACTAATAAACCCCTCCTGCAAAACCCACCATCACGTGGTAACCAAATATAACCGTTCCCTTTCTCACATGTACTTTTCCTAACAATACCGTACTAGAGTCAGTCCACAAAATCTCACGATCCACCTTTTTAAAACCATAGTTTTTCAAGATAGTTTACAACTTCAATCTATGTACCTAAAATATCCAAACACCACCGACTCATCCATGAACACAGTAAAACTTTCAAATAGATAAAATGTTGACAAAATTCACATGAAATGATAACTTGTTTTATATGAAACCAAAAATCATGTTTGAATGCAACCAACCATCTGATCAAAACAGTATATATGTAAAGTATTAAATCATAACATATATATCGACATACAATATCCCAAATCATTTAAAAGCATATAAAACCACTCACACAGACTACGTACGCCAATCCCGTCCCCCTCAGAAGTCGTCCACCGCCCCGCGTGAGTGCCTCGTAATATAAATAAAAAACACCATTTAAGCTCCAATAACCGAACTAACAACATCGGGATACCTCGAAGGCCTTAATAATTTTTAGAACTATGAAACCATCCCACCGATTCTACAGTAATAATTACACAAAGCAGCCCTATAGGCCCGATACCCAAAATTAGGGCTTTTCACCCGGGAGTTAATTTCTCGAAATTGAACTGTCCAATAATTCCTAAAAACATCCACTTCTCACTAACCAATCTCAATTCATTCAATTTTGACCAATTGGTACTCTATTTCGCCTCAACTTCTACCAATCTCGAAAAACAACCTAAAAATGGAAAAACTAACCAAACGACGTCCAAAATTTGGCTACAAACCACATATCAATGGAAAGCCCAAGAGACCAGGAACACATCAAGAGCCTCACCTTTGGTCCAAAGGTCGTTGCGGGTGGCCTAAAACCCGATCCCCAACAATACCGAATTTGTTTTTGCTCGTACCTTCAAACGGGTGATGAATCCGAGAAAAGGACCACTAAATGAGTTCAGAGGGTCCAAAATGGTGGAAAGGAGCTATGGGGTGGCCTGAATCGGGCCGAAATGGCCGAAAATCAAGAAATTACAAAGGACTCCATCTGGCAGCCGCCGCCGCCGCTACGCCGATCCTGGCAGGTCCAAACGCGGTCGGGTCAGCGGAAATTTTACGACGGCTTGGCCTCGATGTCTTTCTCCCAACTCCGTCCGGCCAAGGTGTACGCAATTTCCTGGCCAGAATCGCCTCGGTTGAAACTCAATCGTCTCGCAAAGGGTCAAATGACCCAATTTTGATGCTCACTTCTGCCTGGGGAGTTTTTCTAGTGGTTGGAGTTCAAAGTGAGTGTTCGGGGCCAGTGGTTTTTGGCATGCAGCCATGTATATAGGGCTTATGGTCGCTTTTCTCTCGTAAAACATCGAAGACGTTTGACATCGCTTAAAACACCGCCGTCAACTTACCGGTCATAACTTTTAGCCGTGGCCCGATTTGACGCTCAACCCGCCTATGAACTCCTCGTATCGACGGGCCTAATGGGGCGGCAAGGTCTTAGGTCAACCCAAAATTATTCATCCTGAAAAAGTCAACTTTGCCCCACCTACTATCGGGTTGGTCAACTGGGTCAAACTCGTCAAAACTTGGTTAAAATCGTATTATTCGTGCGTCATTACATCGTCAATATGAATTGTACGAAGGAGCCCGTCTCGTCTGAGTGCAAACAAGCGCTCACGGGAATAGTAAGGGCTCGCCCATCTGAAAGTAGGATGAATCGTCAATATGAATTGCACGGCGAGCCCGCTCCGGTTCTGAGCCGGGCAAATGGGGCGGCTCGCCAATGTAAATAGTAGGGCCGCCCTTCGAAGCCAGATATCTCGCCAATATGAATTGCACGGCGAGCCCGCCTCTGCCTCGAGTGCGCCAAGGGTCGCCAATGTAAATAGTGGGCTCGCCCTTCGAAAGCCGCAGGGACAGCTCATAATAAGGAATTGCAAGGCGGTTTCGCCCGCCGAGTGCAGCGGCTCTTCAATGTAAATAGTAGGGCTCGCCCTTCGAAGCCAGGACAGCTCTGTCAATATAATTGTACTAAGGAGCCCGTCTCATTCGAGTGCAGCCAAGGTCATTAATGTAATTGGCAGGGCTCGCCCTTCGAACAGGACAGCCTTGTTGTAATATGAATGTAAGAAGGAGCCCGTCAGTTCGGGAGGCAAATGAAGGGCTCACCGTGAATGGTAAGGGCTCGTCCATCCGAAAGTGGGTGGATGAGCCTCGCCGCATGGTTGAGCCGAAGGAGCCCGTCAGTTCCGAGCGCCAAGGGCTCGCCACCGTGAATAGTAATATGAATCGTAAGAAGCGAGCCTGTCTGCTGAGAAAAAAAAAGCACAAGGGCTCGCCACTGAATAGTAGGGGCTCAGCCCATCTCGAGTGGAGGGATGAGCTCAATGGCGAATCACGGCGAGCCCGTCTGCTCGAGTGCACCGTAAGGCTCACACGTGAATGCAGGGCCCATCCATCCGAGCTGCCAGGATGAGCCTTGTCAATATGGAATTATCGGCGAGCCCGCTTGTCCGGGCGCCAAGGCTCGCCATCAATAGTAGGGGCTCGCCCTTCGAAATGGTGGACGAGCCTCATTACCGCGAATCGTAGCTAGCTGATTCCGCCCACCTTGGCGCGCCAAGGGTCGTCACTATGAATGCGAGTCGCCCATCTCGAAAGTGGAGGGATGAGCCTCACAATATGAATTCGTACGAAGGAACCCGCCTCACTGAGTGCAACAAGGGCTCGCCATCGTAATAGTAGCCGGGCCCTTCGAAAGCTGGTGGACGAGCCTTGTCAATATGAATTAAAATGAAGGAGCCCGCCCTCGTCTCGGGAGCGCAATGTAAGGGGCTCAATGTAATGGGTAGGGCTCGTCCTTCCGAGGGATGAGCCTGGTTGGATTAAGGAATTGTAAGAAGGAGCCCGCTCTGGCTCGAGTGCACAAGGGCTCACTCAATAGTAGTCGCCCATCTAAGTGGGAGTGGATGAGCCTCGCCAATATGAATTGCACGGCGAGCCCGCCTCGTCTGAGGCCGCGGCTCGCCAATGTAAATAGTAGGTCATTCTTTTGAGTTGAGAGGGATGAGCCTTGTCAATATGAATTAGACGGCGAGCCCGTCTGGCCCGAGTGCGCCGGCGGGCCTGCCAATGTAATACGCAGGGCTCGCCCTTCGAAGCCGAGGGACGAAATTGGCCAATATGAATTGTAAGAAGGAGCCCGCTCGTCTGAGGCAAATAAGGGCTCGCATCGTGGAATAGTAGGGGCTCGCCCATCTGGAGCGTGGGATGAGCCTTTCAATATGAATTGGTACGCGGAGCCCGTCTGCCTGAGTGGCCAAGGGCTCACAATGTGAATAAGCAGGCTCGGGCCCATCTCGGGAGCCAGTGGACGAGCCTCGCTAATATGAAATTGTACGAAGGGAGCCCTGCTCATGCCCGAGGCACCGGGCGGTCGCCAAAGTGAGCAACTGGGCTCCCGGCGCTGTGGCCTTGGTGGCGTTCAAGCCGAGTGGCGATGTAGCCTCTAGCCGGTCTGCCTCGAGGCGCCGTGGCCTCGCAGTAGGGAGCTCGCCAAAGGAGCCGACATGTTGTGCGTGATTTCAGCGTAGTGGCTTGGTGAACTAAACCGCCGCATGATTTTCGTGATGTGAAGAGCTTTGGTGAACTGAAACGCCTCGCATGTCCTCGGTGCTGGGGCGAACCGTCATTACCGATTTATGGAGAATTTGGAACGACATGAATTTTCAAGCGCTGCCTCCTTATAAATGGTGGCTCAAGGCTCAGATTCTATGCTTTGGAGATTCTCGTCACAAAGGTGGATGAAGTTCGCTCGGGGTGGATGTTCGATGTTCGCCGCCGCCGGAGTTCCTGACGCCCTGGGACCACCCTTCGGTCTTCGTGTGGAGTCGTGTTTTTCCCTAGTCTCCCTTTATGGGGAGTCATGTTATTCCCTAGCTTTCTACTGGGAGTGCGTCCTAGGGGTAATGACTTTGCGCCGCTTCTCTCTGCTTTTCTTTATCTTCTTCCTCCTCCTTTCTACCTCCTCCCCTCTCTTTTCTTTTTCTCCCTTCTCTTTTCTTTCTTTCCACAAATTTTCTATCCGCTTTCTTTTCCTTTTTTCTGCTTTTCCTCTCATTCCCATCTTTTCCTCTTTTCTTTTTTCCTATCACAATTTCTCTTTTCTTTTTTTATTCGCCTTTTCCTTGTCTCCCTTTTTTTTCTGGCAAATCGCCACTGCAGTGCTTTTCAAGATGTAATCGAGATACCATTATTGTAACCGAATATGATTCATAAAGAGAGACTCTTATTTTTGCATTTCCTATATGCATTTTTCCGTTACTATATATCCGAATCATGAGATATATCTAATTAACTCGTGTGTGCCCGACTCACATAAGAATTGATAAGGTTTTATTACAAACCTGCCTACTGGGTAAAACGCTTCAGTCTTCTGCTCCATGTATGTTGTAAGATTTTTTCCCTCTCCTCTCGTTTGGGAGCTCATAATTGTCCTGGTTCGACGATTCGTGTTATTATATAAGGACCCTCCTGGGCCAGGGGCCTAGTTTCCCATGCGTGATTCTTTCTTCGCAGTGCAGAGCTTTTGTGAATCAAATCCCGGCATGTAACTCAGTTTGACTTTCTCGTTGTAATACCGGGCCGGCCTCCTTGATACTCCCCCGGTACGCCGTTGAACCCGTTCAAGGTTTCATCTGGGGAGTTCTAAGTTCGACAAAGCAGGCCTTGTCACTGCGGCTCCTCTCGATGCCGTAACCTCGACTCTGTGAGATTTTATCTCGACCTCAATCTGGGCTACTTCTTCCTTCAGGCCAAAGCGCACTAGAAGTGCAAATGGGGTCTCCCGAGGCTGTTGACTTCTCGTGCCGTCCTCAGAGGGCCCATATACCTGGAGGTATTCTACCCAACTTCCTTTAAGATCCTCCACTGGGTCTTCAGCCTTTAAGGGTTCCGATGGTGACTTCGCCCGTCCGCTTGACCGGTGCGCCGCGACGAGTAATAATTTTTAATCCCGAGCCCCAAGACAAAATCTCCGAATTTGGTGTTGTCGAACCTGCTTTCCATTGTTTTGATACTGTGTGGCTCGATGCCAAATCGCATACGACTGGGCCACATACCGAAATTGCATTTTTTGCCTCTGCGAATCGCGGGCTGTAAAGGTCTCGCTTCGCCCACTTGGTGAAATAATCCACGCGACAATTATGAATTTGCATTGGCCCTTCGCCGACGGGCGTGGGTCCCAGACATGTCCAACCCCCACGGGCCGGGAAGCGGCCAAGGGTCGGTAATCACGCCGGGCTCACGGAGGCGTGATATTTTGGCGTGTTCTCGCGATTCCCGCATCTCTGACTAAGTCGGTCGCATCCTTATATCTTCGGGGCCGCAGATCCCCGCCTAAAACTTTTCCCCGCTAGCTGCCTTTGAGTCCACATGGTTCCCACATATGCCTTCTCAGACTTCTCTTAGCACATATTCGTTGTCTTTCAAGGTTGCATTTTAGAAAGGTGTGAAGAACTCGCTTGTAAAGGCTTCCTTTGTGATTGGTAACCGGGAAGATCTCTCACCCTTATCTTAGCCGCTTCTTTCGGGTCGTCTGGAAGGGTTCCGTCATTAATATAATCCCAAATAGGGTCCATCCAGTTCGGCACGGATCCTACTGGAGCGACCACCATGCTGTAAGGGTCGATCGAGTGGTCTCTCGCTGTGTATTCGATAGGCGTTAACCCACGAGATCTCTTTGCAAGGCCGTATTAGTTTCGCTGCTACGTCGCCGCATTCCCTCTGCCTGGGACGTACTGGACCCGAACCAATACAAACTTTTAGCAAATTACTTGACCTTTGGAGATATATAGAACCATCGTCTCACTTTTTTGCCTCAGATGTACATCTTCGATCCGCCCGACCACCCGCTAGGGAGTCACTCGTGGACCCTACCGGGTCGACCCCACCGGCGGGCGCAGGTCGAGGCTCACTATGACCGCTTCATACTCGGCTCAAGCAGTGTCAAGCTACGGAACCCAAACCTGGGCGGCGTATTCAATGTCTATCCCTTCTGGCGAGGTGAGGATTAAGCCTGTCCGTCCCGTAAGGCTCGAGGCCCACTCCACCGAGAGCCTCCATACGGGAGGCTCGTCCTCCGACCGAGGGGCTCAAGAAGTTCGATCTGGCCGACCCATGACGGTCAACAGACTCATCCCTTTATAGCGCTTTTCTATTCAGACTGGATGTCGAACTCTCGCTTTGGTCACGGCCCACTTCATCAACCTTCCCGAGACCGCTCAGGTAACACCCGGCCTATCGGGTACCCTGGCCACTCTATGGTGTGACTGCAAATAGGGACGAAGCTTTCGAGTCGCAGCCACCGCTAGTATCAACTTCTTCCATCTCCTACCTCTCCTCCGCTCCCTGTGGCTCGACTACGTAGCAAACTGGCGCCTCACTCGCTCATCTCCTGACTTGAGAACCGCACCGGCTGAGAGAAGTCCGATACGGCCAAGTACAAAGGTAAGGAGTTCTCCTTCAGGACTTACTAGAATAGGAGCAGAAACCCCTGTGCACGCTTTTAATGTCGTGGAATGCCCTTCACATTTTTTCGGTCCATCAAAGGCTTCTTCGAACTCGAAGAAAGGCCGGCATTTATCACTCAGCCTCGATACAAATCCGCTTTAGAGCCTGAATCCTTCCCGTCACCACGACCTCCTTTATTCCTCGCGCTTCGGTTGCCACTTTGCATGTCGAGCAATGCTTTTATTTTGTCCGATTCGCTTCAATTCCCTCGCGTTAACTACGAACCCGCAGTCTTTCCCGCCGATACCGGGGCGCGCATTCGGGCCGGGTTCGGGGCCATGTTATACCTGATCCGAATGCCTCGTGAGAGATGGGTGATATGGAGATTGACTTAGTGGATCTTACCGTATCGTCGTCTATGTATACCTCTCCATTGTCGCACCTATCCGCTGGGAACATTCCTGGCTTACTAGTCTCCGGTAGGTCGCTCCCGCACTCGAAGTCTAAACTACAGATTACCCGATAAACAGAGGTCTTTGTGCCGTGATCGAACTTAAGTCTTTCCCCTCGGGTCACCGGTCCATGCTGATCCGTTGTAGCCGAAACGAATCCGATAAAATCGAGAAGCTCGCGGGCCCGTGGCATTCACGATGAGGTCGATTCTCTGGTGCAGGGAAGTCAGTTCCTGCATGCTTGTTTATATCAAAGGTCAACGCAGTCTTACTTGCCATTGGCTTTCTTGACGAGCACAACCTACTAGCCACTCAGGTATTCTACTCTCTTATCGCCCCGCCATGAGCTTCTTCGTCGACCTCCCTACCGATGGCCTTTCGCTCTTCCTCGTGCGAAACCTGCCTCTTTTGCTTGATCCGCTTAAAGAGGGGCTGTGTTTAGTCCGCGGAGTGATCATTGTGGGTCGTATTCTCCCATGTCCGACCGCTTCATGCAAAAACATCTCTATTCTGCTTTCGTAAACCGGAGCGAGGAGGCTTTTGAGTCTTCCGCCAATTTAGATCCGATGTGTTTAGATGTTCCCGGTCGCCATCCAAAGATATTGGTCCACCCAGGTTCGTCGGTGGAGTACCTCGTCATCGATGTCAAGCTGGCTCTATACTCACTGCCGACCGCTCTTGGTTTCACGGAGGTCGTAGCATTCCTCGGCCACCCGCCGATCTCCTCGAACCGCCCCGACCCCATTCACTCGCTGGGAATTTGATTATCAGCGTATGCCGAGGGGATGGCTTTTATCATACGAGGGATGGTCTTCCTAGCAAGATATTATAGGTCGATCGGGCCACCACTATATGAACCTCGGCCGGGTCACGCCGCCAAGTGTGGGTTCTCCCAGGTCGCACCGCCTGAATCTGAGCCCAACAGTAATACCTCTCCTGAAAATCCCCCGCAGATGTGTGCTGACGGGGTCTAGCTTTTCTCTTCCAATACCCATTTTATCGAAGGCTGACGCGAAGATGATGTCAGCCGAACTCCCATTATCAATTAAAACCCGATGAACCGTTGTATTGGCTGGCCAATCATACGGAATCACCGGGCCGGTCGCCATGGGGTGCTGCACCTCCGATCCGTGTCGAGAACGGATGGTAGTGTCGATCCGTGGGTAGCTAGAGCACGCTTGTATTTCCATGTCTACCGACGAGGCCGCTGCAGTGTGGCTTTTCGAGTCGAACTAGATTCTCCTCCCCTCAAAGAACTTTCCGATCACATGATTTCTCTCCATGGGCCGCGGTGCTGAAGTTGCTCGCCGAGGTGGCGGTTGCCGAGCCTGGCTCAAGCTATGGTTCTCGGGGCCCGACTTCTCGTTTGATTCGAGTTTGGTTCCCGAGATATGAAACGCCGCGTATCCGCGCCGTATCAAATACTCTATTTCTCTCTTAGTCAGATATTGTAGCTTGTCCTGCGGCGAAGGCCCATAGTCCTCGTGGACCCCTCGCGAATACTGGTGTTATCCCTTGTCTCGTGATCTCGATTTCATCTCGAATGGCCATATCTCAGAATTGCTCGCTTTCGCACCCTTCATGCAGACTCGTGGATACCATGTCGTTAGTGGATAAGCGCCAGACGGTAATGTCGCTGCCCTTCGGGCTGCATGGCCCAAACGGCTCCCGAGACTCCCCGCCTTTTAGGGATCACTCCCCGGGCCCTGCACTGGGATTTCCTCCGTCGTCTTGTCATTGGGCTCCGCCCTCGTCGTCTCCACTGGCTGCCCTTTCTTGCGGGCGAGGAGCCTCCTTTTATATGAGGGCCTCCGCCGTTTATGTATTTTTTCCGTTTCACAGGACCTCGGCCATGCTAGCTCTCGAGGGTTCTTCGAGATAGAGAACATCAGTCCTTTGATTGTACAACCCCCGCTGAGCAAAGCCGTGGATACCGAATTTTTCGTCTAGCACGCCTATCTTCAAAGGACTCAAGGCCAATCTTTTGTACATACGATCTCAAACTTTCCCGCGATCCTTGCTCACGGGTCAATAGATGGTAGCTCGGTCAGACGTCCCAGTCCACATGAAGTGGGAGACGAATCCAACAGCCTAGTCTCCTCGAATGACGAGATAGATGATGGGGAATTCTATTGAACTGTGCTACCGGGCCCTTCGAGCGCAGCGCAAAGTCCCGCACCGCACCGGGTCCCGATACCCATGCGCCCATCCGATTTTGTGAAGTGTCGAGGTGATCGACGGATCTTTTTGATTCCATCAAACGCTTCTACCTCGTACTCAATTTTGTCGAAGGGAAAATGCAAAAGACTGGGCTAAGTGAAGCGGAGATTCCGCTTTACCGCACCAAGGTATCCATAGTATCCGGCTCGCCCCTTCACTACTTCCTTTACGGATGAGCTCTGCTGAAGGTTTCAACCTCCGCTCCCACGATCGCCTCTTTGCTTCTAGTCAGGGTGATTTCCGCGCTCGCTCACGCCGAACCGCTCCCGGGCATAGCTTCGCTTTTCCCCTCCGCTACCGAGGTCCATGCCCCTAGCTTCGACTGACTCTCGTCTCGCTTCGATGTCAGCGGAATGTCGACCAAGTTGCTTCTTCGCGGAGGAGGTTAGTGGCCTTCCCTGGCTCGTCGTGTCTCCCGTCGATGTCAGATCCGCCCGGTAAGCCGCCCACCGACTGCACGCCGGGCTGACGGCAGGCGAAGCCGCTCCACTTCGCTTGTATTGGCTTCGCGATCGCTTCCACCGTCCCTGGGTCCATTGCTCATATCACCCGGTGGATTCCGCATCCGGTGGATTGCTACTCCCGCTTGTGTTCCTTTGCTTGATACCATCGCGAATCGAGGAATCGCTTATGTTTATGAAGGAATTGTCGCTCTGCCGCATCTACGCTCAACCGATGATGCCTTTTTTTTCAACCGAATCGAAGCCGGAGCGCTACGGGGTCTGGCCGACCAAGACCGCCGTGGGCCGAATCGGGAGTGGATGCCGGATCGCTTCAGCCGGGAAGCGATCGCCGTAGTGCCGATCTACGTGGTCCGGATGCGGCGCGTTCCTGCAAGAAGAACCAGAAGGAAGAAGGGCTGGCGAGGGCTTCGCCCGGTGCCGCTCCAATGCCTAAGTCAGATTCTGTCTGAGAGAAGAGAGAGAGAATCTTTAGATTGCTTAGTATTACGTACCTTTTAAGTGTCGAGCCGGCCTTGTATTTATAATGGATATTCATCCAATTTGGACGATGATTAGGTTCTTCCCCTTCGAGGATAGTTTCCTCATGTAGTCACTTTGATTTAGCACTGATACCAAAATGAGCTTTGCTCGAATAATCCTCCTTCCTCAATGGGGTATCCAATTAATGTCTTTTGTCGCTTCCTTATAATAGGGACTCGATCGACTCATCAGACGCCCTGCGAATATTCTATCTTCGTTATTTGTAAAGATATATTTGACCGGTTATGGGCTGGTCTTCCTGCTCTTCCAAACCCCGGTTTCCGGGCCTAACCCGCCTGGGCCTGCTCTGGCCATAAGGACGGGGCGGGCAATGCACCCCATTGTTCTATCGGGTCAAGTAGGGATACTTGGTCCAATTCCTATCTCCATCAATAATTATTCGAATTCCCTCTCATTTATGAATAGCTGCAATTTTTACTCCTGGGCTTGATGTGGTTTATAAAAACTATAAAACTCGTTGCAAACTTTTCAAACAACCAATGGAAAAAATCACCATTATTCTTTGGAGTATTTGGATCTATAGGAATCAAGTGGTGTTTAGAAAAATCAAACTCAACCCCTTTCTCGTAATTAAGAAAGCTATATCTACGTTTCAAAATCTTCATGAGTTTATGAATAACACTTATCTTAGTAATGAAGGGCATAGTGTCCTTCGTAAAGTTGAAAAATTGATTCGATGGATTACTTCCATTAATGGAAGATTCAAATTAAATTTTGATGGTTCAAGAATAAATAATATTAGTCCTTTAGGTTAAGTCATTAGAGACTCCAATAGAATTATTAAATTAGCATAAAGTAGACATTTAGGCAATGTTTCAATCATTATTGTGGAGTGTGTAGCTTTGAAAGATGGTGTTCTATTTGCAATTTACACTGATTTTACAAACTTTGATATTAAAGGAGATTCTAAAGTAATTATAGATTGTTATAATAAAATAAGGAGAAATTCTATTTACACCCTAAGAATTTCTCTATACACCCCATATCACACACACCCCAGTTTTACACACCATCTCTCTAATGGGGTATGAAGAAATTCTCTTGCAAATGTAATTTCTCTGTGGTTAAGAACTCACCTAATTCAATTATTCTATTTATGAAGAATATTTGAAAACTTTCTCAAGATCTAAATATTTACAATTATGGTCACATTTATAAAGAAGTAAATAGAACAATAGATTGTTTAGCTTAAAAATGTATCTATAATACTATTCATAATATTTGGTGCCCAAATTTTCTTAATGATGTTATAAAATTCGGTTTTAAAGATTATTATGATTTATCTTTTTAATAGTATGTAAGATTTCTTATTCGTATTCTTTTTTCACCAAAAAAAAATTAAAAAAATATATTTTCGACTAATTTCGCAGCAATACCCCCCTAGGCTTCCACGTCCAGCTCAATACCTAACACCGTTTTGATCATAGACGGGTTATACCTTGATAACGTAGTCAAAATTCTCAGTTGATTTTGCTGATTATTCAAATATTCTATAAATTTTTCTACAAATTATTATTATTATTATTATTTTTCTTTCAGATCACAGCAATTAGCTATCATATTCGAGAATCTTTGAAAAGATTATTAAAACTCATTTATATTACTTACCCATGATGAGGAAGAAGAAGAAGAAAGAAATTAAAAAGACACAATTCTAGGGCTTTCTTGATAGTGAATCTAGGTTAGCTAAAGGGATAAGATAACCTCATATCACATACATCAACAGCATTTTATTGAAAAACTCGAATTAGGGGAAAGGAGTGTAAACTGTACTTAAAGCCTATGCAACCTGTGTACTGACACACCAAGACACCCTTAAAATTATGATGCATAAATTTAGCAAACAACTATAAACCACTGACCCATATATATATAGATATATGTTTCATGATGTATGTACAATATTACACCATCTAATTAAACAACAGTACATGATACAAAAGCACACACCCTTCCAGACTTGCACAAACTTCACCATTAAACACACCTTACTGTTAACTGTTTTATATTATTATAACACAGGCAATTGGTGGTAATTCTGCATCACCAGTCCTCAAACATTCCTTCTCTTCTTCTTCTTCTTCTTCTTTTCTTCTTTCTTCTTCTTCTTCGGCTAACAATCTCGGTGGGTCAGGCAGCGCTCAGGCAGTTCTCCCATGCTCCATACCTTGAGCTGAAACTCCCACCGCCGCTCTGCTGAGCGTATTCGGAAATAACAGCACGGGCACAGACATCCCAAGTCCTTGCTATCGCTCCAAGTGACATCGGCTGTGACAGGCTGCGAAGTGATATGCTAAACCTTGACTTGGCCTTTACCCAAAGATCTTCATACTCTTTACTGTTGTCACACCAAATTTATGTCAGAAATATAACAGATCCAATATGACTGAACTTTATATCAAAGTAAATATATGTTACATCCAAATAAGGTGGATTTCGGTTTTTAGGTTTTACTTACATGGAACTTTGATCAGGTACCCTCTTTTTTTTATGGGAGGTCGTTTTAAGAAAATTCACATTACAGTAATCTTCAATATGTTCCAGTAATTTTTGCTTCTGGACATGACAGGACTACAAAAACCTTGTGCCCTAGTCTCAAGCTTTTTACCGCTGTCAATTAAAGCTATGCTTCAAATCTTAAGGTAACATTACTAACTAACTACTGGTATATAGCATCCAACAGTTTAAAAACAATTTATTTTAGAGGTTAAGTTTCAACTCAGAATGTTTTTCTTTTCCCTCATTTTTCATTTCAGTGTTCCTATACGAGGCAAACAGGCAGCTACAGAGGATGGAACACGAATGTTAATTAAGCTTAGAATAGAAAGGGAAGGGAAGATTTTCAATTTTGCTTCATGCAAGGAATCAAGCCATGTGATTTGATTTATTTCAACTATTGAGTATGGTAAGGGTGTTCTATAGAAGTCCTAAAGGTAGAAATGAAGGCCTTGTTTTAATTCCTTCCTTGAGTTAGGAATAGCAATTGTAAAGATGTTTTAAGAACCTTATTCAAGAGTCACCCTACATTGAGGAAGGAAGGAGCAAGCCAATACCCACAGCAAAGTTGGCAATAAAACTTCATCAATGCACTACAAGACAGAAGTCCAACCTAAAAGGGTTATGAAGCTGATAAACCCCACATGAGAACTTGCGATTCAAGCATCAGGGGGCTGCATTGAAAATAATACAATTTGTAGTGCCATGTCCCATTCTTCCTTGATTTTTTTTTTTTTTGGATAAGTAAAATAAGTACATTAAAGAGAAAGGTAGTAAAGTAGCAACTTAGAGATTACAAGAAGAGGAAAATAACCTTCCAAAATTCGCACAAAAACCAACTAGGATGTACAAAAAATAGCCCCTACTCATTTACAACCTACCCAATCAATAAAACCCGCTATAGTTGATGGGGGTCTCCGACCAAAGAAGAAAAACAAAAGAGATCTTCTCCCTCTGTACAAAAAGGGATGACAATTCCTATTCCTATCCTTCCAAATCGTCCAAAATAAACATAAAGGAACCACTTGCCACACATTTTTTCTCTTTTTGTCTACCAAAAAACCATTCCAACTCAACAAGGTATCTCACACTGACTTCTGGTTCACCCACATAACACCAAAAAGAGAGAAAAGCAGCTCTCATAAAATCCTTGTCTTACACAATGCAGGAGGAGGTGATCCACACTCTCATGACAAAGGTAGCACCTGTTTGCAGGGGTAAAACCCCTTCTTTGGAGTTGATCAATGGTTAGAATTTTTCCCCATATAGCTTCCCAAGTAAAAAATAAACCTTCGGCTACATACATGCAGGGGCGGATCTATGTGTTGTTTGACACCCCCAAAAAAAACTTTTATAAGTCCTTTTATTTTACCTTTTAAAAAAAATTAAAAAAATTATAATGCTAACACCCAAAATAAAAATAAAAAAATTCTTGTATACTATTAGTCTATTATAATGCTGATACCCCAAATAAAAAATCCTAGATCTGCCCCTGCACACGACTTCCATTTCAAGGTCCAACGGAAAGACTCAGTGGATTTAAGCTTCAAAGCGATATACATTGACTTTACTGAGAAAACACCATCTTTAGTCTCCTTCCATTTCATCTTGTCCTCCAACTCATCAACCATGGATTCCTTCCCAATAAGCATAGTTGTGAAAGGCGTGCCCTAGGCACGCATATAACCTAGGTGCCACCACTCCTGCCATCAAGGGAGGTGCAAGGATTCACAAAGGCGTGAGAGGCCCTAAGAAAGCCTGTTTATTTAAAAATTATATATGGTGAGATAGTGAGATATTTATATATAATTTTTAAGGGAAGTGAGGCGCACTTAAGTGAGGTGCACCTTACCTATATATATACTCACTTCGCTTAAAAATTATCTAGTGAGATATATAATTTTTTTATATTACGTAGGGTGCGCCTCACTTAAAAAAAATTTGCGGCTCAAGTGCACCTTGCGCATCAAGGCCCTAAAAGGCTTTTGCGCCTTGCACCTCAAATAACTATGCCAATAAGAGAAAGAAACCTCTCCACCTCCTCCACTTCTCAATCATTAAAGGGTCTAGTAAAAAAGGGCTTCCAACCTTTGCCTTCCTTAGGTCCGCACCAAAGATCTCCCACCCAAGTGTCTTTAGATTCAGCAATAGCAAATAAAGAAGGGAATGAGACACTCAAAGGTTCACGTCCACACCAAAAGTCCTTCCAAAACTTCACTCCATGCCCATTTCCCACCACAAAGGTAGATCTGGCAATGACAAGAGGCCACCAATTTCGAATTGCCTTCCACATCATTCTTGAATTTCAAATCCTAATCCACTTCTAGGGAAACTTCTCTAAGTATTCTCATGGTGTAAGCATGTAGAAGTTGCCTAATTCACTTTTTGTTTTGAAGCTCTGAATTCAAATTGATGGTACTTTTAATATATAGACACAGGATAAAGAAAGGCATTCCTCTCACGTATCAAAAAATAAAAATAAAGGTTTTCCCCTCTTGGGTAGCAATTTTTTTCCAAATAGTCAGTGCCTTAAAAGATTAAGTGACTCATTACATGGATCTTGCCCTTGAGTTTTGCTTGGATATCAACTATATGGGTGTACAGAAAGAGATGAATCCATACCTTACTTTAGGTCATTGGTCTTGTATACTTCATATTTGAGTTTAGATGCTGTATCTATTACGTATCCAGAAAAAACTAATATCACCAAGGAAAATTGGTGGAATCAGCAGCTGGGGTGTGAAAATGTTGTATTGCTTGACAAAAATGGACAAACAGAACTTTTTTCTAATGGGCCAATGGGTTAAGGTAACAAGCAACTAGCACCTAGCACCTAGCACCTAGCACCTAGCACAAAGAAGGGCACAATCTAGGCACACAAGAGGGATAGATGGAGCACCACAGGGTGGCATTAATCCCCACAAGCTATAAATGATATCTAACATATACAGATCTTCATCAGGTTCAAGGATCAAAAGGTTGGGAAATTTAGAAATATCAATTGTTGGATTTCACATAAATATTGGGAAATATTAGAAATATTTGACATAATCTGGGAAAAAAATATTGGTCGGGCAGAAATCCATCAAAACTAATTGAAACGTTGGAAAAAAAGACTTCCAAACTGATAAAACAAACAATGACACACATACTTTGAGTGTCTTATAGAAGAAAAGAATAAAATCTATGATAAAATTTCTGACATTTGACAATAATAGGCAAAACTTGAAAGCACATCTATTACTAAAATGATGACCAAAATAGTTTCAATGTGTTATAGTATTGTAGAATTAGAAACTAGTTAGGAAAAGGAAACATGTAGAGTTAGAAAACTTCATATTCTTTTATATTTGGTTTAGGGGTATATAAATAGGTTATTTGTGATCAATGAAATATACAATTTTTTCCTTCAATTATCTATGATTACATGGTATCAGAGCCTAATGCTTGAATTTGTTCAAAAAATAGCAATTTTTTTGGGAAAATCGCGAGAAAACCCGTACGGCTGCACCCATCTCCTACAAAGTAGTCTCACCAATCGCCGTCACCACATCTACCCACCGGCGTGAGATCTCCCAAGAAGAACTGATTCATGCGCCGCCACACTCCGCCGGCTGCATCTCCCTGACCTCCCTCATGCGCTGGTGCGTGAGGGCACGTGGAGAACACTCCGACCAATGGATTTCACTCCCTCGTGTTTCACCGCCACCGATAAAGCCCCGTACTTTCTTTCTTGGTTTAAGGCCCGCAGCGCAAAGGTTTTTCCTCTTTTTGCGTTCTCCTCGGGCTGCCCTTGTTTTCTAGGGTTCCTTGATTTTTCTGGTATTTGTTAGAGATCCAACAGCTCTCACGGGTGATTCGAGGTTTGTGGGACTAAAATCCATTCAAGTGTGATGTTTTCTCGTGGAAAGGTGGTCTTTTTCCTTGCACAATCCTATTTTCGGGTATTTTTCGGATTTTCAAAGACTTGTTTGAGTTAGATAGAGGCTTGTTTGAGTTAGATCTGCTTCTATAACTAACACAAAACCCTCAGGAGGAGTTGTGTCATTATTGCCATAATCTGAGGCATGTATGCCAAAATTGTTAGAAGTTGCAGAATAAGAATCGAAGATTTCAATATGTTCATTACCAGAAATCACTTAAGTTTGCATCTACTTCTATCACTACACGTGTCGAGTCAAGTAAACCCAGTACATGTTTTCTTTCATCTTCCTCCATATGGGTCATTGACTCTGTGAAGAGAGAAAATAGAGAATCCCTAATTTTATTATTTTCATTGAAAAGAAGTCTAGCCTCTACATTACATATTGGACTCATATATATACACACTCATAGGACCCACAATACAGTAAGACAATAAAGGAAAAGACTGTACAATATCTAACACTCTCCCTCAAGCTGGAACATATATGTCATATGCACCAAGCTTGTTACAAATGTATTTAATTCTAGGACCTTTGAGAGATTTAGTAAAGATGTTCGCTTAGTTGATCATTTTGAATTGACAAAACTAGTAGCCATACACATCCCGATGTGTGATCTTCTCTCTAATGAAGTGGCAGTAAACTTCAATGTGTTTGGTCCTTTCATGGAAGACTAGATTGGATGCAATATGCAAAGCAGCCTGGTTATCACAGATGAGCTTCATCTGTTCATCCTTTCCAAACCTCAACTCCTTGAGAAGGTGTCTCAGTCATATGAGTTCACATGTTGCCAGGGCCATAGCTCGATACTCGGCTTCAGCGATAGATCTAGCCACTACATGTTGAAAGTTTTTACTCTTCCAGGATATTGTGTTACCACCAATGAAAACACAAAGACTTTAAGTGGAACGTTTATCTATGGGTGAGCCAAACTCTTAACTGCATCTGTGGTAAATCAATAACCCAGCACTTCTATTCTCGTACAACACACCTCGCTCTGTACTTTTGATATATCGAAGCACGCGGATTTACAAAGATCTCTCAACGTGCTATCACATGGTGACTGTAGGCATTGACTAACAACACTTACCGGAAAGGAAATGTATGGCCGAGTAATGGTGAGATAATTCAGTTTACCAACAAGTCGTCGATATCTCCCAGGATCTCCTAAAGACTCCCCCTGTCCTGGTACAAGTTTGACATTAGATCCATTAATGCCAACCCAGCTTACGCCTAACATGCCTTCCGTTTCTTCCCAAGATGTCTAAAGCATACTTCCTCGTCGGGAGTAGGACTGGTTCGAATCGGATTGAAGCCATTCAATTCCCGTAAAGTACGGAGTTTCCCAAGTCTTTAGTTTGTGCTGGTGAAAAGATGTTGCTTTTAGTTTCCTCAACACCATCCCTAACACCGCCTCGTAATGACGATATCAATCCTTCACATAAACAACCAGATAAACACACGCTCGAAGAGTTATGATGATAAAACTTAATGTCCGCCTCAGATCGCGCAAGCATGCCAAATTCTGAACAACAGAATTAAACGGCCAAACCATGCTCAAGGAGATCAAGCTGGGCCATAGAGAGCGCATAACCCGGCACACCAAACCAGACTTCCGAGCAACAAAACCAAAGCGGTTGCTCCATATAAACTTCCTCGGCAAGATCACATGAAGGAAGGCATTTTTAATATCCAACTGAAAAAGTGGCCAGGAACACATAGCAGCCATAGAGAGAAGCAGACAGACATAAGCAATCTTAGCAACGGGGGAGAAGGTGTCACCATAATCAAAACCATAAACCTGAGTATACTTGAAGAACCAAGCGGGCCTTAAGACAATCAACTCACCATTAGACCAACCTTAATCAGACCCAACGACAACCAACCTGGAAACTTACCAAATGGCAAAACAACAAGATCCTGGGGCGCCGTGGAGTGCAGAGCAAATGATTTTTATCTACCATTGCCGTCACACCGTGATGGGAAAGTGCCTCATTGGTGTTCTTAGGAAGAGAAACAGAGGAAATAGTAGAAACAAATGCAGAAAGAGTAAGATAATCGGGATTATGAACTCAAAAAATCAGAATGTGGATGAGGATTGCTAGTGTGAGCCGATTACCCTTCAAGAGCACGCGTTATCGAGAACAGCGTAGCCTGGGTAGGAGAAGTCAAGGAGAGGAAGGAGTCGGCCAGGCCTCAGCAGGTAAGGGAGAGGAACAAAGCGCACTGTGACTTCCGATGATAAACCCGAAGTGTGGTACCTTGCGAGACATTATCAAATCTAAGCAGAGATGATGAAGGTAAGACTTCAAAGAACGGAAGAGACCTGAGGAGGTAAGAAGTGGGGAGTCCTCAAGAAAGTGATATCAACTGAGAGAAGTATCGATGAAGTCCGAGGAATAACAACGATAACCTTCAAGCCGGAGTAGCCTACAGATGCATTTTTGTGGGCCTTGGCCGAAAGTCATTTTGTCCCGGAGTGAGAAACAGAACAAAGCAAGTACACCCAAAGACACGAGGAGGAAGGAAATAAAGAGGTTGGTCGTGGAAAAGAAGGAATGAGGAACTGAAAGCATGTAATACAAATGAGGGCATACGACACTAAATAACAAGTCAGAAGAAATGGCCCCAAAAACGAAAGGAACATGATAGTGGAGGAGGAGAGTACGAGCTGTCTTAATAAGATGACTATTCTACGCTCAGCCTACCCCATACTATTGGCAGCATTTGTTAATGCAAGACTGACGAAGATCCCACGTCGGGACATAAATGAAACAAAAAGGGTGCGTAAAAATATTCTAAGTACTATCACCACGTAATACACGAATAGAAATATTGAACCAAGCCAGAACTCCCCGATAAAATTTCCTGGAAAATACAATATAACTCACCGATTTTCATTAAAATAACCAAGTAATGATTATTATGAAGAATCGTCATGAAAGGCAATGATCAAAGACTGGGCGATGCGTCCCGACAGGCGGATCCAAGCAGACTGCGTAACATGTTCGTGAGGTCATCCGACAAAACACGAACGGAGATCAGGAGCATGCCCAGTCGACAAAGACTACACGCAGTCGACACAAAGTCGAAAACGGCGACCATCTTCCTGAATCCTAAAGACTAGGTGGCCCGCATCGACGGATTTGAGGAGTTTCGGAGTTATCGCGGGAAACGCAACCTGTGAGATGATCATGAGGTGAGGTGATGAGGCCCTAAGACTCACGTCCGATGCCAATCTGCTTCCTCCCTTACTCCAAATTCCGTACACACAAATTTATCACGTAAAAAATAATGGGAACGCTTAAGAACACAGCGACTTGATCGATGGAAATAAGATTAAAGGGACACTCAGGAGTATAAAGATGCATGAGAGGTGTGGGAAGGAAGAGAGGGATGAGTCAAACCAATACTTTTAAATACGCTGAGAACCATTAGCTAAGGTAATGTGAGGTGTGCTAGTGGGTAGAAGTAAGAGAAGAGAAAATACCTTGTCACTTAAATGTGGATCTAAGCACTGCAGTTCAGAATCCAGTGGTCCAAGAGAAGATGTATGAGGGGCATGCAGTAGAGACACTTGCCCTGGGCAACGAGGTACCAGAGCCGACTTGGTCGCTGATAGCGAAGATAGCATCATACTCATCGCCAATGGGAATACTCCCGAGATGTGGAAGAGCCAGTCTCGCGACCGAGAATCGTAGAATCGAAGATCGCTTCACGCCGCGTAAGGAGGCCTGCCCATGCAACCGATAACAACGATCACGAGTGTGGTCAAGCTTTATTGCAATAGGCAGCAATGAGATGCTATGCCTTACTCCTAAGTACCATCAAGGCCCTCCCGAAGGTTAGTGTGAGAAACCAACACAAGAATCTAAAGGGCTATCGATGGCAAAGTCTCTGTGCGAAGGAGATACTGAGAGGCGTAGCAAACAATATCATCCAAGGACGGACCGGGCTGGATCGCCAAGACCGATCTCGAGGGTTCAAGATCCGACGAGGCCACCGAGAGTAAGGACCATGAAGAACTTGTCATCAATTCGTTGCTGAGCTGCTCCCAACGTAAACTAGTAAGAGACGCTGCTGAACTCCTTAAGAGAGGCAATTCGCCAACATAATTAGATAAATCCAATGCCTGGCCGCTCTGGATATTAACAATGGGGCCAGGCCAAATCTTTATGTTCATTCATATCATTCATATATAGAACTCTACTCGATTCCAAAACTTAGAACATGTTTTGTAAGCCCAAAGATGAAGCAAATTCCTTGGATCAACCGACCGCCATAATACGCTACATAGTTTGCGGCATCTATTTTCTTCCGCAAATCTCGTCAACACTAGGTATAAGTACATCCTCTAAGTGTAATAAGATGACCTCATAACCCTCGGGTCCCCATGAACCGCAGTTCCACAAAAGCTAACCAAAGAGGAGATACAATTTCACTACCAAATCAATTTTGTTGGATGTGACAAGTAGGGAGATCCAAAGATGTAACGTAAGTAAAAAATAGGATTTTTAGTTGCCATATCCACTTAACCTGAGATTGAATCACGCCGATCGAAAAGAGCTCCCAATAGGAGGGCTAATCACTACGAGGAGCTTGAAATCACTACCGTGGAACTTGGAAATCACTTACCGTGGAACTGAGATGAAAAAAAGGACCCAAACCGTGGAGAAGATGACTGACGGAGGGCGGCGAAGGCAAAATGGGAAAAAAGGTGGATAAGGAGGGCTCGGGGTGGACCGCCGGAGGGATAGAGCAAGACGACGCGGGGACACGACCAGATGTGGGAAGTCCCACATCGGGAAAAGGAGCTATCGCGCGACTCACGCGCCGGCGCGGCGGACGGCAAGCCGCCGGGAGGCGCGCGTGCAGCGTAAGGGCGCGTGCGCGTAAAGCGTGCGTGGTGCGTTGGCTGCGGCTTGCCGACGGTTGCTCCTAAGGTGTAGATCGAAACTCCTCAGGCGCCGAAATCTCGGTTTCTCGGCCGGAGAAGAGTCGCCGGCGTTATCACCGCGTCGTGACGGGCGCGAAGGAGATCCGACTACGAGGGTTCCAGAGGGGAGAAGCAAGTGATCGGAATGAAAACACGATCATCGTAAAAGCAAATTAGGTTTTCCTTTCGCTCGATACCATGTGAAGAGAGAAAGAGAGAATCCCTAATTTTATTATTTTCACCGAAAAGAAGCTCAGCCCTTACATTGCTAGGCTATCGACTTACATATATACACACTCATGTGACCCACAATACAATAAGACAATAAAGGAAAAGACCGCATAATATCTAATGATCAGAGCTAATCACCATAAGGATGTGTAATTTCAATTTATTTACTACGTTTCGCCTCACCCTTCTACTTACTATTACCTTGCAGATGGGTCAACATTCAGGTTCTTAGGTCGTGTGACAATTCATCTGACTCCTCTAATCACTTTGACCTCTGTTTTGAGTTTACCACAATTCTCTTTTAATTTAATTTCTATGAGTAAACTCACTTGTACACTTAATTGTAGTATTTCATTCTTTCTTGATTATTGTTTGATTCAGGATCTTTCGACAAAGCGGATTATTGGTAGAGGACGCAAGTCTGGGAGGGTCTCTACATACCTAAAACAGAGGTGTCAAAGTTTGTTGTTTGTCCTGGAGTTGTTACCCCTTTCGAATTACATTGTCACTTGGGTCATCATTCTCTCTCTCTGTTGAAGAAGCTATATTCTTAGTTTTCGAGTCTATCCTCACTGAACTATGAGTCGTGTTAATATGCTAAGCTTCATCGTGTGCATTTGAGTCCTAGAATCAATAAACGAGCTTCCGCTCTTTTTGAGTTAGTTCATTCAAATGTTTGGGGTCCTTTTGTCCAATTATATCTCCCATAGGGTCTAAGTATTTCGTTACTTTTCTCTCGCGTCACTTAGCTTTATCTAATGAAAAATCGTTCTAAGCTTTTTTCTCATTTTAGTGCCTTTTGTTCTAAAATTCAAACTCAATTTCATGTCCCTATTCAAACATTGAGGAGTGATAACGACAAGGAATATTTGTCATAAACTTTTCAATCCTCATGTTACAACACATGGGATTCTCCATTAGACCTCTTCTCAGGTTGATACAATCCTCCTCAAAATGGGATAGTCGAGAGAAAGAATGTATTATCTTCTTGAGACTCCGCTTCGAGCCCTTTGTTCCAAGTGGATGTCCCTAAACATTTTCAAGTCACAGCCTCCCCTCACCACTTATTTTATTACCGTGGATGCCCTCATCTGCCTAATTTGGCTACTCCTTACCATCGCTTGTTTCCAAATAACAAGCAGCCATTGATCCTAAGGTATTAGGATGCACATGCTTTGTTCGGGATGTTCGTCCTTAAGTCTCTAAACTTGATCCGAAGTCCCAAAGGTATCTTGAAGTGGGATATTCTCGTGGTTCAAAAAATTGCCAGGTCTTCTCGATGTTACATTCTTAAGACTATTCCGTCATTTTCTTCCTATTACTAGTTAAGGGGAGGGTGATGATTATTGTACACTATTTCCTCAATTGCTCCACCAAATTCCTACTCCAAATTCGCTCCTATTAAACCCGCCATTACTCGCGATATTCTCAACGCCTACAACCTCCAATTCTAGTCCAAAATCTACCGTCGCCATCGATCCAAATCTGCACGATGATCTTCTCCGATTGCTCTCCGTAAAAGTAAACGTCAATGTGCTCACCCAATCTCTTCGTTTGTTTCCTATAACCATTTTTCGTCTTCTTCTTGTTCCTTAATTGCATCTCTTGATTCTATCTCTCTTCCTAACACTGTCCATGAGGCTTTATCTCACCCCTCGTTGACGTGAAAGGCGGTGATGAAATACAAGCTGATGATACGGTACGCGAAATGGGTGCGCTTTTACCTACCGATGTGCTAGCGCTATTAGCCGTCAGCTGTATGCTTACAAGCCAAGTTTAACCCGACAGTTCATTACTAGATTGAAGGCCCGTCTTGTTGCTAAGGGCTATGCTCAGACTTATGGAGTTGATTATTCTGATACTTTTTTTCCTGTAGCTAAGCTAACATCTGTTCGTCTGTTTATATCTCTAGCTGCTTCTTATGATTGGGACTTGCATCCGCTTGATATCAAGAATGTCTTTCTACATGGAGATCCTCGGGAAGAGGTTTACAAGGAGCAACCTCCGGGGTTTGTTACTCGAGGGGAGATAGGAAAGGTGTGTCATCTTCGAAAATCTTTGCATGGTCTGAAACATAGTACATGTGCTTGGTTTAAAATTCGCTAGGCAATGAGACATTTGGTGGCAAAAGAGTAAGTCCTAATTCACTTCGCTTCTCTATGTTAATTCCAACAAGATATTCTACTAGTAGTGTATGCGGATGATATCAATACCGGGAGGACTCAAAGGTATATTATCTCTAAATCATTTCTTCACAAATGGGTCGCATGAAAGATTTGAAAGATGTCATGATTTGGTGTTGAAGTCATGAGAAGTAAGCAGGAAATTCTATTATCTCAACGGAAATATGTGCTCACTCTGTTATCTAAGACAGAAGTCGGGTGCCAAACCGTAGTACTCTATGACTCCTAATGTGCATCACTATGAAGGAGACCTATTTGAAGACCCCAGAGATACAGAGACTCAATGAATGAACTGATCTTACGCAACTCGCCCGATATTGCTTATTCAAAGAAGTGTTTTGAGTCAAGATATGTCATCTCCTACAATCAATCATTGCGCTTGTATATATCCTATGTTATTTGGTTAGCTCCGGACGAAATATCAGATACAGCACGGGCATAATGTGAATCGAAAGTGATTTTCGATGCGGTGACTGGGTAGACCTTGAACAAAGATAGAAGATCCACCTCAAAGATATTGTGTCTTTTCGAGGAAATATGATCTAATGGGAAAGAGTAAGAAACAAAGTGTCGTCTTCGTGGTTCAAAGTGACATAGAGCTATGGGCAATAGTTCAGATAAAGATCGTGGATATTAATTATTTATGGAAGTGGGCACTTAAACTTCAAAGATCGTTGTGCTTTGGTGTGATAACCAAGTTGCCATGCATATACCATCTAACCCGGTATTTCATGAACGGACCAAGCATCTTAAGATAGATGGTCATTTTGTCTGTGAGAAAATCCAATTGGGGTTGATCTCTACAAGATATGTAAAGACTGGAGAACAATTAGGAGATATCTTCACAAAACCTTTGAGTGGAGATCAAGTCAAGATTTTGTAAATAAGTCGTACGATCAACATCTATGCTCCAACTTAAGGTGAGTGTTATAGTATTATAGAATTAGAAACTAGTCAGGGAAAAGGAAATACGTAGAAATAGGAAACTTCATATTCTTTCCTATTTGGTTTAGGGATTGTCTTGTATATAAATAGGTTATTTGTGATCAATGACATATACAATTTTTCCCTTCAATTATCTATGATTACACAATGTATTCAAGGATAAGAAGAAATCATAATTAATATATGATTTTTAATTTCACAATGTTTATAATTTTATAAGTTTGTGCTGTTCTTATATTTAATTACAGTACAAAAGATATAAAGAACACTTATTAAGAAAATTATGATTGCTTTTATATCCTTGAATACATCAAGATTATACTGCCATTCCACCTGATGCCCCACATTCTGGTAGTTAGTTATTCAGACTCTACTCTTAGCAATCCAAATGCTTCTAACCAAATTCCTATCACACACCTTTCTTTTCTTTCTTTCTTCCTTTCTTTCTTTTTCTCCTTGAAGCATAACAACATCTAGTTCTCATTCCAACTAATGATCTCAATTAACATTGCAAATGCCTTGAAAACTCAGCACCAAAACTCTCAAGCACTACCCTCTAAAACAAACTTTTCCACTAAAGGAAAAAAAAAGTTTGTTGTGAGGGCATAATTTTGTCCTCATAACTAACAAAAAAAGCAAAAGGAAATGATAAATTTCAAGCACAAATTCAAACAAATCCATAAAGAAAGCTGTTAAGGATTAGTTTCCTAATCCATTTAGGAATGTTGACCTTCTGTCCTTTTCTCTTTAATCTCCTAATTAGATTCTAATTTTGTTAATCAATGAAAATCAAAGAGTTATTTTTCTCTTAACATGGTATCATAGCCACTTTTATGGCCAAAACCCGCTTTTCGATTGCCCCTCTTTTTCGGCAATACCACTTCTCCATCGAATCTTCTCTCACGAACCTTCTCTTACGGACCTTCTCCCGCGGACCTTCTCTAATAGACCTTCTCCGACGGACCTTCTCTAACGGACAAGCGACACCACTTCTCTGTCATACCTTCTCCCGCAAACCTTCTTCCGCAGACCTTCTCCAACAGATCCATCGAACTTTCTCCGACGGACCTTCTCTGATGGACCTTCTTCGTTAGACCTTCTCCGGCGGACCTTCTCTCGTAGACCCTCTCCAGTTGACCTTCTCCAACGAACCCTCTCCGATAGAATTTTTTTCAACGACTTTTCCGACAATGTACTTTTTCCTGCTATCTACTTGAAGGCCCTCTTTCGGTCACATGAACTCAAGGTGTAGTTAATTCCAATGACACATCTTATGGCCATGTTTTACTCTGGTCACATTAGTTCGTGGTGTAGTCAATTCCGACGACTTTTCAAACGACTCCAAATCTACCCATCGAATTAAGTACATGTCTAACAAGCTTGGTGCATTAGGATTAAGTACATGTGTAACCAATTTGACCTATATGCTCCAACTTGAGGGGAAGTGTTAAGGATTAGTTTCCTAATCCATTTAAGAATCTTGACCTTCTTCCTTTTCTTTAGTCTCCTAATTAGATTCCGATTTTGCTTTTCCTTTTCTCTTTAATCTCCTAATTAGACTCTAATTTTGTTTCCTTTCTTTGCTCTAACACTTAGAGTATAAATATTTATTTTCCCTTCACTTTGTTAATCAATAAAAATCAAAGAGTTATTTTTCTCTACACAAAAGCCTTAACTTAAACTATGTTCTATCAAAACACAAAATTATTATTAACATTTATAAGAAAATAAAAATAAGAAATTGTACAAAAGGATACAGGATGACTGATCCTTCAAAAGACAGAAAATGCATGGTACAATACGCAGAGCCCAAAAATGAAAAAAATATCTCAGTGGACAGCCCTTGTTTCCCACCGATAAATACCAAACTCTCTAGGATGGACAAGGGCTCATCCAAGAAAGGCGAGGGCGGGAAGAAAGAAAATACAAGAGAGGATTAGACTTGATAGTGAATGTTTTAAAAAAAAAACTCACTGAATGGTTTTTGTTTACAAAAACAGTAAAAAAAACATTGATTTTTTCCTAGGACAAAATTCTGCTCTGAGAACTTCCAATGTTCAAATAAAAAAATAATATATATTTAATGCTTTATTTTCAATTATTCTTCATATTTATACACTTATTTTTTAAAGCAACCCCCAAAAGACAAGTGAAAACAACTGAACAATTAAAAAAAATGTTTTTAGTAAACATTTTATTTACAAAATAAGTTCCCTAACAAACTTGTTTTCAAGTCAGGAAAACAGTTTCAAAAAAAAAATTCTAATAGATTCTTAGCTTCTTATCATGGAATAGTATCAATAAATACTTTATCGTATAATTGTTAAAGTAAACCATCTCTAAAGTGAGGCTCGGGTAGAAAGAAGATCTACGTGCACTGGACTCTTTTTTCCCAGGTAAAATTTTACATCAAAACAGATAACCAGCTATAGGAGTTCAGAAAGTTGAAAAACCCCAAGATGGGCAATGATTGGCTTTAATATTTCTTACATTTCACAGAAAAGTAAGAAGCATATAAAGAAAACCATAAGCACTAGATTGTCTCACCAGATTTCAACTGGGAACTTGTCCAAGAGTATCGGAGAGCTATTTGGATAATTTGTGGGAACAAGCAGTCGTAAGGGCTGAATAGGTGACTGCATAGCAAGAATATAAAGTAAATATGAACAAGGAGAAATCAATGTAGACAGGAATAAATCACATTTAGATCAAATAAGTCCGAAACCCCCCACCATTTGTGCCGAGGCATACTGTGATTTCAAGTTTGGGCTGAGAGCTACAGCACTGAAACAGCACTTAACAATGGTTCCTTCACCACCTTCAGCAGCTGCTGCTGCTGCAGCTGCTGGATCAATATCTTCATGACTGATATCTACCACAGTGTCTATGAGTTGTTGATTTATCTCCCTTATTTCCTCCAAAAGGGCATGATTAATCTGCAATAAATAAATAAACAAATCTTTATACTGAGGATATTGAACTGGGAATGCAGCAACAGTTAGAACTTATAACTGTCCTACGGTAGCATCTACTTCGTGTATTCACATTCAGGCTTGCCACTGCAAGGGAAATGCTTACACCAAGCAATTTAGAGGCAAGAAACGCTCTTTTTTTAATGTTTTGGTAGGTGACCAGTTTTTCTTCACTTTCCGTTGCATTTTTAGATCACTCTTTGGACTTGAGTAATAAGAAAATGTGTTCATCTTACAGGTCTAGAATTACTTCTATGGCCTAGGCATGCACTCTCCAGCTTAAGAACTTTCTATGGATCTCCCTTTTTCAGACTTACAAATAAAACAAAAAAGTAATTTTTATACTCTATTGATGTGTAAACATCCTAACAAAGATAGGGTGATCCTTAAATGCTATAAATGCCCCCAAAAGTTGGCACTTAAAGATCTAACAGGGATAGCACTGAAAGGTAAAAAACTGCAACATTCTGAAAGCAGAAAAAGTAAGTCATTGGAAATGAATTAGAGGTACAACTTTACAAGGATTATTTGCCCATTGAGCTAGTGTTTAGCAAAGAAAGAAAAACCATAGCCTGATAAGCCCTACAAAGTCTTAACAAAGAAACCAACAAAACACAATTCACAGATGGAAAGTCCCAACAAAAGCTTTTAGCCTTAGAGCACTATCTTAGCCAGATGATCCACTACGTAATTAGCCAAATGAAGACTTGAAGCGTAACCAAAAACAAACTCTCCAGATAGATTTACAATTTTGCACAACCAAATGTCTAGTTTCAGGATCCTCACTTCTAATGTGAGATCTATGAAATAACCATGATCCAGTCCTTCCACCCAAAAAAGAACAACCGGCCAACACCCAGTTCATTGAACGCATGTTCTTGGGCTCCTAGTCAACAACATATGCTGGGTTTTCAAGCCAAAAGATGGCACATCAATTTGGAGGTATCCTTTGAATCCCAGAATCATGTCCACTCAGATTTCCTTTTTCTTAGGCAGCACATCTACATATGTATGTTTATCTTCCAAAGCGTTTCTATCCAGACAAGACTGTTTTTCTGATATGAACCCTTTTTACATTGTTCTTCCTCCATTTAAATTGTTTCTTATATGAATTGTTTCATCCAGTATTACAGTCCATGTCATATTGTGCAAGCATCAAACATGCAAAAATGAGATGGGATTCTTTTTAGGGAAGTTCAAAAAACTACCCCCCAAAAAATGATAATATAACCTTGTAAGGCATATCATTCTCCACAAACGTGATCACTTTACAGTTCAAAATGGTAAATTAATTAAATGATTCAAGTCGCATGAGAGAGCAACAATGTAATCACCAAAACATCGGATTTATAATTATTTACATGCCACTTGAGCTCCAACAGAGAATTCACACAGTTCTATACAATGATGCTGTAGTTAAACACATATCAATCAATAGTTTTTGTTCTTACTGAAAAGAAAATAACTGTGTATATAATACCTCAATCCGTGGCCTCTTAGCACTGGATGTCGCTGTTGACTCTAGGTCAGATGTCTCAGAACCTGTCAACTGCTTGAAGCTATCATTCATACTGCCAGCTGATGATACAACATTTAAGGGCATCGCACTAGTGTAGCGCCTCATTTTCCTTGTCCCAGACGTTCCATCTAGTGTTATAAAATTTCTAGCTTGCAACCGACATTTTGTCATGGCAACCAAATCCTCGCCGACCGCAGCTCTAGACCCATTACCAGGAGCAGATCCTGCAATCCTATCGATCATGCTGACAACTGAACCAATGTCACTAACTGAGGCACTCAAAGCTTTTGGTGACATCGACTTTACCTGAAAATTACGACAGTAAATTATATTGTACACCTTCAAGTATGCAACAAGAATTGAAACTAAATCAACTTAACTAACCACTTTAATTAAGCGTTCAAGCGGCTGCTCTGTAACACTTGACTTGCCAGAAACTATTGTTGATGCATTACCATGATTGCCATCCAGACTGGTGAACTCAGCAAGCAATGGTGATGCTGATATCCCAGGGGTTCCAATGGCAAGGGATGGGAGTGGTGCTAATGCACCAGTTGTTTGGTGATGTCCAATATTTGCAGCGTTTGTGATTGAGGAAATACCAGCATTAAGTTTCTCAGATTCCCCTGGCATAGGTGATGGAGCCAAGGGAGTAGAAGGAGAGGGGACCACCAATGGTGAATTTGCAGATTGCAAAGGTGTTCCAGCTTTTGTAACGGGTGTTAGCAAATTTTGCTGATCAACCTGTGGGGAAGAATGTTGAGGAATCTGAGGAGATGCAGTCTGCAGGAGTTGAGGCGAGGAAATAGGAAATGAAGTTCCAGATTTCAACTGTTGAGTATAAGCTGAGCGCTGCACTGCTCCTTGATGTTGATGGAATACTCCCGGTTTATTCACACTCATTCCCTGCCTCATCTTCGAATCATTCACATCATTCATTTGATGAGATTGTGTCATTTGGTGCGCCTGCAATTGTGCAGGCTGCTGCTGTTTTGTTTGCAGGTGTAATTGCTGCTGTTGTTGCTGTTGTTGCTGCTGCTGTTGTTGTTGCTGTTGCTGCTGTTGTTGCTGCTGCTGCTGTTGTTGTTGTTGCTGTATTAACTGTTGTTTTTGCATCAACTGCTGCTGCACATGGCGGTGCTGGATTTGCTGCTGCTGCTTCAGATGCTGTGTCTGCATCATCTGCTCCTGCTGTTGTTTCAGATGCTGATGTTGAAGCATATTGGAATTTGGCTGAAGTTGATTAATGTTCTGCTGTAGCACATTAACCGCATTTTGTGATGACAAGTTAATGTTTGCCTGTTGGGAAGCACTAACAGGGTTTTGTTGTAGAGCTCCTACAGCAACCTGCTGCAATGAATTCAGCGCATTTCCTTGTCCTGAATCCAAATTGGCACTGGATTGTAGTGAATTCATAATATTCTGCTGTGCATTTGGTAGGCCAGATAAAGAAGACATAGAACTATGTTGTAAGCTTGACGCATTGTTCTGCTGGATTGTTGCTACAGAACCCTGTAAATTCATTTGTTGCAACTGATGATTCATTTGATTTTCATGTGGCTGACCTTGAGTAAGTTGAGATTGTGACTGCTGTGACTGCTGCATGTTGTGCGTATGAGGCAGCTGCAATTGTCCATGCTGCAGTGGAGGAACAGGCTTCCGGGGCCTATGCATGTTAATAAAGTTCACTATTTGCTTTTCATAAACACCCAGCTTCTCCTTGAAATTAGGTGTAATATTATTTTTTGGAAACTGCAAGACTGCAATCATCCTCTCCAATGTGGCTTTAAATAGCTTGAGCTTGTCAAACTGGTCTGTCTTTGGTTGCTGAGGAAGAGAATCATGCTAGAAAACAATAATAAAAAGATCATAAGAAAAGGTAAAAGAGTAAGGTATAAAAGTAAACATTAGAAGTTCTTTCTCTTCTCTTTTCTTCTGGTATCGCACCAAATGGTTTATTACCATTCCCCAGGAACAGGCAGGCCCCCACCCCACCCATCAACAAGGGATTATGGATGTTTTCCCAAAGAACTAAGATGATGATATCTGGCATAGTTTTAAAAGGCACAAAGGCTTCTTGGAGCCTTGAGGCACACCTAAGGCGCAGGCTTTTGTGAAGTGCAATGTGACCTTGGATGCTCATCAATTTTATAAAATATGATTCAAAGTATGATTCTATTAATAAAAAATTAAAAAATTTTAATATTTAAATAAAATTCCAATGAAAAAATGTGTGAAATTATATAAATTTCAATATATAATTAGAAATTTTGAGAAGAAATGTGTTTTTAAGAGAAACCATAGTCTATAAGGCACGCCTTTTCAGTAAAGCGCATGTATTGGAAGGCGAGGCCCTATAGCTGGGGAGTGGTTGTGCCTTGAGCCTAGGTGCTTAAAGCACGCCTTTTAAAACTATGATATCTGGTTTATGCAATGAATGCCAGAAAGAAAGATGTGAATGGATAAGAACCTGCTGCAATTTAGCTGTAATTTTCTGGTGCATCTCAGTTAAGTCAGGTAAGTACATGTCCTTCATACCTTTTACCTGCAAATATGGTCAGCAAGATATAAACGATTAAAATTCATGTTTTCAGAGCTAATATTTATAGAATCACATTTACACATCTATTAGTTCACAAAAATAAGCTGATCAACAGAAGCAGAAAGATAAGCTCATTTTTGTCAAATTCACAAATCTATAAGTTCTATGCATCAGTATAGTTTAAAACAAAACCGAAAACAGGAAGAGGACAAAGAAAGATAAATTCATTTTTGTCAAATTAACAAATCTATCAGTATAGTTTGGAATAGAACTAAAAAGGGAAGAGGAAGAAGAAAGATAAACTAATTTTTTCAAATTCCCATTTGTATCAATTCCAAGCATCAATATAGTTTCAAAATGGAACCAATAATAATAATAATTTAAAACAAGAAAATGTTAAAATAAGATAAAAAAAAAACAACAATGGTAAAAGCTCATTCCATGTATTTATAAATTCTTGTGTATCAAAAGCAAAATTGCATGATTTCCTTCAATACCATTCATGCATGGTTACATCAGAAATCCATTTCTCAGGACAAGGCTTTCCTCTCATTCCTCCCGCCAAAAACCAGGTCTATTATCTAATTGTAACCTAAAAAAAGGTTGTGGATCCTGGATAAGTAAGGCAACTTTTCTTCTGGATTGGGGTAGGGTTATGGGGGAGATTCCAGGTTCAAGCCCCAGTGTAGGCAAAAAAAGAAAAAAAAAAGTTTACTCATCCAAAAATAAATAAAACACTTTGTATTGAGTATTATTTACATAGGATAATGGAGTACATTTAATTTTCTATGGTGGGATGTTGAGTCAACTTCACAACTCAATTCTAAGGGAGCCACCACTGTCTTATATGTTCAACCAGTCTCTGCTTGAACTCAAATACCTTAATGATACAATTTATAAGGGGCAGATTACTTCTTAGTTCACTTATTGGAGTACAATTAACTTTCTATGGTGAGATGTTGAGTCAACTTGACAACTCAATTATAAGGGAACCACCACTGTCTTATATGTTCAACCAGTCTCTGCTTGAATTCAAATACCTTAATGATATAATTTATAAGGAGCAGATTACTTCTTATAGCTCACTTATCTGCACAAAAATGTTTTGGTAAATATGCAATGTTACACGAGTAAATAAACATTATTCTTATTAATTTAATTGATAAATAAGGATCTTTTTTTAATTAAATTAAGTGATCCAAGCCTAAGGTAAGATTAAATCACTTTAGCTCATGGGAAGCCCATAAATACCATATTTAAGGATTCTTTTTGAATAAATAACCCTTAATGAGTTTTTAACTTTGCCCTCCCTCTCTCCCTCCCTTCCGTACATTGCAAATAAGAGATTCATAGCCTCTGCCCTCCTAGATCTCCATCATCTAGTTGCCAAGACCTAGGAAGTCATCAAATGGAAGATAAGTTCTCAAGGCCGGCTATGAATTTCAAAAATTTCTGCCAAAAAAGAATTGTTTTGGGAACATTAAGATCTCGGTAAGCTTATAAACTACATATTTAAATTTGATTTTGGTTTTAAAAGTTGTTTTGCTTCCCTTACTAGGATCTAGATAAGCCTAGGAAGATTTTTGCATGCACTAACCGATCCAGGGCCTAGGAACAAAGTGATCTGAAATTCCCGCCTTTTCAATTAGAGGTGGCAATTCGGGCAAACAGGTTGGGCTAGACCAGGCCGACATTGGGCCGGGCCGAAATCGAGCCCGAACAAATTTTGGCCCGGTTTTCTAGGCCAAAAATATAGCAACCCCGCCCGGCCCTAAATCTGAGCAGGCCGGACCAAATTACCTAAAAAAGCAAAAAAACTGACGGGTGAGCCGGGGAGGGCTGGGCCGAAATCGGGCCGAGCCAAATTTGGCCAAATTTTGTCAGGCCAATAAATTAATAGCCCAACCCCGCCCTAATTTCGGGTGGACCAGAGCTTAAATTGTCACCTCTATTTTCAATTAATAACCCAACCTTACCCCACTTTAACTAAGCATCACCCTTTTTTGTTGAAGGATATGATGAAAAGATTCATGTATTGATACTATTAAGGATTAGTCTCCTAATCCATTTAGGATTCTTTTCCTTCTCTCTTTAGTCTCCTAGTTAGACTCTAACTTTGTTTTCTTTTTGCCCTAACACTAGAGTATATATATGTATTGTTCCTCCTTTGTAAATTAATGAGAATACAGAATTTCTTTTCTCTCAACATGGTATCAAAGCCATAGAAGAGTTTGGGAATATTAGGGTTAGAGTTTCGCCATGTGGTCAATTCTGATGACTAATCCAACGGCTATGTCTCACTCCAATCGTCGCAAAGCCTCTCAGTTGCCATAGCCAATATCACAACTCACCGCCAGTCAAAAAATTTCCGACGCAGATTTTCCCCGCGACCATTACTCCGCGCTTGACACTCCACCGTGATCGCCGCCTAAGCTCCCGGGCCACGGCAAAAATATCCGCATCAGTTCCTCACGCCCACGTGCCGCCATCGCCCTCACGACGACGCAGGAGGGCGCGCGACGTGTTTCTTCTCCGTCACCTGACTTCACCACACTGAAAGCCGCCTCTCGCACCGATCTACTAGCCTATCTCCCTGGTTTTTTGCTCCAACACTTGAATCTGCACTTTTTCCTCTGTTTTATGTCCGACAGCTGTACTTTTCTGGGTTTTCTTGATTTTTCCGACACCCAACAACATCTACCGGATTTCGGGAGTTGTTTTGCCCCCTCTAGCCCCATGTTTCATCCTTCTGATCTCTTACTTTTTGGTTTCTATGGCTACCAAAGGTTTAATCTTTTCTCCTATTTTGGATGCATCTGCTGTTATTACATCAGAGAAATTAGTTGCATACCCCTTTTGCACTCAAGCATCCAAATCCGCATCCATTGCGTTTGTTGCCCAGACCGGTAATGTCTCTACTTGCCTTTCACATTCCTCTAGACCTTGGATTCTTGATTCTGGAGCCTCTGACCATATTTCCGGTAATAAGGATATTTTTTCTTCTCTTACCTTTACTTCTCCTTTACCCATGGTTACTTTAGCTAATGAATCTCAAACCATAGCTAAAGGAATCGATTCAGCATGCCATCTTCCTTCCCTACCCTTTACTTTATCCTATATGTTCCTAATTCTCCTTTTAATTTGATTTCCATCAGTAAGTTAACTTGTGATCTTAATTGTTTAATTACCTTTTTTTATCACTCACACATAAGACCCGGGCCAGATAAGTGCATCGATTGGCATAGGACGAATCTCGTGTGGCCTCTTTCATCTTAGCTCGCCTTCACCTTCCACTGCTTACGCTTCCATGGATACTCCTCTCCTTATTCACAATCATCTCGATCATCCGAACATTTCAAAGCTTCGGAAAATGGTTCCTCGTTTTTCTAGTTTGTCCTCAATTGAGTGTGAGTCAATGTCAACTTGGGAAACATACTCATGTCTCATTCTCAAAGCGTCTAGATCAACGGACAAAGTCTCCTTTCGAGTTTGTCCACACTGATATTTGGGGTCCTTCTCGGATTGAGTCTACCTTGGGTGGTTTCTGCAGACTTTTGTTACTTTTATAGATGATGATTCTCAATGTACTTGGCTATTTTTAATGAAAACTCGTGCTGAGTTATTCTCTATTTTCCAAAAGTTCCATACTGAAATTTGAACTCAATTTAATAGTTCCATTCGTATACTACGAAGTGATAATTCCAAGGAATATATTTTGTATCAGCCTCTTCCTTTATGTCCTCACATGGGATTCTTCACCCGTCCTCTTGTGCTTACACTCCTCAACAAAATGGAGTGGTTGAGCGCAAGAACCGTCGTCATTTACTTGAAACCACTCTTACTCTCTTACTCCATCATAAGGTTCTTCAACGTTTGTGGGGGGGGGGGTGTTATCTTAGCTGCTTGTTATTTAATTAATCGTATGTCATCCTCCGTTTTGCATGATCATATCCCTCATTCTATCCTTTTTCCTAATCACTTCTCTTCTGTCTTCCTCCTCGTGTCTGTTTTGTTCATATTCTTACTCCTGGGCAAGACAAACTCTCAGCCAAAGCAACTAAGTGTGTCTTCTTAGGTTATTCTCGACTTCAAAGGGCTTATAGATGTTATTCTACCAACACAACTCGGTACTTCATCTCTAGTGATGTCACTTTCTTTGAGGGTTCCTCTTTCTTCTCCTCTGAAGAGCATCTTCATGTTTCGAATGTCTTACATGTCCCTCTTGTCTTACCACCTCCAGATTTCCCCTCTCCACCTACAGATGTTGTGACTCGACCACTTCAAGTTTATACTCGTCGTCCTCGTCCTCTAACAAGGCCTCTTGCTGATTCATCTTTTATGTCATCATCATCTCCTGCTCCGGTTCCGCAACCGCCTAATGATCTCCCTATTGCCATTCGGAAAGGTACTCGCTCTACTTGTAACCCACATCTTTATAATTTTCTAAGCTATCATCGTTTATCTTTTAATACATTTCGTTTGTTTCCACCTTGTCTTCCTGGCCTTTATCCCTACAAGCATGAGCGAGGCTTCTCTCATCCGGCCGGAACCGGCAATGGTTGAGGAAATGGATGCTCTTCCTCCAATGGCACATGGGAGCCATTACCTTCCTTCCTCGGCAAGTCTCCTGATCACAAGGTTTATATAGTGAAGGTGGGACCCGATGGCCGCAGATTGGCTTAAGGTCTGCTGGGTCGCTGCAAGATACTCGCAATATGGCTCGACTATTAATATTCCTTCTCAGTGGCCACGATTGTCTCGTTTCACTAGCTTCCTCTATAAATTTACTATACGCTCATGGCTCCTTTTTTCGCTGATATCAAGAATGTCTTCCTTCATGGTGATCTCGCCGAGGAGGTATATATGGAGCAACCACCTGGTTTTGTTGCTCAGGGGGACCGGGTTTCAGGCGTGTTACGCCTGCTCCCTATATGGTTTGAGTCATTTCCTCGAGCTTGATTTAGCCAATTTAGCTCAAGCAATCGAAGAGTTTAAAATGACTAATCACACAGTACTATCTCGGGCTTTTTATCATCATACTTTACTAGCTGTATTTACTTGATTGTTTATGTGGATGACATTGTCATTACAAGCAGTGACCAAGATGGTATTTAGAAACTTAAACAACATATCTTCAGCCATTTTCTGACAAAAGACTTAGGGAAACTCATACATTTTCTAAGCATCGAGGTAACCTGGCTCTAATTCCCCGAGTGGTTATTTCTCAAAGAAAGTATACCTTGATATATCGCGCACACTGTATGTTAAATCAGAAGTCAGACACTCTGCGGATCCAAATGTCAAACTGGAACCAGGAGAGGGGGAGCCTCTACAAGATCCAAGGAGAAATCGACCACTTGTAAGTAAACTGAGCTATCTCACTATCACTGGGCCTGACATTTCTTTTCCTGTGAGCATAGTTAGTCAGTTCCTACAATCACCTTGTGATGGCCATTGATGTTGCGTCAGACTGCTATGTCAAAGGAACACTGTGTCAAGGGTGTCAGAGAGAGAATAGGAGGTCATACCTAGATTGTATCGATACGCTAGTCGCCAAAATTAACACGACATATTAACCATACACGCATTAACCTCACGATTAAACGGCTTCGCGAGACCAAACGGCCGCGCGATAAAACGTCAACCCGCGAAGATCGCTTTAATAACGGGCCGCGCTTCGGCTAGGGACATGCTAACCCGCGAGAATCCGCTACCCGCTTAACACCGCTTTCCACCGGCCGCTTTACCAATGGTCGCGACCAGCCATCGTGGCCAACGCGACACGATTAACCGGCACATTAACCGCCGGTTAAACGGCTCGGGGTGGAGACCTAAACGTTCGTGATAAACGGTCAACCCGTTTAACACGCTGCATAAACGGTCGCGTTCTCGCCAGACAGGCGCCAATTGCCACCCGCTTAACCCAACCCACACACGCTTGACACCCCCGATACGTTGATGCAGATCGGGCGCTCACCCAATCGCTAGACGTTCTACATCAGAATATTGTGTGTTCATTGGAGGTTATTTAATATTTTGGAATAGTAAGAAACAAGATGTAGTAGTCAGATCTAGTGTTGAAGCCAAAAGATCGGCTACAATTTCTTAAGAATACGTGAACTCATGAAGCATCTCCTCCAAGAGCTAAGATTTGGAAAGGATGAATAGATGAAGCTTATATGTGATAATCAAGCCGCCTTGCATATTTCATTTTAACTGCTTTCCACATACAGACTACACATCGGGCTGGGATTAAGACTCCTTTATTAATAGGAAAAAGATTGCATTAGGATGCATAGACTACTAGTTTTACCAACCCTCTAATGACCAATTAGCAACATCTTCATTAAGTCTCTTAGATATCTCAGAGAAAGATATACGCTACAAGTTAAAAGGTTTTTTTATCTATATGCTCCACCTGAAGGGGAGTGTTAAGATTAGTCTTCTCTAATCCATTTATATCTTTCCTTCTCTTAGTCTCCTATTAGACTCTAACTTTGTTTTCGCTCTAACACTAAAGTATATGTATTTTCCTCCTTTGTAAATTAACAGAATGTAATTCATTTTCTCAAATGTACATAAAGAAGACTTCCACACCCAAATTTCATATAAGCTTCATCCTACACCCATTATCGAGAGAGATTTTTTTTTTTTTTAATAGGCAAATATGACAGGTATATTAATCACAAAAAATATCAGCTACACAAGCTACGAGAAAGCATCCTAAAGGTATACTAGAGGGGAGCCAGGTGGAACACAAAAAGAGAAAGAAAACAAAAAACCACACACCAGCCCACAGATACACACATCCTCACCTACAACCCAGCTAAGTTAAAAAGTCTAACAAAGAATTAGTTTTATCCACACTATACAGATTTGCCCAAGACCATAAGTTACTAATGAAGATTAGCTTCATCCTATGTGTGAGAACACCCCATTATCAAAGACCACATTGTTCCTTTCGCGCCAAATGGTCCAAAAAAAATAGAGAGGGACTACCATCAACACTTTTTTTTATGCTTTTTACCCACAAGGATACCTTGCCAAGCCAAAAGAATCTTCCAAACTAAGTGGGGGGCACCCAACTTATACCAACAATAGAAATAAAGAGCTCCCAAAGTATCCTAGCCCTTGTACAGCATAAAAGCAGATGGTCAACTGTTTCCTCTTCCTCTTCACAAAGAAAGCACTTGTTAGCTAGTACTCTTCTCCAACGTTTTAGCTTTTCCAAAGTCAGCACCTTGCCCCAAGAAGCTTCCCAAGCAAAACATTCCACCCTATTGGGGACATAGGGGTTCCAAATTGACAAGTGGGGGAAGAAAACTGAGAGAGACTGGTCCATCACCTTATACATGCTCTTCACATAGAACCCTCCTGTCTTAGTCTCTTTTAGCAGTGGGCTCCTTTCAAGTAACATAGAATTTGTTTTACAGCTACCCAATGATCAATTATTGGACAAGACATGTACTGGCTTACAACACTAACAGAGTATGCAATATAAGGGCATGTTACTGTAAAGTAGTTCAGCTTCCCAACCAGTCTTCTATATCTCTCAAAGTCTTCAAACAATTCGACTTCTCTAGTAAGATGTAGGCTTTGTGCCATAGGGGAATGAAATGGCTTTGCTGCTAATTTTTCTATTTCAGACAATAGATCCAACACATATTTTCTTTAAGATAAGAAGATTCCACATTTGCTCCTCATAACTTCAACACCCAAAAAGTCTTTTAGCATCCCTAAGTCCTTTGTGTGGAATTGTCCATGAAGAAAGGACTTAAGTGAAGATATATCTGCCATATCATTCCCAGTAATGACAATACCATCAACATACACAACTAACAAAATAATACCTGCTTCAGAATTTCTGTAGAAAACATAATGATCAGATTTGCCCTTCTGCGGGCCAAATTTCTCAATCACTTCACTGAATTTGCCAAACCATGTGCATGGACTCTGTTTTAAGCCATATAATGACTTGCAAAGACGACAAACTCGACCAATATCCCCCTGAGCAACAAACCCGAGAGGTTGCTCCATTCAAACTTCTTCTGCAAGATCCCCATGAAGAAAAGCATTTTTAATATCAAGTTGGTGGAGGCCCCAAACATGAGTTGCTGACAGAGATATAAACAACCGAACATAAGTCAACTTGGCCACCGGAGAGAAAGTATCAGAATAATACACCCCATGAGTCTGGGCATACCCGTTAGCAACAAGGCGGGCTTTCAATCAAGCAATTGATCCATCGGGATTAACCTTCACTGTAAACATCCAACGGCAACAAATGGTTTTCTTCCCAACAGGTAAACAAACCAAGTCCCAAGTACCATTGTCAGTCAAAGCATCCATCTCCTATATCATAGCACGACGCCACCCAAGGTGAGCGAGGGCTTCAAAACACCTCAGAGCAAACGAAATAGTCCAAGGATGCAATAAAGAACAAGACTGTGGATGACAAGTGGTCATAAGAGCAAAAAAGGAAGAATGGATGAAAGACACCGACGCTACCTTACAAAGAAAGAATATGAAGACACACCGAGAACCTGACCGACATGTGGCAGCCTGTCGGAAGGCGAAGACCTGGGGGTATGGCGTTTAGCGTGACTTGAGCTATAGAGCCCACAAAGGAGGCACAAAGCAAAGAGCTGCAAAGCAAGAGTATAAACGAAAAATCACATCCCTCCACCTAGTGTGGATTGAGTATTGAGAAAAAGAAGCATTCTCAAAAAAAGTGACATTAGCATAAACTAGGTACCTACGAAGACTCGGACAATAACACCTATACCCCTTTTGAACCCGAGAGTAACCAAGGAAGATACACTTCAATGACTTAGGATCGAATTTAGACACATGCGAACGAACATCCCAAACAAAACAAGTACACCTAAATAACCGAGGCTTAATGGGAAACATAGGTTTATTTGGAAAAAGGATGTAATACGGAGTGTCCCAATTCAAGACTAAGGAAGGCATTTGGTTAATCAAAAACAAGCAAGTGAAATGAAGATCACTCAGAAATGCTCGGGGCCGCATTTGAAATAATAGAGCTCTGGCAGTTTCAAGGAGGTGTCTATTCTTCCTTTCAGCCACTCCATTTTGAGGAGTATCGACACAAGAGGTCTGATGAAGGATATCATTTTGAAGCATGAATGACTGAAACTCATCTGAGACATATTCTTTAGCATTGTCACTTCTCAAACTTTAAACATAAACATGAAATTAAGTGTTTATCTCAGCATAAAAGGCACAGAAATGAGAAAATAACTCAGAACGGTTTTTCATTAAATATAACCAAGTGGTTCGTGAATAATCATAAACAAAAGTGACAAAGATCTAAAACCCAATCGGTGACACAATTGGACAGGACCCCAATAACATCCGAATGGACTAACTGAATTTGAGTACACTAGCTTGTTTATCGACTCTGCGACTATAATTACATTTACGACGCTTCAAAATTGACAAGACTCACAATCTAAGGACGACAGACTTGAAAACTGTGGACACAACTTTGTCAACAAGGGAAGAGAGGGATGGCCCAATTGACAATACATTTCAAATGATGTAGAAACTCCAGAACAAGCGACAGGTCTCGATACTACATGATCAAGAATGTAAAGACCCTCAGACTCACGTCCTCTACCAATAATCTGCTTCATCATAAGATCCTGAAAGAGACAAAAACCAAGGAAGAACGACATATAACATTTAAGTGCTCGAATTAATTTGCTCATAGAAATCAAATTAAAAGAGAAATTAGGTAAACTCAAGACGAATGACAAAGGGAGAGATGGAGTGGGAAAATTATGTCTGACCCAAGAACACATGACCGTGACCCATCTGCCAGAGTGACAGAGGAAGTTGAAGGATGTGACTGAAAGGTAAAGAATAGGCTAGAATTACCTTCATGTGATCGATGGCTCTAGAAACAATGACTCATTCGAAGGAAGAAGAAGAGACAAGGCATTTATCCGGTTACCCCACTCAAAGAATAAAGTAAAAGAATTTGAGTAGATGGGAGACTTCAATGATTCCCGTACAAGTGGAACCCTGCTACCTCTCAGCTGAACCGAATGAACTGACTGATCCTGGCTCTCATTAGTAGAAGCCACATGAGTAGATCGAGCAACCGAAATCTCCGATTTCAACTTTCTACCGCTTCTTGCAGGCCCCTCGCATCACATGTCCGTGCATGACAGTAATAACAAACAACTCCTCCAAAGCTTGTCCCTCTAGAGTTACCCCTTAGACCACTATTTATGTATTGTTGCTTTTCTGACTCACCAATGTTCCAACCAACAAGGGCACTGCTCATCTGGGCAGAAGGAGGAGTAGATAAGGAGGTCTCTGTACGGAGTATCCTGCTAAATGTTTCTTGGAAAGATGAGATCTCAAGGCTGGATAGAATCATACTCCGAAGGGAGTGCGGCTAGGAAACCCATCACTGCCATCTTTTCCCGTTGATCTTACTGAACCTTAACATCTTGACTAAATGGTAAAAGTGTATCCAGTTCCTCATATGTCTTTTTCTAGTCCATGAAGAGTTCCGTGAGATATCAATCTTGTTTCTCAGTGCGATAAAAGGCTCTACATACATCAAAAATGCGAGAAATATCCCCTTTACCAAAATACACAAACTCCAAATATTTCATTAGTTCCTTAACATATTCACAGTGATTAATGAGGGTAAGTGCTTTACCATCAATGGAATTACGAATTTGTAGGAAGAGACAGGCATCATCCTCCAGCCATTGTTCTTTTGAATCATCCGTAGGAGGGTCCCTATCAAGATGACTAGCCAAACGAATACTCCTCAAGTAGAGACGAATTGTTTTACTCCAACTAAGTAATACGAATTGTAAATACTTGTCCGTGATTTTAGATATCATTTAATCACCAGCGCCAAAACAGCATTTTATAATCTGAAGTACTCATTAGAAAGCCAAGGAAATAAGTTAGGGACAAAGTATACCTCCAGAAATCAAGCGCACATAAACTTCCCTAAAAACACTAGGTCTACAACCCAAATCCACGAAGAAACCCCTACGAAAGCTGTTGTCGGACCCATAAAACTTTGAAAAACCCTTTTTCGGTGATATGATAGGGAAGACAGGTGGCTGAGGAGGCGCGCCGAACCCCAATGAGTCAATGCATGGGAACGTGGCAAAATTTCGCAACTGCGACGTGAGCCTCATGCGCCACTCCGGTCCACCACTCGAACTAGGTGGCCCCGCTCGCCAACTACACGGCCTTCCCCAATTCACTTCAAATCCGAGCCCTAGGGCTCGATATCACCATGTAAAAGCAATTGGCGAAGAATCGAGGAAGACAATTTCTTGTATATACAAAAGTCAATCTAATCTTCCTAATAGATTACAACACTATATGACAAGTTTCCTAATAGGTTACAACTCTATATGTAAAGTAGATATATGTTATAACACATGTCATCTTGGTTGGGCTAAATCTTCTTGTTCTGGAGCACATGAAGGAGTCTCTCCACTTCCCAATCAGTGGAAGCTCTTGAAAAGCAAGGGACCCACCCTCCTACCTCACTTGTGTTATCCCAAACATCTACCACTCTCGCATCTTTATGAACAGTCAAATCAAACAAGGCAGGAAAGGCATTCTTCAAAGCTTCACCACTACACCAAATGTCCTCCCAAAAGCTAATCCTTCTTCCATCCCCAATCAAAAACACTGCATTAGTGGAAAGAAGCTCCCATTCTTTTCTAATTTCCTTCCACATCCCAGTACCATAACCTCCCCTAATGCTAGTAAGAGAATGAAAACACTTAGGTTTGATGATATTCAGAATCCATCTCTCTTCCTTTTCTTACTTATTCTTATTATTATATCAATGAGGGAAGTCTTATGGGAAAAAGTGTTAACCATGAATCAGTTGAAGAGAAGGGGCTTCCCCTTGCCAATCGCTGCCCTCTTTGTGGGGGCCTGAAGAAGATGTCCATCATCTACTATTACACTACACAAAGATATGGGAGTTGTGGGGGCATCTTTTATCTTGTGTGGATGCCAAGTGGGGGTGTCCTCTCATGGCTAGGACTTACCAATGGAAAACTCTCACCAGCTTAAGAAATCAAAGGAAAACTGGTCACGTCACTTTGCACCTTTTTTGGGTGTTAAAATATAAAGTTGTAACTAGTTAGGAAACTTAACATATAGAGTTGTAACTAGTTAGGAATCCTAACATGTAGAGTTGTAACAAATTAGGAAATATAGCCTATCCCTCATGTATATATACACATGTTAATTCAATGAAAACACACACAAGGAATTCTTTCCTCCAATTCTTCAAGTTGTATTCTACATGGCACGTGAGCCTGTGGTTCGAGTTTGAGAATTTTTCGAGGAAATTTCATGAATCTATAGGGTCAGTTTCTGAGGTGGACTTTCAAACACCTACCTAGAGGAAGCGAGGAGTCTCACCGCCGACAGCGAGGGTCTGGCCGGCCGCCGACGAGCCAGCCGCAAAACTGCGTCTGATTCCAGTGCGTGAAGCCCACGACCGTTAAGGTTTCTAGGTAGTTCCACACGCGCCGTGTGTGTGGGCGCTTGGGGTACTGTTCCGACCCTAGGCTCCTTCCTCTGTCATCCATCGCCGATGCGCCCCTCCCAGACACTCGCTTCCCCGCTTTGGCTCTCGATCCGATAGTTTTAGTGCTTTCAGGTCCAACCCCCTTTTTCAGGGTTTCGCTTGATTTTTCTAAATCCCGAGTCTCCGGGGAGTGCTCTTTTGCTCTCGATCTTGTTCCCGTGGGTATCATACCGAGGATTCAGAGAGAAGAAACCGACAATCGGCCTAAGTGGTCCCAATGATGTCCAAATCACTGGCTATAAAACTCACTAGTCCCAACTATTTGAATTTACAAAACAATTCGAATATACGCCGGCTGCACGATGGGCGGGCCACCTCACTGCTAAGGATCCGCCAACCGATGATTCGAAAGAGCAATGGATGGAGGAGGATGCTCGTCTGTTCATCCAAATCTGTAATTCTATCGACAGCAAGGTACTGGGCCTCGTTAATCACTGTGAATTTGTTAAAGAGCTAATGGATTATTTGGAATTTGTGTTTTCTGGAAATGGGAATGTTTCTCGTATATTTGATGTGTGTAAAGCATTCTATCGATCAGAGAAACAGATCGGGCCACTGGGCTGTAATTTTATGGCCTACAAAAAGATACATGAAGAGCTTAATATGCTTATGCCCTTTAGTCCAGATGTCAAAATTCAGCAAAGTCAACGAGAACAGATGGCAGTTATGGGATTTCTTACCGCTCTTCCTTCTGAGTATGATTCAGCTAAGGCCCAGATTTGTCCACCCCGAAGATATCATCTCCAGGAGACCTTAGCGTGATTCTTCGCACCGAGGCAACGAAATCAGAGAAACAAAGGGTCCGTGCGAGCAACACTGGGAGAGGGCCTCGCCTGAGGTGTTATTTTGTTATTATCACATAGCCATGTGATACGCGATTGTAAGAAACGAATGAATCAAAATCAAAAATTTTAGTCTGCTCATATAGCTTCTACTACTGAGGCATCCGATCACCAATCTGGGCTTCACCACGACTAATAGCGTTCCAATTGTATCATGACTCATTAAGATCTTCCTCTACTCCGACATACTTATTACTGAACAGAACTCGAATAAATGCCTTGTATCTTCTTCATCTTTCGTACCGGGCCATCGACTCGGGAGCCACAAAGAGATCACAATGATGCGTGAATCCTAGTCTTTTCTCTACTCAGTCACAACCTTCACCTTCCACTCCGTCACTTTAGGCAACAGATCACATTCATGTGTTTCGATCAAAATAATTGTGCCTTACCCATCTATTCCTTGACATCACTGAGTTTACTAAATTTCTCTTTTAATTTGATGTTTGTTAAAGTTAACTCGGTAATTTAAGTGTTATATCTCATTCTTTTCCTTATTTTTGTCTCTTCTCAGATCTTATGACGGCTAGCATTATTATAGGTCACAGTTCCATGGTTTATACATCCTTGATCCCACACCTGACCTATTGCTTGTTCTGAGTCACTACACCATTCAGCATATTATCACGGCCGGTCATCTTTCGCTACCATTATTAAAGAAATTGTGTCCCTGCTTTCGAGTTTGCATTCCAGATTGTGAGTCTGTCAATTTGCAAAACACTCACGCTTTTAGTTATAGTCCTGCAGGCCAATAAACGAGATAGCCAGCTTCTCTCGAGTTAGTCCATTCATATGTGTGGGGCCCGTGCCCAATTGTGTCCCCAACAGGGTTTCGACACTCTATCACTTTTGTTGATGATTATTCACGAACCACTTGGTTATATTTAATGAAAAACCGCTCTGAGTTGTTTTCTCATTTCCGTGCCTTTTGTGCTAAGATTCATACTCAATTTCATGTTTATGTTCAAAATCTGAGAAGTGATAATGCAAAAGAATATGTTTCAGAACAATTTCAGTCCTTCATGCTTCAACATGGCATCCTCTTTCCATCATACTTTGTGCTGGACACTCCTGCTCAAATGGAGCTGCTAAGAGAAAGAAAATAGACACCTCCTGAAACTACCGTAGCTCTATTATTTCGTATGCATGTGCCCAAGCATTTCAGGTCAAGGTCGTTTCACTTACTTGTTTTTTATTAACCGAACAGTCTCATCGCCTTGAAATCGACACACCGTATCACATCCTTTTCCCAAATAAACCTTTATTCTATTGAGCCCGTGACATTTGGATGTACCTGCTTTCTTGTTTCGAAGATGTTTGTCCTCGTGTATCTAAACTTGACCATAAATCTAAATGTATCTTTCTTGCTATTCCTGCTTTAAGGGGGTATCGGTGTTAATGCTTAGCTCTCGTGAGGTACTGCTCGTGGATTCAAGTTTTAAGAATGTCCCTTTCTCTTCACCCCCAACCCACACTAATAAAGGGGAGACAGATGACCTGCTAGTGTACACTATTGCCTCCTCAGGGCCCCTCCCCTCACCCGGCCTCCAAAGTAAGGCCCCCCATCACCTCAGTCTACACTCTCACACTCAGAACCCACTCCGCCTCCGGTCCTCCACCAACCAAGCCAATCAAATCCGGGGCCTTAGTGATGATTCCTATTGCTCTTCGTAAAGGTAGATCGCCAGCAGAGCCCATCCAATTTCATTTTGCACCTATAACCGCTTGTCCTCTACCCCGTTTTATTGCTTCTTTGGACTCTATTTCGTTGCCTAACACTTTTCAAGAAGCTTTGTCTCACCCTGGTTGGCGTAGAATAGAGGAGATGGATGTTCAGAATGGGAATGGTATTTGGAACTTGGTACATTTACCTACTGGGAAGAAAGTCATTAGATGTCATTAAGTCTTTGCAGTCAAAGTTAATCTGGATGGTTCAATTGCCCGATTGAAAGCACACCTTGTGGCCAAAGGGTACGCTCAGACCTATGATGTGGACTATTCTCGCTACTCTTTTTCCCCTTAAGATGACATCTGCTCAAGCTTTTATTTCCCCCGGTCGCCACTCATAATCGGATCTTCATTAGCTTGATATTAAGAATGTCTTTTCTCACGATCTTCGTGGAGGAGGTATATATGGAGCAACCTCCGTGGTTTGCTGCTCAGGAGATCGAAGGTTTGTCGCTGGTCGTTATATGGCTTCAGCTGCAGTCCCCGTGCTTGGTTCAGCAGTAAATCTGTGCCCAAAGCAATGCAGAGAGAAATTTGGCTTCTGGTGTAAGAGTAACCGACCATTCCGTCTTTCTACCAAAACTCCACTCGCATCATTTTATTGGTGGCGATGGTGGATGATATTGAAGCATTCACTAGACAACAACTCTACACAGAATCTCATCCCTTAAATCCTTTCTTCACGACTCAGCCATACAAAGGACCTAGGGATGCTAGCTATTTTTACACTAACTAAAAGGAATATGTGCTTGATTTAACAGACCGTAAATTGGAAGCAAAGCCATATAGTTCCCTTATGGCTCCGAGCGTACACCTTACGAGAGAAGGCGAGTTGTTTGAAGATCCTGAGAGATATAGAAGACTAGTTGGGAAGCTGAAATACCTTACAGTAACTCGTCCTGATATTGCACACTCGCCAAAGCAAGTCGGCATGTCTTCCCCAACTGGCTGTTAATTGCGCCTATAAAACATATTCTATGTTACTTGAAAGGAGATCTGGGACGAGGTATTCTATATAGTAATCACGGGCACAACAGGGTTGAATGCTTCACAGCATGTTGATCAAGGTGGTCAAAGGAAGATGTAGATCCACATCCGGTTACCTGTTTTTGTCAGGGAAATCTGGTCTCATGGAAGAGCAATGCTTAATGGGCTGCTCAGCTCAAGTGCAAGAGTCAAAATATAGAGCAATGGCACAATTTGTGTGTGAAATCATGTGGCTTCATCAACTCTTGATGGAAGCTCTGATTAAGATCAAGTAAGTCCCCAAAGAAAAACTTTGGTGTGATAAACTGTACGCCTTCATATTGCTCCTCGAATCTTGTATTCCATGAATCCAACTAAGTATATTGAGATTAACTCACTTCATTCACAGGAGAAAAATACAACCTCGGGTTTGATTTCTACAGATATGTGAAGACGGAGAACAAGCTTGGGTGATATTACAAAGTGCTCTAAGGACCTGCCACTTGCTTATGTAACAAGTTGGGCATGATTGACATCTATGCTCCAACTTGAGGGGGAGTGTTAAAATATAGAGTTGTAACTAGTTAGGAAACTTAACATATAGAGTTGTAACTAGTTAGGAATCCTAACATGTAAAGTTGTAACAGATTAGGAAATATAGACTATCCCTCATGTATATATACACATGTTAATTCAATGAAAAAACACACAGGGAATTCTTTCCTCCAATTCTCCTGGCCAGATTCTCTACATCGTGGGCAATATAAGGAGAGAAATAGAGTAATTTTTTTGAGATGCCAATTTTCTCTCTACTCATAAATAAAGCTTCCTTTGTTTTTTGTCCATTTAGTTTAGATGTTACGTCTCAAAATGCACTTTTTTTTTCATTAGAAATTTATTGTTGATATTTAGGTGTTTATCTCTCGGGGCCTGGTAGAGTTTTAGCTTAACATGCTCTTTAAGATAGGCCTTTGGTCCCTTTGTTTACTCGTATGCTAGGGCCTTTCGACTTTCCTCGTTTTTTCTTTTAATGAATTTTTTACCGATCAAAAAAAATTATTATATCAATGAGAGAGGAATGCAACTAAAATCCGTATGTCTATCCATTTCCTTATTTGTCTTGTTCTCATGATAATTTTAAAGGGAAACTACAACTAACAATTAGCATGCACACATATAAAAACTTGTTGCACTAAAATGACAATCAAGTGCAAATACAACTATAAAAGTACACATTCTCAAGCAACTGTGTGTGAAACTAAGAGGTATAAGTACAAGTCCAAGAACAATGTCATACTAATTAGGCCTGTCCAAGTCTAGTAAGTAAATAAACATATATCAAATCCAAGTTCTCAAGGACACTCTCTTAATATGGACCTGTACTCCTATACTATTTGAGATATTTCATTTTATGATTTTACCATTTGGTGTACAAGAAAATTGACCACATCAACTAGAACGTCTCATGAATAAGGTCTTAGGCAGATCTAAAACCTAAGTAGCTTTTACTAGCAGCATCAACAGTCATGGTTATGTAGTAGTACCAGTCATACGATAATAGTATTACAGCTTAGGTCTGCATTGCAGCACCATTCACATTACTATCTCAGCATTATTCATTTTTTTTCAGCATTATTCATGTTACCTTAGCAACAAACAGCATGCATTTAAGTTTTCTATGAAACTTCTATTAAGTTATGACTGTATGTCAAGATTAGTATGTGTTTATGGATCAAGATTGATAGTAGAACAAATTGTGGGCAATTCCCTGTAAGAATTGTAATATCTTCCTTCAAGATTAAATATAAGATTTTTTAATATTTTGCTACTCAACTTGAGATTTTTGTCATTCCTATAAAGGGGTCAATCTTTCTCCTTTGGAGGAGCTTATTCTACAGCCTACTTAGCGTGACAACAACAACAATAATAATAAACCATACACTACCCCCCTTGGCCTTAAATTTCCCCCTTAAGTCCTCCACTGGTGGGTGCAATCAGGTGAGCAAAAAAAGACCATATTACCTTTTGATAAACCTTTCCTCTTGCCAATCACCCGTCCCTGTCTGAGCAGTGGAATCCAAAGAAGCTACAAAACAAACACAGAAATGGGCACTTAATAGATGTCCATCAGAGAGGAGAAAAAAAGGAAAAAAACTGAAAGAAGCACAACTCAGAGAAATATAACTGGAAAAGGGGGAAAGCCGCCCACACACCAAACTTATACTTAAAAAATAAATAAATAAAATTAAAAAATGATAAAAAAATTTTAAAATAAAAAATAAAAATAAATAAATAAATAAAATAAAGAAAACAAACCTTACAAATGCACATGACAAACAACATTTCTTCCAAATGGAACTAAGTAAAATTTTAAGCACAAAACTGAAAATTCCAGGTGCCAAAGTGAGATAGATTCATGAATAGGCATATCAATGCAGATTGTGTAATCATATACAAATGTATAAACCAATAAAATATCAAGCCCAAGGAATGATTCAGTAGTGGAAGCAAAGCAACCTACAAAAGTTTCACCAAAACCTTTGTCCGCAATTCAACTGAAGGATGGACTCAAGTTAATTCATTTTCTCCAACAGTCAAAAAGAATGCAAAAAAAGGTATATTAAAATTTGCTTACATAAAAAAATATGTTCCACTAATTTCACAATCTACAAAACTATTAATAACAAAGTAAAGCCCAAGTTTATTATCAATGGGAATAAAGATTGAGAACAGTAGCCTAGTTTCCTCTCATGGCACTCTAAGTCAAAAAAAATGAAGACAGCAAAAACTTAAAGAACAACGATATAGAGGCAGTGACGCATGAGGGAGGATAAGGGGAGAGTGATCATGCAATTTGACAAACCGTATGAAAGGTAGAGGTATACTCCATTCTTTCACTAGTATATGGGCAGGGAATGGGCTGAAGATTAAATTTTTTACTTGA